>CM067991.1:35534411-35894906 GCA_034663535.1 Citrus x limon | reverse complement strand
GGTGCGAGACTTTGCGAGGCGCCTCCGTGTGCCAAAAATAGGCCGCGGGCACAGCCGCGCCCAAAAATAACCGCCCGAAGGCCGGGGCGCCAAGTTCGTCCAGCGGAAAAAGACCACAAATACGGGTGGGCCATAGCCTTGGGGGGTGGGGCTGGCCAACTTCGTCCGCCGGACTCGGAATGGCACAAGACTTTGTGAGGCGCCTCCGTGTGCCAAAAATAGGCCGCGGGCACAGCCGTGCCCAAAAATAACCGCCCGAATGCCGGGGCGCCAAGTTCGTCCAGCGGAAAAAGGCCACAAAAACGGGTGGCTATAGCCTTGGGGGTTGGGGCTGGCCAACTTCGTCCGCAGGACTCGGAATGGCGCGAGACTTTGCGAGGTGACTCCGTGTGCCAAAAATAGGCCGCGGGCACAGCCGCGCCCAAAAATAACCGCCCGAAGGCCGGGGCGCCAAGTTCGTCCAGCGGAAAAAGGCCACAAATACGGGTGGGCTATAACCTTGGGGGGTGGGGCTGGCCAACTTCGTCCGCCGGACTCGGAATGGTGCGAGACTTTACGAGGCGCCTCCATGTGCCGAAAATAGGCCGCGGGCACAGCAGCACCCAAGAATAACTGCACGAAGGCCGGGGCGCCAAGTTCGTCCAGCGGAAAATGGCCACAAATACGGGTAGGCTATAGCCTTGGGGGGTGGGGCTAGCCAACTTCGTCCGCCGGACTCGGAATGGCGCGAGACTTTGCGAGGCGCCTCCGTGTGACAAAAATAGGCCGCGGGCACAGCTGCGCCTGAAAATAACCTCCCGAAGGCCGGGGCGCCAAGTTCGTCCAGCGGAAAAAGGCCACAAAAACGGGTGGGCTATAGCCTTGGGAGTTGGGGCTGGCCAACTTCGTCCGCCGGACTCGGAATGGCGCGAGACTTTGCGAGGCGCCTCCGTGTGCCAAAAATAGGCCACGGGCCCAGCTGCGCCCGAAAATAACCTCCCGAAGGCCGGGGCGCCAAGTTCGTCCAGCGGAAAAAGGCCACAAAAACGGGTGGGCTATAGCCTTGGGAGTTGGGGCTGGCCAACTTCGACCGCAGGACTCGGAATGGCGCGAGACTTTGCGAGGTGACTCCGTGTGCCAAAAATAGGCCGCGGGCACAGCCGCGCCCAAAAATAACCGCCCGAAGGCCGGGGCGCCAAGTTCGTCCAGCGGAAAAAGGCCACAAATACGGGTGGGCTATAACCTTGGGGGGTGGGGCTGGCCTACTTCGTCCGCCGGACTCGGAATGGTGCGAGACTTTACGAGGCGCCTCCGTGTGGCGAAAATAGGCAGCGGGCACAGCAGCGCCCAAGAATAACTGCACGAAGGCCGGGGCGCCAAGTTCGTCCGGCGGAAAAAGGCCACAAAAACGGGTGGGCTATAGCCTTGGGGGGTGGGGCTGGCCCACTTCGTCCGCCGGACACGGAATGGCGCGAGACTTTGCGAGGCGGCTCCGTGTGCCAAAAATAGGCCACGGGCACAGCCCCGCCCAAAAAAAACCGCCCGAAGGCCGGGGCGCCAAGTTCGTCCAGCGGAAAAAGGCCACAAAAACGGGTTGGCTATAGCCTTGGGGGGTGGGGCTGGCCCACTTCGTCCGCCGGACTATGAATGGCGCGAGACATTGCCAGGCGACTCCGTGTGACAAAAATAGGCCGCGGGCACAGCCGCGCCCAAAAATAACCGCCCGACGGCCGGGGCGCCAAGTTCGTCCAGCGGAAAAAGGCCACAAATACGGGTGGGCTATAGCCTTGGGGGGTGGGGCTGGCCAACTTCGTCCGCCGGACTCGGAATGGCGCGAGACTTTGCGAGCCGCCTCCGTGTGCCAAAAATAGGCCGCGGGCACAGCCGCGCCCAAAAATAACCGCCCGAAGGCCGGGGCGCCAAGTCCGTCCAGCGGAAAAAGGCCACAAAAACGGGTGGGCTATAGCCTTGGGGGTTGGGGCTGGCCAACTTCGTCCGCAGGACTCAGAATGGTGCGAGACATTGCGAGGTGCCTCCGTGTGCCAAAAATAGGCCGCGGCCACAGCCGCGCCCAAAAATAACAGCCCGAAGGCCGGGGCGCCAAGTTCGTCCAAAGGAAAAAGGCCACAAATACGGGTGGGCTATTGCCTTGGGGGGTGGGGCAGGCCAACTTCTTCCGCCGGACTCGGAATGGCACGAGACTTTGCGAGGCGCCTCCGTGTGCCAAAAATAGGCCGCGGACACAGCTGTGCCCGAAAATAACCGTCCGAAGGCCATGGCGCCAAGTTCGTCCAGCGGAAAAAGGCCACAAAAACGGGTGGGCTATAGCCTTGGGGGTTGGGGCTGGCCAACTTCGTCGCCGGTCTCGGAATGGCGCGAGACTTTGCGAGGTGCCTCCGTGTGCCAAAAATAGGCCGCGGGCACAGCCACGCCAAAAATAACCGCCCGAAGGAAGGGTCGCCAACTTCGTCCAGCAGAAAAAGGCCACAAAAACGGGTGGGCTATAGCCTTGGGGGGTGGGGCTGGCCAACTTCGTCCGCCGGACTCGGAATGGTGCGACACTTTGCGAGGCACCTCCGTGTGCCAAAAATAGGCCGCGGGCATAGCCACGCCCAAGAAGAACCCCCCGAAGGCCGGGGCGCCAAGTTCGTCCAGCGGAAAAAGGCCACAAAAACGGGGGGCTATAGCCTTGGGGGGTGGGGCTGGCCAACTTCGTCCGCCGGACTCGGAATGGCGCGAGACTTTGCGAGGTGCGTCCGGTGTGCCAAAAATAGGCCGCAGCCACAGCCGCGCCCAAAAATAACCGCCCGAAGGCCGGGGCGCCAAGTTCGTCCAGCGGAAAAAGGCCACAAAAACGGGTGGGCTGCCTTGGGGGGTGGGGCTGGCCAACTTAATCCGCCGGACTCGGAATGCCGCGAGACTTTGCGAGGGGCCTCCATGTGCCAAACATAGGCCGCGGGCAAAGCCGCGCCCAAAAATAACCGCCCGAAGGCCGGGGCGCCAAGTTCGTCCAGCGGAAAAAGGCCACAAAAACGGGTTGGCTATAGCCTTGGGGGGTGGGGCTGGCCAAATTCGTCCGCCGGACTCGGAATTGCGCGAGACTTTGCGAGGCGCCTCCGTATGACAAAAATAGGCCGCGGGCACAGCCGCGCCGAAAAATAACAGCCCGAAGGCCGGGGCGCCAAGTTCGTCCAGCGGAAAAAGGCCACAAAAACGGGTGGGCTATAGCCTTGGGGGGTGGGGCTGGCCGACTTCGTCCGCCGGACTCGGAATGCCGCGAGACTTTGCGAGGGGCCTCCATGTGCCAAACATAGGCCGCGGGCAAAGCCGCGCCCAAAAATAACCGCCCGAAGGCCGGGGCGCCAAGTTCGTCCAGCGGAAAAAGGCCACAAAAACGGGTTGGCTATAGCCTTGGGGGGTGGGGCTGGCCAAATTCGTCCGCCGGACTCGGAATTGCGCGAGACTTTGCGAGGCGCCTCCGTATGACAAAAATAGGCCGCGGGCACAGCCGCGCCGAAAAATAACAGCCCGAAGGCCGGGGCGCCAAGTTCGTCCAGCGGAAAAAGGCCACAAAAACGGGTGGGCTATAGCCTTGGGGGGTGGGGCTGGCCGACTTCGTCCGCCGGACTCGGAATGGCGCGAGACTTTGCGAGGCGCCTCCGTGTACCAAAAATAGGTCGCGGGCACAGCCGCGCCCAAAAATAACCGCCCGAAGGCCGGGGCGCCAAGTTCGTCCAGCGGAAAAAGGCCACAAAAACGGGTTGGCTATAGCCTTGGGGGGTGGGGCTGGCCAAATTCGTCCGCCGGACTCGGAATTGCGCGAGACTTTGCGAGGCGCCTCCGTATGACAAAAATAGGCCGCGGGCACAGCAGCGCCGAAAAATAACAGCCCGAAGGCCGGGGCGCCAAGTTCGTCCAGCGGAAAAAGGCCACAAAAACGGGTGGGCTATAGCCTTGGGGGGTGGGGCTGGCCAACTTCGTCCGCCGTACTCGGAATGGCGCAAGACTTTGCGAGGCGCCTCCGTGTACCAAAAATAGGTCGCGGGCACAGCCGCGCCCAAAAATAACCGCCCGAAGGCCGGGGCGCCAAGTTCGTCCAGCGGAAAAAGGCCACAAAAACGGGTGGGCTATAGCCTTGGGGGGTGGGGCTGGCCGACTTCGTCCGCCGGACTCGGAATGGCGCGAGACTTTGCGAGGCGCCTCCGTGTACCAAAAATAGGTCGCGGGCACAGCCGCGCCCAAAAATAACCGCCCGAAGGCCGGGGCGCCAAGTTCGTCCAGCGGAAAAAGGCCACAAAAACGGGTTGGCTATAGCCTTGGGGGGTGGGGCTGGCCAAATTCGTCCGCCGGACTCGGAATTGCGCGAGACTTTGCGAGGCGCCTCCGTATGACAAAAATAGGCCGCGGGCACAGCAGCGCCCAAAAATAACCGCCCGAAGGCCGGGGCGCCAAGTTCGTCCAGCGAAAAAAGTCCACAAAAACGGGTTGGCTACAGACTTGGGGGGTGGGGCTGGCCGACTTCGTCCGCCGGACTCGGAATGGCGCGAGACTTTGCGAGGCACCTCTGTGTGCCAAAAATAGGCCGCGGGCACAGCCTTGTCCAAAAATATCCGCCCGAAGGCCGGGGCGCCAAGTTCGTCCAGCGGAAAAAGGCCACAAATACGGGTGGGCTATAGCCTTGGGTGTGGGGTGGGGCTTGCCAACTTCGTCCGCCGGACTCGGAATGGCGCGAGACTTTGCGAGGCGCCTCCGTGTGCCAAAAATAGGACGTGGGCACAGCCGCGCCCAAAAATAATCGCCTGAAGGCTGGGGTACCATGTTCGTCCAGCGGAAAAAGGCCAAAAATACGGGTGGCTATAGCCTTGGGGGGTGGGGCTGGCCAACTTCATCCGCCGGACTCGGAATGGCAGGAGACTTTGTGAGGCGCCTCCCTGTGCCAAAAATAGGCAGCGGGCACAGCCGCGCGTAAAAATAACCGCCCGAAGGCCGGGCGCCATGTTCGGTCCAGCGGAAAAAGGCCAAAAATACGGGCGGGGCTATAGCCTTGGGCGGTGGGGCTGGCCAACTTCGTCCGCCGGACTCGAATGGCACGAGACTTTGCGAGGCGCCTCCATGTGCCAAATATAGGCCGCGGACACAGCCGTGCCCAAAAATAACCGCCCGATGGCCGGGGCGCCATGTTCGTCCAGCGGAAAAATGCCAAAAATATGGGTGGGGCTATAGCCTTGGGGGGTGGGGGCTGGCCAACTTCGTCCGCCGGACTCGGAATGGCGCGAGACTTTGCGAGGCGCGTCCGTGTGCAAAAAATTGGCCGCGGGCACAGCCGCGCCCAAAAATAACGGCCCGAAGGCCAGGGCGCCAGGTTCGTCCAGCGGAAAAAGGCCACAAAAACGGGTGGGCTATAGCCTTGGGGGGTGGGGCTGGCCAACTTCGTCCGCCGGACTCAGAATGGCGTGAGACTTTGCGAGGCGCCTCTGTGTGCCAAAAATAGGCCACGGACCCAGCCGCGCGCAAAAATAACCCCCGAAGGCCGGGGCGCCAAGTTCGTCCAGCGAAAAAAGTTCACAAAAACGGGTGGGCTATAGCCTTGGGGGGTGGGGCTGGCCGACTTCGTCCGCCGGACTCGGAATGGCGCGAGACTTTGCGAGGCACCTCCGTGTGCCAAAAATAGGCCGCGGGCTCAGCCGCGCCCAAAAATAACCCCCCGAAGGCCGGGGCGCCAAGTTCGTCCAGCGAAAAAAGTTCACAAAAACGGGTGGGCATAGCCTTGGGTGGTGGGGCTGGCCGACTTCGTCCGCCGGACTCGGAATGGCGCGAGACTTTGCGAGGCACCTCCGTGTGCCAAAAATAGGCCGCGGCTCAGCCGCGCCCAAAAATAACCGCCCGAAGGCTGGGGCGCCAAGTTCGTCCAGCGGAACGGGTGGGCTATAGCCTTGGGGGTGGGCTGGCCGACCTCGTCCGCCGGACTCGGAATGGCGCGAGACTTTGCGAGGTGCCTCCGTGTGCCAAAAATAGGCCGCGGGCTCAGCCGCGCCCAAAAATAACCCCCCGACGGCCGGGGCGCCAAGTTCGTCCAGCGAAAAAAGTTCACAAAAACGGGTGGGCATAGCCTTGGGGGGTGGGGCTGGCCGACTTCGTCCGCCGGACTCGGAATGGCGCGAGACTTTGCGAGGCACCTCCGTGTGCCAAAAATAGGCCGCGGGCTCAGCCGCGCCCAAAAATAACCGCCCGAAGGCTGGGGCGCCAAGTTCGTCCAGCGGAACGGGTGGGCTATAGCCTTGGGGGGTGGGCTGGCCGACCTCGTCCGCCGGACTCGGAATGGCGCGAGACTTTGCGAGGTGCCTCCGTGTGCCAAAAATAGGCCGCGGGCACAGCCGCGCCCAAAAATAACCAACCGAAGGCCGGGGCGCCAAGTTCGTCCAGCGAAAAAAGGCCACAAAAACGGGTGGGCTATCGCCTGGGGTTGGGGCTGGGCATCTTCGTCCGCGGGACGTGGAATGGCATGAGACTTTGCGAGGCACCTCCGTGTGCCAAAAATAGGCCGTGGGCACAGCCACGCCCTAAAATAACTGCCCGAAGGCCTGGGCGCCAAGTTCGTCCAGCGGAAAAAGGCCACAAATACGGGTGGGCTATAGCCTTGGGGGGTGGGGCTGCCCAACTTCGTCCGCCCGACTCGGAATGGTACGAGACTTTGCAAGGCGCCTCCGTGTGCCAAAAATAGGCCGCGGGAAGAGCCGCACCAAAAAATAACCGCCCGAAGGCCGGGGCGCCAAGTTCGTCCAGCGGAAAAAGGCCACAAAAACGGGTGGGCTATAGCCTTGGGGTGTGGGGCTTGCCAACTTCGTCCGCCGGACTCGGAATGGCGCGAGACTTTGCGAGGCGCCTCCGTGTGCCAAAAATAGGCCGCGGGCTCAGCCGCACCCAAAAATAACCACCTGAAGGCCGGGGCGCCAAGTTCGTCCAGCGGAAAAAGGCCAGAAAAAAGGGTGGGCTATCGCCTTGGGGTTGGGGCTGGCCAACTTCGTCCGCTGGACGCGGAATGGCACGAGACTTTGCGAGGCGCCTCCGTGTGCCAAAAATAGGCTGCGGGCACAGCCACGCCCTAAAATAACTGCCCGAAGGACTGGGCGCCCAGTTCGTCCAGCGGAAAAACGCCACAAATACGGGTGGGCTATAGCCTTGGGGGGTGGGGCTGGCCAACTTCGTCCGCCGGACTCGGAATGGTACGAGACTTTGCAAGGCGCCACCGTGTGCCAAAAATAGGCCGCCGGAAGAGCCGCACCAAAAAATAACCGCCCGAAGGCCGGGGCGCCTAGTTCGTCCAGCGGAAAAAGGCCACAAAAACGGGTGGGCTATAGCCTTGGGGGGTGGGGCTTCCCAACTTCGTCCGCCGGACTCGGAATGGCAAGAGACTTTACGAGGCACCTCCGTGTACCAAAAATAGGCTGCGGGCACAGCCGTACCCAAAAATAACCAACTGAAGGCTGGGGCACCAAGTTCGTCCAGCGCAAAAAGGCCACAAATACGGGTGGGCTATAGCCTTGGGGGGTGGGGCTGGCCAACATCTTCCGCCGGACTCGTAATGGTGCGAGACTTTGCGAGGCGCCTCCGTATGCCAAAATAGGCCGCGGGCGCAGCCCAGCCCAAAAATAACCGCCCGATGGCCGGGGCGCCAATTTCGTCCAGCGGAAAAAGGCCACAAAAACGGGTGGGCTATAGCCTTTGGGGGTGGGGCTGGCCAACTTCGTCCGCCGGACTCGGAATGGCGCGACACTTTGTGAGGCACCTCTGTGTGCCAAAAATAGGCCGCGGGCGCAGCCGCGCCCAAAAATAACCGCCCGAAGGCCGGGACGCCAAGTTCGTCCAGCGGAAAAAAGCCACAAAAACCGGTGGGCTATAGCCTTGAGGGGTGGGACTGGCCAACTTCGTCCGCCGGACTCGGAATGGCGCGAGACTTTGGGAGGCACCTCCGTGTGCCAAAAATAGGCCGCGGGCACAGCCGCGCCCAAAAATAACCGCCCGTAGGCCGGGGCGCCAAGTTTGTCCAGCGGAAAAAGGCCACAAGTACGGGTGGGCTATAGCCTTGGGGGGTGGGGCTGGCCAACTTCGTCCGCCGGATTCGGAATGGCGCGAGACTTTGCGAGGCACCTCCGTGGGCCAAAAGTAGGCCGCGGGCACAGCCGCGGCAAAAAATAACCGCCCGAAGGCCGGGGCGCCAAGTTCGTCCAGCGGAAAAAGGCCACAAAAACGGGTGGGCTATAGCCTTTGGGGGTGGGGCTGGCCAACTTCGTCCGCCGGACTCGCAATGGTGCGAGACTTTGCGAGGCACCTCCGTGTGCCAAAAATAGGCCGTGGGCACAGCCGCGCCCAAAAATAACAGCCCGAAGGCCGGGGCGCCAAGTTCGTCCAGCGGAAAAAGGCTACAAAAATGGGTGGGCTATAGCCTAGGGGGTTGGGGCTGGCCAACTTCGTCCGCCGGACTCGGAATGGCGCGAGACTTTGCGAGGTGCCTCCGTGTGCCAAAAATAGGCCACGGGCACAGCCGCGCCCAAAAATAACCGCCCGAAGGCCGGGGCTCCAAGTTCGTCCGGCGGAAAAAGGCCACAAATACGGGTGGGCTATAGCCTTGGGGGGTGGGGCTGGCCAACTTCGTCTGCGGGACTCGGAATGGCGCGAGACTTTGTGAGGCGCATCCGTGTGCCAAAAATAGGGCTCGGACACAGCCACACCCAAAAATAACCGCCCGAAGGCCGGGGCGCCAAGTTCGTCCAGCGGAAAAAGGACACAAAAACGGGTGGGCTATAGCCTTGGGGGGTGGGGCTGGCCAACTTCGTCCGCCGGACTCGGAATGGCGCGAGACTTTGCGAGGCGCCTCCGTCTGCCAAAAATAGGCCGCGGGCACAGCCGCGCCACAAAATAACCGCCCGAAGGCCGGGGCGCCTAGTTCCTCCTGCGGAAAAAGGCCACAAATACGGTTTGGCTGTAGCCTTGGTGGGTGGGGCTGGCCAACTTCGTCCGCCGGACTCGGCATGGCGCGAGACTTTACGAGGCACCTCCGTGTGCCAAAAATATGCCGCGGGCACAGCCGCGCCGCAAAATAACCACCCGAAGGCGGGGGCGCCAAGTTCCGCCAGCGGAAAAAGGCCACAAATACGGGTGGGCTATAGCCTTGTGGGGTGGGGCTGGCCAACTTCGTCCGCCGGACTCGGAATGTCGCGAGACATTGCGAGGCACCTCCGTGGGCCAAAAATAGGCTACGGACACGGCCGCGCCCAAAAATTACCGCCCGAAGGCCGGGGCGCCAAGTTCGTCAAGCGGAAAAAGGCCACAAAAACGGGTGAGCTATAGCCTTGGGGGGTGGGGCTGGATAACTTCGTCCGCCGGACTCGGAATGGCGCGAGACTCTTCGAGGTGCGTCCGGTGTGCCAAAAATAGGCCGCGGGCACAGCCGCGCCCAAAAATAACCGCCCGAAGGCCGGGGCGCCAAGTTCGTCCAGCGGAAAAAGGCCACAAAAACGGGTGGGCTATATCCTTGGGGGGTGGGGCTGGCCAACTTCGTCTGCCGGACTCGGAATGGCGCGAGACTTTACGAGGCACCTCCGTGTACCAAAAATAGGCCGCGGGCACAGCCGCACCCAAAAACAACCCACCGAAGGCCGGGGCGCCAAGTTCGTCCAGCGGAAAAAGGCTACAAAAACGGGTGGGCTATAGCCTTGGGGGGTGGGGCTGGCCAACTTCGTCCGCCGGACTCGGAATGGCGCGAGACTTTGCGAGGCGCCTCCGTGTGACAAAAATAGGCCGCGGGCTCAGCCGTGCCCAAAACTAACCGCCCGAAGGCCGGGGCGCCAAGTTTGTCCAGCAGAAAAAGGCCACAAATACGGGTGGGCTATAGCCTTGGGGGGTGGGGCTGGCCAACTTCGTCCGCCGGACTCGGAATGCCACGAGACTTTTGGAGGGGCCTCCGTGTGCCAAAAATAGGCTACGGGCAAATCCGCGCCCAAAAATAACCACCCGATGGCCAACTTCGTCCGCCGGACTCGGAATGGCGCGAGACTTTGTGAGGCGCCTCCGTGTGAAAAAAATAGGCCGCGGGCACAGCCGCGCACAAAAATAACCACCCGAAGGCCGGGGCGCGAAGTTCGTCCAGCGGAAAAAGGCCACAAATACGGGTGGGCTATAGCCTAGGGGGGTGGGGCTGGCCAACTTCGTCCGCCGGACTCAGAATGGCGCGAGACTTTGTGAGGCGTATCCGTGTGCACAAAATAGGCCGCGGGCACAGCCGCGCCCAAAAATAACCGCCCGAAGGCCGGGGCGCCAAGTTCGTCCAGCGGAAAAAGGCCACAAAAACGGGTGGGCTATAGCCTTGGGGGGTGGGGCTGGATAACTTCGTCCGCCGGACTCGGAATGGCGCGAGACTCTTCGAGGCGCGTCCGTGTACCAAAAATAGGCCGCGGGCTCAGCCGTACCCAAAAATAACCGCCCGAAGGCCGGGGCGCCAAGTTCGTCCAGCGGAAAAAGGCCACAAATACGGGTGGGCTATAGCCTTGGGGGGTGGGGCTGGCCAACTTCGTCCGCCGGACTCGGAATGGCGTGAAACTTTTCAAGGCGCCTCCGTGTGCCAAAAATAGAACGCGGACACAGCCGCGCCCAAAAATAACCGCCCGAAGGCCGGGGCGCCAAGTTCGTCCAGCGGAAAAAGGCCACAAAAACGGGTGGGCTATAGCCTTTGGGGGTGGGGCTGGCCAACTTCGTCCGCCGGACTCGGAATGGCGCTAGACTTTGTGAGGCACCTCCGTGTGCCAAAAATAGGCCGCGGGCACAGCCGCGCCCAAAAATAACCGCCCGAAGGCCGGGGCACCAAGTCGTCCAGCGGAAAAAGGCTACAAAAACGGGTGGGCTATAGCCTTGGGGGGTGGGGCTGGCCAACTTCGTCCGCCTGACTCGGAATAGTGCGAGACTTTGCGGGCTGCCTCCGTGTGCCAAAATTAGGGGCCGGCCACAGCCGCGCCCAAAAATAACCGCCCGAAGGCCGGGGTGCCAAGTTCGTCCAGCGGAAAAAGGCCACAAAAACGGGTGGGCTATAGCCTTGGGGGGTGGGGCTGGCCAACTTCGTCCGCCGGACTCGGAATGATGCGAGACTCTGCGAGGTGCCTCCGTGTACCAAAAATAGGCCACGGGCACAGTCGCGTCCAAAAATAACCGCCCGAAGGCCGGGGCTCCAAGTTCGTCCGGCGGAAAAAGGCCAACAAATACGGGTGGGCGATAGCCTTGGGGGGTGGGGCTGGCCAACTTCGTCTGCGGGACTCGGAATGGCGCGAGGCTTTGTGAGGCACATCCGTGTGCCAAAAATAGGGCTCGGGCAGAACCGCCCCCAAAAACAACCGCCCGAAGGCCGGGGCGCCAATTTCGTCCAGCGGAAAAAGGACACAAAAACGGGTGGACTATAGCCTTGGGGCGTGGGGCTGGCCAGCTTCGTCCGCCGGACTCGGAATGGCGCGAGACTCTTCGAGGCGCCTCCGTGTGCCAAAACTAGGCCGCGGGCACAGCCGCGCCGCAAAATAACCGCCCGAAGGCCGGGGCGCCAATTTCCTCCAGCGGAAAAAGGCAACAAATACGGGTGGGCTATAGCCTTGGGGGGTGGGGCCGGCCAACTTCGTCTGCCGGACTCGGAATGTCGTGAGACTTTGCGAGGCGCCTCCGTGTGCCAAAAATAGGCCACGGGCACAGCCGCGTCCAAAAATAACCGCCCGAAGGCCGGGGCTCCAAGTTCATCCGGCGTCAAAAGGCCACAAAAACGGGTGGGCTATAGCCTTGGGGGGTGGGGCTGGCCAACTTCGTCTGCGGGACTCAGAATGGCGCGAGACTTTGTGAGGCGTATCCGTGTGCCAAAAATAGGCCTCGGGCACAGCCGCGCCCAAAAATAACCGCCCGAAGGCCGGGGCGCCAAGTTCGTCCAGCGGAAAAAGGCCACAAAAACGGGTGGGCTATAGCCTTGGGGGGTGGGGCTGGATAACTTCGTCCGCCGGACTCGGAATGGCGCGAGACTCTTCGAGGCGCGTCCGTGTGTCAAAAATAGGCCGCGGGCGCAGCCGCGCCCAAAAATAGCTGCCCGAAGGCCGGGGCGCCAAGTTCGTCCAGCGGAAAATGGCCACAAAAACGGGTGGGCTATAGCCTTGGGGGGTGGGGCTGGCCAACTTCGTCTGCCGGACTCGGAACGGCGCAAGAGTTTGCGAGGCGCCTCCGTGTGCCAAAAACAGTCCGCGGGCACAGCCGCGCCCAAAAATAACCGCCCGAAGGCCGGGGCGCCAAGTTCGTCGAGCGGAAAAAGGCCACAAAAACGGGTGGGCTATAGCCTTGGGGGGTGGGGCTGGCCCACTTCGTCCGCCGGACTCTGAATGGCGCGAGACTTTGCGAGGCGCCTCCGTGTGCCAAAAATAGGATGCGGGCACAGCCGTGGCCAAAAATAACCGCCCGAAGGCCGGGGCACCAAGTTTGTCCAGCGGAAAAAGGCCACAAAAACGGGTGGGCTATAGCCTTGGGGGGTGGAGCTGGCCAACTTCGTCAGCCGGACTCGGAATGGCACGAGACTTTGCGAGGCATGTCCGTGTGCCAAAAATAGGCCGCGGGCACAGCCGCGCCCAAAAATAACAGATTGAAGACTGGGGCGCCAAGTTCATCCAGCGGAAAAAGGCCACAAAAATGGGTGGGCTATAGCCTTGGGGGGTGGGGCTGGCCAACTTCGTCCGCCGGACTCGGACTGGCGCGAGACATTGCAAGGCACCTCCGTGTGCCAAAAATAGGCCACGGGCACAGCCGCGCTCAAAAATAACCGCCCGAAGGTCGGGACGCCATGTTCGGCCAGCGGAAAAAGGCCACAAAAACGGGTGGGCTATAGCCTTGGGGGGTGGGGCTGGCCAACTTCGTCCGCCGGACTCGGACTGGCGCGACACATTACAAGGCACCTCCGTGTGCCAAAAATAGGCCGCGGGCACAGCCGCCCTCAAAAATAACCGCCCGAAGGTCGGGGCGCCAAGTTCGGCCAGCGGAAAAACGCCACAAAAACGGGTGGGCTATAGCCTTGGGGGGTGGGGCTGGCCAACTTCGTCCGCCGGACTCGAAATGGTGCGAGACTTTCGAGGCGCCTCCGTTTGCCAAAAATAGGCCGCGGGCACAGCCGCGCCAAAAAAAAACCGCCCGAAGGCCGGGGCACCAAGTTCGTCCAGCGGAAAAAGGCCACAAAAACGGGTGGGCTATAGCCTTGGGGGGTGGGGCTGGCCAACTTCGTCCGCCGGACATGGAATTGCGCGAGACTTTGTGAGGCGCCTCCGTGTGCCAAAAATAGGCCGCGGGCACAGCCACGCCCAAAAATAACCGCCCGAAGGCCGGGGCGCCGAGTTCGTCCAGCTGAAAAAGGCCACAAATACGGGTGGGCTATAGCCTTCGGGGGTGGGGCTGGCCAACTTCGTCCGCCGGACTCGGACTGGTGCGAGACATTGCAAGGCACCTCCGTGTGCCAAAAATAGGCCGCGGGCACAGCCGCGCCCAAAAATAACAGATTGAAGACTGGGGCGCCAAGTTCATCCAGCGGAAAAAGGCCACAAAAATGGGTGGGCTATAGCCTTGGGGGGTGGGGCTGGCCAACTTCGTCCGCCGGACTCGGACTGGCGCGAGACATTGCAAGGCACCTCCGTGTGCCAAAAATAGGCCACGGGCACAGCCGCGCTCAAAAATAACCGCCCGAAGGTCGGGACGCCAAGTTCGGCCAGCGGAAAAAGGCCACAAAAACGGGTGGGCTATAGCCTTGGGGGGTGGGGCTGGCCAACTTCGTCCGCCGGACTCGGACTGGCGCGACACATTACAAGGCACCTCCGTGTGCCAAAAATAGGCCGCGGGCACAGCCGCCCTCAAAAATAACCGCCCGAAGGTCGGGGCGCCAAGTTCGGCCAGCGGAAAAACGCCACAAAAACGGGTGGGCTATAGCCTTGGGGGGTGGGGCTGGCCAACTTCGTCCGCCGGACTCGAAATGGTGCGAGACTTTCGAGGCGCCTCCGTTTGCCAAAAATCGGCCGCGGGCACAGCCGCGCCAAAAAAAAACCGCCCGAAGGCCGGGGCACCAAGTTCGTCCAGCGGAAAAAGGCCACAAAAACGGGTGGGCTATAGCCTTGGGGGGTGGGGCTGGCCAACTTCGTCCGCCGGACATGGAATTGCGCGAGACTTTGTGAGGCGCCTCCGTGTGCCAAAAATAGGCCGCGGGCACAGCCACGCCCAAAAATAACCGCCCGAAGGCCGGGGCGCCGAGTTCGTCCAGCTGAAAAAGGCCACAAATACGGGTGGGCTATAGCCTTCGGGGGTGGGGCTGGCCAACTTCGTCCGCCGGACTCGGACTGGTGCGAGACATTGCAAGGCACCTCCGTGTGCCAAAAATAGGCCGCGGGCACGGCCGCGCACAAAAATCACTGCCTGAAGGCCGGGGCGCCAAGTTCGTCGAGCGGAAAAAGGCCACAAAAACGGGTGGGCTATAGCCTTGGGGGGTGGGGCTGGCCCACTTCGTCCGCCAGACTCGGAATGGCACGAGACTTTACGAGGCATGTCCGTGTGCCAAAAATAGGCCGCGGGGACAGCCGTGCCCAAAAATAACAGCTTGAAGGCTGGGGCGCCAAGTTCATCCAGCGGAAAAAGGCCACAAATACGGGTGGGATACAGCCTTGGGGGGTGGGGCTGGCCAACTTCGTCCGCCGGACTCGGAATGGCGCGAGACTTTGTGAGGCGCCTCCGTGTGAAAAAAATAGGCCGCGGGCACAGCCGCGCACAAAAATAACCAACCGAAGGCCGGGGCGCGAAGTTCGTCCAGCGGAAAAAGGCCACAAATACGGGTGGGCTATAGCCTGGGGGGGTGGGGCTGGCCAACTTCGTCCGCCGGACTCAGAATGGCGCGAGACTTTGTGAGGCGTATCCGTGTGCCAAAAATAGGCCTCGGGCACAGCCGCGCCCAAAAATAACCGCCCGAAGGCCGGGGCGCCAAGTTCGTCCAGCGGAAAAAGGCCACAAAAACGGGTGGGCTATAGCCTTGGGGGGTGGAGCTGGCCAACTTCGTCCGCCTGACTCGGACTGGCGCGAGACATTGCAAGGCGCCTCCGTGTGCCAAAAATAGGCCGCGAGCACAGCCGCGTCCAAAAATAACCGCCCGAAGGTTGGGGCGCCAAGTTCGGCCAGCGGAAAAAGGCCACAAAAAAGGGTGGGCTATAGCCTTGGGGGGTGGGGCTGGCCAACTTCGTCCGCCGGACTCGAAATGGTGCGAGACTTTTGAGGCGCCTCCGTGTGCCAAAAATAGGCCGCGGGCACAGCCGCGCACAAAAATAACCGCCCGAAGGCCGGGGCGCCAAGTTCGTCGATCGGAAAAAGGCCACAAAAACGGGTGGGCTATAGACTTGGGGGGTGGGGCTGGTCCACTTTGTCCGCCGGACTAGGAATGGCGCGAGACTTTGCGAGGCGCCTCCGTGTGCCAAAAATAAGACGCGGGCACAGCCGTGGCCAAAAATAACCGCCCGAAGGCCGGGGCACCAAGTTCGTCCAGCGGAACAAGACCACAAAAACGGGTGGGCTATAGCCTTGGGGGGGGGGGCTGGTCAACTTCGTCCGCCGGACTCGGAATGGTGCGAGACTTTGCGAGGGATGTCCGTGTGCCAAAAATAGGCCACGGGCACAGCCGCGCCCAAAAATAACAGCTTGAAGGCCGGGGCGCCAAGTTCATCCGGCGGAAAAAGGCCACAAATACGGGTGGGCTACTGCCTTGGGGGGTGGGGCTGGCCAACTTCGTCCGCCGGACTCGGAATGGCGCGAGACTTTGTGAAGCACCTCCGTGTGCCAAAAATAGGCCGCGGGCACAGCCGCGCCCAAAAATAACCGCCCGAAGGCCGGGGCGCCAAGTTCGTCCAGCGGAAAAAGGCCACAAATACGGGTGGGCTATAGCCTGGGGGGGTGGGGCTGGCCAACAACTTTGCGAGGCGCCTCCGTGTGCCAAACATAGGCCGCGGGCACAGCCGCACCCAAAAATAACCGCCCGAAGGCCGGGGCGCCAAGTTCGTCCAGCGGAAAAAGGCCACAAAAATGGGTGGGCTATAGCCTGGGGGAGTGGGGCTGGCCAACTTCGTCCGCGGGACTCGGAATGGCGCGAGACTTTGCGAGGCACCTCGGTGTGCCAAAATTAGGCCGCGGGCACAGCCGCGCCCAAAAATAACCGCCCGAAGGCTGGGGCGCCAAGTTCGTCCAGCGGAAAAAGGCCACAAAAACGGGTGGGCTATAGCCTGGGGGGGTGGGGCTGGCCAACTTCGTCCGCGGGACTCGGAATGGCGCGAGACTTTGGGAGGCGCCTCCGTGAGCCAAAAATAGGCCGCGGGCAGAGCCGCGCCCAAAAATAACCACCCAAAAGGCCGGGGCGCCAAGTTCGTCCAGCGGAAAAAGGCCACAAAAACGGGTGGGCTATAGCCTTGGGGGGTGGGGCGGGCCAACTTCGTCCGCGGGACTCGGAATGGCGCGAGACTTTGCGAGGCGCCTCCGTGTGCCAAAAATAGGCCGCGGACACAGCCGCGCCCAAAAATAACCACCCGAAGGCCGGGGCGCCAAGTTCGTCCGGCGCAAAAAGGCCACAAATACGGGTGGGCTATAGCCTTGGGGGGTGGGGCTGGCCAACTTCATCTGCGGGACTCGGAATGGCGCGAGAGTTTGTGAGGGGCATCCATGTGCCAAAAATAGGCCTCGGGCACAGCCGCGCCACAAAATAACTGCCCGAAGGCCGGGGCGCCAAGTTCCTCCAGCGGAAAAAGGCAACAAATACGGATGGGCTATAGCCTTGGGGGGTGGGGCCGGCCAACTTCGTCCGCCGGACTCGGAATGTCACGAGACTTTGCGAGGCGCCTCCGTGTGCCAAAACTAGGCTGCGGACACAGCCGCGTCCAAAAATTACCGCCCGAAGGCCAGGGCGCCAAGTTCGTCCAGCGGAAAAAGGCCACAAAAACGGGTGGGCTATAGCCTTGGGGGGTGGGGCTGGATAACTTCGTCCGCCGGACTAGAAATGGCGCGAGACTTTGTGAGGCGCCTCCGTGTGCCAAAAATAGGCCGCGGGCAAAGCCGCGCCCAAAAATAGCTGCCCGAAGGTCGGGGCGCCAAGTTCGTCCAGCGGAAAATGGCCACAAAAACGGGTGGGCTATAGCCTTGGGGGGTGGGGCTGGCCAACTTCGTCTGCCGGACTCGGAACGGCGCAAGAGTTTGCGAGGCGCCTCCGTGTGCCAAAAATAGTCCGCGGGCACAGCCGCGCCCAAAAATAACCGCCCGAAGGCCGGGGCGCCAAGTTCGTCGAGAGGAAAAAGGCCACAAAAACGGGTGGGCTATAGCCTTGGGGGGTGGGGCTGGCCCACTTCGTCCGCCGGACTCTGAATGGCGCGAGACTTTGTGAGGCGCCTCCATGTGCCAAAAATAGGATGCGGGCACAGCCGTGGCCAAAAATAACCGCCCGAAGGCCGGGGCACCAAGTTCGTCCAGCGGAAAAAGGCCACAAAAACGGGTGGGCTATAGCCTTGGGGGGTGGGGCTGGCCAACTTCGTCAGCCGGACTCGGAATGGCACGAGACTTTGCGAGGCATGTCCGTGTGCCAAAAATAGGCCGCGGGCACAGCCGCGCCCAAAAATAACAGCTTGAAGACTGGGGCGCCAAGTTCATCCAGCGGAAAAAGGCCACAAAAATGGGTGGGCTATAGCCTTGGGGGGTGGGGCTGGCCAACTTCGTCCGCCGGACTCGTACTGGCGCGAGACATTGCAAGGCACCTCCGTATGCCAAAAATAGGCCGCGGGCACAGCCGCGCTCAAAAATAAACGCCCAAAGGTCGGGACGCCAAGTTCGGCCAGCGGAAAAAGGCCACAAAAACGGGTGAGCTATAGCCTTGGGGGGTGGGGCTGGCCAACTTCGTCCGCCGGACTCGGACTGGCGCGACACATTACAAGGCACCTCCGTGTACCAAAAATAGGCCGCGGGCACAGCCGCCCTCAAAAATAACCGCCCGAAGGTCGGGGCGCCAAGTTCGGCCAGCGGAAAAACGCCACAAAAACGGGTGGGCTATAGCCTTGGGGGGTGGGGCTGGCCAACTTCGTCCGCCGGACTCGAAATGGTGCGAGACTTTCGAGGTGCCTCCGTTTGCCAAAAATAGGCCGCGGACACAGCCGCGCCAAAAAATAACCGCCCGAAGGCCGGGGCACCAAGTTCGTCCAGCGGAAAAAGGCCACAAAAACGGGTGGGCTATAGCCTTGGGGGGTGGGGCTGGCCAACTTCGTCCGCCGGACTTGGAATTGCGCGAGACTTTGTGAGGCGCCTCCGTGTGCCAAAAATAGGCCGCGGGCACAGCCACGCCCAAAAATAACCGCCCGAAGGCCGGGGCGCCGAGTTTGTCCAGCGGAAAAAGGCCACAAATACGGGTGGGCTATAGCCTTCGGGGGTGGGGCTGGCCAACTTCGTCCGGCGTACTCGGACTGGCGCGAGACATTGCAAGGCACCTCCGTGTGCCAAAAATAGGCCGCGGGCACGGCCGCGCACAAAAATCACCGCCTGAAGGCCGGGGCGCCAAGTTCGTCGAGCGGAAAAAGGCCACAAAAACGGGTGGGCTATAGCCTTGGGGGGTGGGGCTTGCCCACTTCGTCCGCCGGACTAGGAATGGCGTGAGACTTTTCGAGGCGCCTCCGTGTGCCAAAAATAGGACGCGGGCACAGCCGTGGCCAAAAATAACCGCCCGAAGGCCGGGGCACCAAGTTCGTCCAGCGGAAAAAGGCCACAAAAACGGCTGGGCTATAGCCTTGGGGGGTGGGGCTGGCCAACTTCGTCCGCCGGACTCGGAATGGCACAAGACTTTACGAGGCATGTCCGTGTGCCAAAAATAGGCCGCGGGCACAGCCGTGCCCAAAAATAACAGCTTGAAGGCTGGGGCGCCAAGTTCATCCAGCGGAAAAAGGCCACAAATACGGGTGGGATACAGCCTTGGGGGGTGGGGCTGGCCAACTTCGTCCGCCGGACTCGGAATGGCGCGAGACTTTGTGAGGCGCCTCCGTGTGAAAAAAATAGGCCGCGGGCACAGCCGCGCACAAAAATAACCGCCCGAAGGCCGGGGCGCCAAGTTCGTCCATCGGAAAAAGGCCACAAATACGGGTGGGCTATAGCCTGGGGGGGTGGGGCTGGCCAACTTTGTCCGCCAGACTCAGAATGGCGCGAGACTTTGCGAGGCGCGTCCGTGTGCCAAAAATAGGCCGCGGACACAGCCACGCCCAAAAATAACCGCCCGAAGGCCGGGGCGCCAAGTTCGTCCAGCGGAAAAAGGCCACAAAAACGGGTGGGCTATAGCCTTGGGGGGTGGAGCTGGCCAACTTCGTCCGCCTGACACGGACTGGCGCGAGACATTGCAAGGCGCCTCCGTGTGCGAAAAATAGGCCGCGAGCACAGCCGCGTCCAAAAATAACCGCCCGAAGGTTGGGGCGCCAAGTTCGGCCAGCGGAAAAAGGCCACAAAAAAGGGTGGGCTATAGCCTTGGGGGGTGGGGCTGGCCAACTTGGTCCGCCGGACTCGGAATGGCACAAGACTTTACGAGGCATGTCCGTGTGCGAAAAATAGGCCGCGGGCACAGCCGCGCACAAAAATAACCACCCGAAGGCCGTGGCACCAAGTTCGTCCAGCGGAAAAAAGCCACCAAAACGGTTGGGCTATAGCCTTGGGGGGTGGGGCTGGCCAAATTCGTCCGCCGGACTCGGAATAGCGCGAGACTTTGTGAGGCACCTCCGTGTGCCAAAAATAGGCCGCGGTCACAGCCGCGCCCAAAAATAACCGCCCGAAGGCCGGGGTGCCAAGTTCGTCCAGCGGAAAAAAGCCACAAATACAGGTGGGCTATAGCCTTGGGGGGTGTGGCTGGCCAACTTTGTCCGCCGGACTCGGAATGGAACAAGACTTTGCGAGGCGCTTCCGTGTGCCAAAAAAAAAAGGCCGCGGGCACAGCCGCACCCAAAAATAACCGCCCAAAGGCCGTGGCACCAAGTTCGTCCAGCGGAAAAACGCCACAAATACGGGTAGGCTATAGCCTTGGGGGGTGGGGCTGGCCCACTTCGTCCGCCGGACTTGGAATGGCGCGAGACTTTGCGAGGCGCCTCTGTGTGCCAAAAATAGGCCGCGGGCACGGCCGCGCCAAAAAATAACCGCCCGAAGGCCGGGGCGCCAAGTTCGTCCAGGTGAAAAAGGACACAAATACGGGTGTGCTATAGCGTTGGGGGGTGGGGCTGGCCAACTTCGTCCGCCGGACTCGGAATAGCGCGAGACTTTGCGCGGCCGCTCCGTATGCCAAAAATAGGCCGCGGGCACAGCCGCACCCAAAAATAACCGCCCAAAGGCCGTGGCGCCAAGTTCGTCCACCGGAAAAACGCCACAACTACGGGTGGGCTATAGCCATGGGGGGTGGGACTGGCCAACTTCGTCCGCCGGACTCGGAATGGAGTGAGACTTTGCGAGGCACCTCCGTGTACCAAAAATAGGCCGTGGTCACAACCGTCCCCAAAAATAACCGACCGAAGGCCGGGGTGCCAAGTTCGTCCTGCGGAAAAAAGCCACAAATACAGGTGGGCTATAGCCTTGGGGGGTGGGGCTGGCCAACTTCGTCCGCCGGACTCGGAATGGCGCGAGACTTTGCGAGGCACCTCCGTATGCCAAAAATAGCCCGCACGCACAGCCGCGCCCAAAAATAACCGCCCGAAGGCCAGGGCGCCAAGTTCGTCCACCGGAAAAAGGCCACAAATACAGGTGGGCTATAGCCTTGGGGGGTGGGGCTGGCCAACTTCGTCCGCCGGACTCGGAATGGCACAAGACTTTGCGAGGCGCTTCCGTGTGCCAAAAATAGGCCGCGGGCACAGCCGCACCCAAAAATAACCGCCCAAAGGCCGTGGCGCCAAGTTCGTCCAGCGGAAAAACGCCACAAATACGGGTAGGCTATAGCCTTGGGGGGTGGGGCTGGCCAACTTCGTCCGCCGGACTTGGAATGGCGCGAGACTTTGCGAGGCGCCTCTGTGTGCCAAAAATAGGCCGCGGGCACGGCCGCGCCAAAAAATAACGGCCTGAAGGCCGGGCCGCCAAGTTCGTCCAGCGGAAAAAGGCCACAAAAACGGGTGGGCTATAGGCTTGGGGGGTGGGGCTGGCCAACTTCGCCCGCCAGACTCGGAATGGCGCGAGACTTTTCGAGGCGCCTCCGTATGCCAAAAATAGGCCGCGGGCAAAGCCGCGTCCAAAAATAACCGCCCGAAGGCCGGGGCGCCAAGTTCGTCCTGCGGAAAAAGGCCACAAAAACGGGTGGGTTATAGCCTTGCGGGGTGGGGCTGGCCAACTTCGTCCGTCGGACTCAGAATGGCGCGAGACTTTGCGAGGATCCTCCGTGTGGCAAAAATAGGCCGCGGGGACAGACGCGCCCAAAAATAACCGCCCGAAGGCCGGGGCGCCAAGTTCGTCCAGCGGACACAAGGCCACAAAAACGGGTGGGCTATAGCCTTGGGGGGTGGGGCTGGCAAATTTCATCCGCCGGACTCGGAATGGCGCGACACTTTGCGAGGTGCCTCTGTGTGCCAAAAATAGGCCGCGGTCACAGCCGCACCCAAAATTAACTGCCCGAAGGCCGGGCCGCCAAGTTCGTCCAGCGGAATAAGGCCACAAAAACGGGTGGGCTATAGCCTTGGGGCATGGGGCTGGCCAACTTCGTCCGCCGGACTCGGAAAGGCGCGATACTTTGGGAGGCGCCTCCGTGTGCAAAAAATAGGCCGCGGGCACAGCCGCGCCAAAAAATAAACGCCCGAAGGCCGGGGCCCCAAGTTCGTCCAGCGGAAAAAGTCCACAAAAACGGGTAGGCTATAGCCTTGGGCGGTGGGGCTGGCCCACTTCGTCCGCCAGACTCGGAATGGCGCGATACTTTGGGAGGCACCTCCGTGTGCCAATAATAAGCCACGGGCACAGCCGCACCAAAAAATAAACGCCCGAAGGCCGGGGCGCCAAGTTCGTCCAGCGGGAAAAGGCCACAAAAACGGGTGGGCTATAGCCTTGGGGGGTGGGGCTTGCCAACTTCATCCGCCAGACTCGGAATGGCGCGAGACTTTGCAAGGCGCATCCGTGCGCTAAAAATAGGCCGCGGGCACAGCCGTTCCTAAAAATAACCACCCGAAGGCCGGGGCGCCAAGTTCGTCCAGCGGAAAAAGGCCACAAAAACGGGTGGGCTATAGCCTTGGGGGGTTGGGCTGGCTAACTTCGTCCGCCGGACTCGGAATGGCGCGAGACTTTGCGAGGCGCCTCTGTGTGCCAAAAATAGGCCGCGGGCACAGCCGCCCTAAAAAATAACCACCCGAAGGCCGGGGCGCCAAGTTCGTCCAGCAGAAAAAGGCCACAAAAACGAGTGGGCTATAGCCTTGGAGGGTGGGGCTGGCCTACTTTGTCCGCCGAACTCGGACTGGCGCGAGACTTTAAGAGGCGCCTCCGTGTGCCAAAAATAGGCCGCGGGAACAGCCACGCCCAAAATTAACCGCGCGAAGGCCGGGGCGCCAACTTCGTCCAGCGGAAAAAGGCCACAAAAACGGGTGGGCTATAGCCTTGGGGAGTGGGGCTGGCCAACTTCGTCCGTCGGACTCGGAATGGTGCGAGACTTTGCGAGGCGCCTCCGTGTGCCAAAAATAGGCCGCGGGCTCAGCCGCGCCCAAAAATAACCGCCCGAAGGCCGGGGCGACAAGTTCGTCCAGCGGAAAAAGGCCACAAATACGGGTGGGCTATAGCCTTGGGGGGTGGGGCTTGCCAACTTCGTCCGCCGGACTCTGAATGGCGCGAGACTTTACGAGGCGCCTCCGTGTGCCAAAAATAGGCCGCGGTCACAGCCGTACCCAAAAATAACTGCCCGAAGGCCGGGGTGCCAAGTTCGTCCAGCGGAAAAAGGCCACAAAAACGGGTGGGCTATAGCCTTGGGGCGTGGGGCTGGCCAACTTCGTTCGCCGGACTCGGAATGGCGCGAGACTTTGCGAGGAACCTCCGTGTGCCAATAATAGGCCACGGTCACAGCCGCGCCCAAAAATAACCGCCCGAAGGCCGGGGCGCCAAGCTCGTCCAACGGAAAAAGGCCACAAAAATGGGTGGGCTAGAGCCTTGGGGGTTGGGGCGGGCCAACTTCGTCCGCCCGACTCGGACTGGCGCGAGACTTTTCGAGGTGCCTCCGTGTGCCAAAAATAGGCCGCGGTCACAGCTGCGTCCAAAAATAACTGCCCGAAGGCCGGGGCGCCAAGTTCGTCCAGCGGAAAAAGGCCACAAAAACGGGTGGGCTATAGCCTTGGGGGGTGGGGCAGGCCAACTTCGTCCGCCGGACTCAGAATGGCGCGAGACTTTGCGAGGCGCCTCCGTAAGCCAAAAATAGGCCGCGGGCACAGCCGCGTCCAAAAATAACCGCCCGAAGGCCGGGGCGCCAAGTTCGTCCAGCGGAAAAAGGCCACAAAAACGGGTGGGCTATAGCCTTGGGGGGTGGGGCTGGCCAACTTCGTCCGCCGGACTCGGAATGGCGCGAGACTTTGCGAGGCGCCTCCGTGTACCAAAAATAGGCCACGGGCACAGCCGCACCCAAAAATAACGGCCCGAAGGCCGGGCCGCCAAGTTCGTCCAGCGGAAAAAGGCCACAAAAACGGGTGGGCTATAGCCTTGGGGGGTGGGGCTGGCCAACTTCGCCCGCCAAACTCGGAATGGCGCGAGACTTTTCGAGGCGCCTCCGTGTGCCAAAAATAGGCCGCGGGCAAAGCCGCGTCCAAAAATAACCGCCCGAAGGCCGGGGCGCCAAGTTCGTCCAGTGGAAAAAGGCCACAAAAACGGGTGGGCTATAGCCTTGCGGGTTGGGGCTCGCCAACTTCGTCCGTCGGACTCAGAATGGCGCGAGACTTTGCGAGGATCCTCCGTGTGCCAAAAATAGGCCGCGGGGACAGACGCGCCCAAAAATAACCGCCTGAAGGCTGGGGCGCCGAGTTCGTCCAGCAGAAAAAGGCCACAAATACGGGTGGGCTATAGCTTTGGGGGGTGGGGCCGGCCAACTTCGTCCGCCGGACTCGGATAGGCGCGAGACTTTGCGAGGCGCCTCCGTGTGCCAAAAATAGGCCATGGGCACAGCCGCACCCAAAAATAACCGCCCAAAGGCCGGGGCGCCAAGTTCGTCCAGCGGAAAAAGGCCAAAAATACGGGTGGGCTATAGCCTTGGGGGGTGGGGCTGGCCAACTTCGTCCGCCGGACTCGGAATGGCGCGAGACTTTACGAGGCACCTCCGTGTGCCAAAAATAGGCCGCGGGCACAGCCGCCCCAAAAATAACCGCCCGAAGGCCGGGGCGCCAAGTTCGTCCAGCAGAAAAAGGCCACAAAAACGGGTGGGCTATTGCCTTGGGGGGTGGGGCTGGCCGACTTCGTCCGCCGTACTCGGAATGGCGCGAGACTTTACGAGGCGCCTCCGTGTGTCAAAAATAGGCCGTGGACACAGCCGCGCCCAAAAATAACCGACCGAAGGCTGGGGCGCCAAGTTCGTCCAGCGGAAACAGGCCACAAAAACGGGTGGGCTATAGCCTTGGGGGGTGGCGCTGGCCGTCTTCGTCCGCCGGACTCGGAATGGCGCGAGACTTTGCGAGGCGCCTCCGTGTGAGAAAAATAGGCCGCGGGCACAGCCGCGCCCAAAAATAACCGCCCGAAGGCCGGGGCGCCTAGTTCGTCCAGCGGAAAAAGGCCACAAAAACGGGTGGGCTATGGCCTTGGGGGGTGGGGCTGGCCAACTTCGTCCGCCGTACTCGGAATGGCGCGAGACTTTGCGAGGCGCCTCCATGTGACAAAAATAGGCCACGGGCACAGCCGCGCCCAAAAATAACAGCCCGAAGGCCGGGGCGCCAAGTTCGTCCAGCGGAAAAAGGCCACCAAAACGGGTGGGCTATTGCCTTGGGGGGTCGGGCTGGCCAAATTCGTCCGCCGGACTCGGAATTGCGCGAGACTTTGTGAGGCACCTCCGTGTACCAAAAATAGGCCTCGGACACAGCCACGTCCAAAAATAACCGCCCGAAGGCTGGGCGCCAAGTTCGTCCAGCGGAAAAAGGCCACAAAAACGGGTGGGCTATAGCCTTGCGGGGTGGGGCTGGCCAACTTCGTCCGTCGGACTCAGAATGGCGCGAGACTTTGCGAGGATCCTCCGTGTGCCAAAAATAGGCCGCGGGCACAGCCGCGCCCAAAAAGAACCGCCCGATGGCCGGGGCGCCAAGTTCGTCCAGCGGAAAAAGGCCTCAAAAACGGGTGGGCTATATCCTTGGGGGGTGGGGCTGGCCAACTTCGTCCGCCGGACTCGGAATGGCATGAGACTTTGCGAGGCACCTCCGTGTGCCAAAAATAGGGCGCGGGCACAGCAGCGTGTGAAAAAACCGCCTGAAGGCCGGGACGCCAAGTTCGTCCAGCGGAAAAAGGCCACAAATACGGGTGGGCTATAGCCTTGGGGGGTGGGGCTGGGCAACTTCGTCCGCCGGACTTGGAATGGCGCGAGACTTTGCGAGGCGCCTCCGTGTACCAAAAATAGGCCGCGGGCACAGCCGCGCCCAAAAATAACCGCCCGAAGGCCGGGGCGCCAAGTTCGTCCAGCGGAAAAAGGCCACAAAAACGGGTGGGCTATAGCCTAGGGGGGTGCGGCTGGCCAACTTCGTCCGCCGGACTTGGAATGGCGCGAGACTTTGGGAGGCTCCTCCGCGTGCAAAAAATAGGCCGCGGGCACAGCTGCGCCGAAAAATAACCGCCGGAAGGCCGGGGCGCCAAGTTCGTCCAGCGGAAAAAGGCCACAAAAACGGATGGGCTATAGCCTTGGGGGGTGGGGCTGGCCAACTTCGTCCGCCGGAGTCGTAATGGCGCGAGACTTTGCGAGATGCCTCCGTGTGCCAAAAATAAGCCCTGGGCAAAGCCGCGCCCAAAAATAGCTGCCCGAAGGCCGGGGCGCCAAGTTCGTCCAGCGGAAAAAGGCCACAAAAATGGGTGGGCTATAGCCTTGGGGGGTGGGGCTGGCCAACTTCGTCCGCCGGACTCAGAATGGCGCGAGACTTTACGAGGTGCCTCCGTGTGCCAAAAATAGGCCGCGGGCACAGCCACGCCCAAAAATAACCGTCCGAAGGCCGGGACGCCAAGTTCGTCCAGCGGAAAAAGGCCACAAAAACGGGTGGGCTATAGCCTTGGGGTTTGGGCTGGCCAACTTCGTCCGCCGGGCGCGGAATGGCGCGAGACTTTGCGAGGCGCCTCCGTGTGCCAAAAATAGGCCGCGGGCACAGCCGCGCCCAACAATAACCGCCCGAAGGCCGGGACGCCAAGTTCGTCCAGCGGAAAAAGGCCACAAAAACGGGTGGGCTATAGCCTTGGGCTTGGGGCTGGCCAACTTCGTCCGCCGGAAGCGGAATGGCGCGAGACTTTGCGAGGCGCCTCCGTGTGCCAAAAATAGGCTGCGGGCACAGCAGCGTCTAAAAATAACCGCCTGAAGGCCGGGACGCCAAGTTCGTCCAGCGGAAAAAGGCCACAAATACGGGTGGGCTATAGCCTTGGGGGGTGGGGCTGGCCAACTTCGTGCGCCGGACTCGGAATGATGCGAGACTTTGCGAGGCGCCTCCGTGTACCAAAAATAGGCCGCGGCACAGCCGTGCCCAAAAATAACCACCCGAAGGCCGGGGCGCCATGTTCGTCCAGCGGAAAAAGGCCACAAAAACGGGTGGGCTATAACCTTGGGGGGAGGGGCTGGCCAACTACGTCCGCCGGACTCGGAATGGTGCGAGACTTTGCAAGGCACCTCCGCGTGCCAAAAATAGGCAACGGGCACAGCCGCGCCCAAAAATAACCTCCCGAAGGCCGGGATGCCAAGTTCGTCCAGCGGAAAAAGGCCACAAAAACGGGTGGCCTATAGCCTTGGGGGGTGGGGCTGGCCAACTTCGTCCGCCGGACTCGGAATGGCATGAGACTTTGCGAGGCACCTCCGTGTGCCAAAAATAGGGTGCGGGCACAGCAGCGTGTAAAAATAACCGCCTGAAGGCCGGGACGCCAAGTTCGTCCAGCGGAAAAAGGCCACAAATACGGGTGGGCTACAGCCTTGGGGGGTGGGGCTGGCCAACTTCGTCCGCCGGACTCGGAATGGCGCGAGACTTTGCGAGGCGCCTCCGTGTACCAAAAATAGGCCGCGGGCACAGCCGCGCCCAAAAATAACCGCCCTAAGGCCGGGGCGCCAAGTTCGTCCAGCAGAAAAAGGCCACAAAAACGGGTGGGCTATAGCCTAGGGGGGTGCGGCTGGCCAACTTCGTCCGCCGGACTCGGAATGGCGCGAGACTTTGGGAGGCTCCTCCGCGTGCAAAAAATAGGCCGCGGGCACAGCTGCGCCGAAAAATACCACCGGAAGGCCGGGGCGCCAAGTTCGTCCAGCGGAAAAAGGCCACAAAAACGGATGGGCTATAGCCTTGGGGGGTGGGGCTGACCAACTTCGTCCGCCGGAGTCGGAATGGCGCGAGACTTTGCGAGATGCCTCCGTGTGCCAAAAATAAGCCCTGGGCCAAGCCGCGCCCAAAAATAGCTGCCCGAAGGCCGGGGCGCCAAGTTCGTCCAGCGGAAAAAGGCCACAAAAATGGGTGGGCTATAGCCTTGGGGGGTGGGGCTGGCCAACTTCGTCCGCCGGAATCAGAATGGCGCGAGACTTTGCGAGGCGCCTCCGTGTGCAAAAAATAGGTCGCGGGCACTGCCGCGCCTAAAAATAACCGCCGGAAGGCCGGGGCGCCAAGTTCGTCCTGCGGAAAAAGGCCACAAAAACGGATGGGCTATAGCCTTGGGGGGTGGGGCTGGCCAACTTCGTCCGCCGGACTCGGAATGGCGCGAGACTTTGCGAGACGCCTCCGTGTGCCAAAAATAGGCCCCGGGCAAAGCCGCGCCCAAAAATAGCCGCCCGAAGGCCGGTACGCCAACTTCGTCCAGCGGAAAAAGGCCACAAAAACGGGTGGGCTATAGCCTTGTGGGGTGCGGCTGGCCAAATTCGTCTGCCGGACTCGGAATGGCGCGAGACTTTGCGCGGCACCTCCGTGTGCCAAAAATAGGCCGCGGGCTCAGCCGTACCCAAAAATAACCGCCCGAAGGCCGGGGCGCCAAGTTCGTCCAGCGGAAAAAGGCCACAAAAACGGGTGGGCTATAGCCTTGGGGGGTGGGGCTGGCCAACTTCGTCCGCCGGACTCGGAATGGCGCGAGACTTTGCGAGGCACCCCTGTGTACCAAAAATAGGCCGCGGTCATAGCCGCTCCTAAAAATAACCACCCGAAGGCCGGGGCGCCAAGTTCGTCCAGCGGAAAAAGGCCACAAATACGTGTGGGCTATAGCCTTGGGGGGTGGGGCTGGCCAACTTCGTCCGCCGGACTCGGAATGGCACGAGACTTTACGAGGCTCCTCCATGTGCAAAAAATAGGCCGCGGGCACAGCCACGCCCAAAAATAACCGCCCGAAGGCCGGGGCGCCAAGTTCGTCCAGCGGAAAAAGGCCACAAAAACGGGTGGGCTATAGCCTTGGGGGGTGGGGCTGGCCAACTTCGTCCGCCGGACTCGGAATGGCGCGAGACTTTGCGAGGCGCCTCCGTGCCAAAAATAGGCCGCGGGCACAGCCGCGCCTAAAAATAACCGCCCAAAGGTCGGGGCGCCAAGTTCGTCCAGCGGAAAAAGGCCACAAATACGGGTGGGCTATAGCCTTGGGGGGTGGGGCTGGCCCACTTCGTCCACCGGACTCGGACTGGCACGAGACATTGCGAGGCGCCTCCGTGTGCCAAAAATAGGCCGCGGGCACAGCCGCGCCTAAAAATAACCGCCCAAAGGTCGGGGCGCCAAGTTCGTCCAGCGGAAAAAGGCCACAAATACGGGTGGGCTATAGCCTTGGGGGGTGGGGCTGGCCCACTTCGTCCGCCGGACTCGGACTGGCGCGAGACAGTGCAAGGCACCTCCGTTTGCCAAAAATTGGCCGCGGGCACAGCCGCGCACAAAAATAACCGCCCGAAGGCCGGGGCGCCAATTTCGTCGAGCGGAAAAATTCCACAAATACGTGTGAGCTATAGCCTTGGGGGGTGGGGCTGGCCAACTTCGTCCGCCGGACTCAGAATGGCGAGAGACTTTGCGAGGCGCCTCCGTGTGCCAAAAATAGGCCGCGGGCAAAGCCGCGCCCAAAAATAGCTGCCCGAAGGCCGGGGCGCCAAGTTCGTCCAGCGGAAAAAGGCCACAAAAACGGGTGGGCTATAGCCTTGGGGGGTGAGGCTGGCCAACTTCATCCGCCGGACTCGGAATGGTGCGAGACTTTGGGAGGCTCCTCTGCGTGCAAAAAATAGGCCGCGGGCACAGCCGCGCCTAAAAATAACCGCCGGAAGGCCGGGGCGCCAAGTTCGTCCAGCGGAAAAAGGCCACAAAAACGGATGGGCTATAGCCTTGGGGGGTGGGGCTGGCCCACTTCGTCCGCCGGACTCGGAATGGCGCGAGACTTTGCGAGACGCCTCCGGGTGCCAAAAATAGGCCCCGGGCAAAGCCGCGCCCAAAAATAGCCGCCCGAAGGCCGGGGCGCCAACTTCGTACAGCGGAAAAAGGCCACAAAAACGGGTGGGCTATAGCCTTGGGGGGTGCGGCTGGCCGACTTCGTCCGCCGGACTCGGAATGGTGCTAGACTTTGCGCGGCACCTCCGCGTACCAAAAATAGGCCGCGGGCTCAGCCGTACCCAAAAATAACAGCCCGAAGACCGGGGCGCCAAGTTCGTCCAGCGGAAAAAGGCCACAAAAACGGGTGGGCTATACCGTTGGGGGGTGGGGCTGGCCAACTTCGTCCGCCGGACTAGGTATGGCGCGAGACTTTGTGAGGCGCCTCCGTGTGCCAAAAATAGGCCGCGGGTAAAGCCGCGCCCAAAAATAGCTGCCCGAAGGCCGGGGCGCCAAGTTCGTCCAGCGGAAAAAGGCCACAAAAACGGGTGGGCTATAGCCTTGGGGGGTGGGGCTGGCCAACTTCGTCCGCCGGAATCGGAATGGCGCGAGACTTTGCGAGGTGCCTCTGCGTGCCAAAAATAGGCCTCGGGCACAGCCACGCCCAAAAAAAACCGCCCGAAGGCCGGGGCGCCAAGTTCGTCCAGCGGAAAAAGGCCACAAATACGGGTGGGCTATAGCCTTGGGGGGTGGGGCTGGCCCACTTCGTCCGCCGGACTCGGACTGGCACGAGACATTGCGAGGCGCCTCCGTGTGCCAAAAATAGGCCGCGGGCACAGCCGCGCCTAAAAATAACCGCCCAAAGGTCGGGGCGCCAAGTTCGTCCAGCGGAAAAAGGCCACAAATACGGGTGGGCTATAGCCTTGGGGGGTGGGGCTGGCCCACTTCGTCCGCCGGACTCGGACTGGCGCGAGACATTGCAAGGCACCTCCGTTTGCCAAAAATTGGCCGCGGGCACAGCCGCGCACAAAAATAACCGCCCGAAGGCCGGGGCGCCAAGTTCGTCGAGCGGAAAAGGGCCACAAATACGTGTGGGCTATAGCCTTGGGGGGTGGGGCTGGCCAAGTTCGTCCGCCGGACTCAGAATGGCGCGAGACTTTGCGAGGCGCCTCCGTGTGCCAAAAATAGGCCGCGGGCAAAGCCGCGCCCAAAAATAGCTGCCCGAAGGCTGGGGCGCCAAGTTCGTCCAGCGGAAAAAGGCCACAAAAACGGGTGGGCTATAGCCTTGGGGGGTGAGGCTGGCCAACTTCATCCGCCGGACTCGGAATGGTGCGAGACTTTGGGAGGCTCCTCTGCGTGCAAAAAATAGGCCGCGGGCACAGCCGCGCCTAAAAATAACCGCAGGAAGGCCGGGGCGCCAAGTTCGTCCAGCGGAAAAAGGCCACAAAAACGGATGGGCTATAGCCTTGGGGGGTGGGGCTGGCCCACTTCGTCCGCCGGACTCGGAATGGCGCGAGACTTTGCGAGACGCCTCCGTGTGCCAAAAATAGGCCCCGGGCAAAGCCGCGCCCAAAAATAGCCGCCCGAAGGCCGGGGCGTAAACTTTGTCCAGCGGAAAAAGGCCACAAAAACGGGTGGGCTATAGCCTTGGGGGGCGCGGCTGGCCGACTTCGTCCGCCGGACTCGGAATTGTGCTAGACTTTGCGCGGCACCTCCGCGTACCAAAAATAGGCCGCGGGTAAAAATAGGCCGCGGGCACAGCCGCGCCTAAAAATAACCGCCCAAAGGTCGGGGCGCCAAGTTCGTCCAGCGGAAAAAGGCCACAAATACGGGTGGGCTATAGCTTTGGGTGTGGGGTGGGGCTTACCAACTTCGTCCGCCAGACTCGGAATGGCGCGAGACTTTGCGAGGCGCCTCCGTGTGCCAAAAATAGGCCGCGGGTAAAGCCGCGCCCAAAAATAGCTGCCCGAAGGCCGGGGCGCCAAGTTCGTCCAGCGGAAAAAGGCCACAAATACGGGTGGGCTACAGCCTTGGGGGGTCGGGCTGGCCAACTTCGTCCGCCGGACTCGGACTGGCGCGAGACATTGGAAGGCACCTCCGTGTGCCAAAAATAGGCCGCGGGCACAGCCGCGTACAAAAATAACCGCCCGAAGGCCGGGGCGCCAAGTTCGTCGAGCGGAAAAAGCCCACAAAAACGGGTGGGCTATAGCCTTGGGGGGTGGGGCTGGCCAACTTTGTCCGCCGGACTCGGAATGGCACGAGACTTTGCGAGGCATGTCCGTGTGCCAAAAATAGGCCGCGGGCACAGCCGCGCCCAAAAATAACCGCCCGAAGGCCTGGGCGCCAAGTTCGTCCAGCGGAAAAAGGCCACAAAAACGGGTGGGCTATAGCCTTGGGGGGTGGGGCTGGCCAACTTCGTCCGCCGGACTCGGAATGGCGCAACACTTTGTGAGGCGCCTCCGTGTGCCAAAAATAGGCCGCGGGCACAGCCGCGCCCAAAAATAACCGCCCGAAGGCCGGGGCGCCAAGTTCGTCCAGCGGAAAAAGGCCACAAAAACGGGTGGGCTATAGCCTTGGGGGGTGGGGCTGGCCAACTTCGTCCGCCGGACTCGGAATGGTGCAACACTTCGTGAGGAGCCTCCATGTGCCAAAAATAGGCCGCGGGCACAGCCGCGCCCAAAAATAACCGCCCGAAGGCCGGGGCGCCAAGTTCGTCCAGCGGAAAAAGGCCACAAAAACGGGTGGGGTATAGCCTTGGGGGGTGGGGCTGGCCAACTTCGTACGCGGGACTCGGAATGGCGCGAGACTTTGCGAGGCACCTCCGTGTGCCAAAAATAGGCCGCGGGCACAGCCGTGCCCAAAATTAACCACCCGAAGGCTGGGGCGCCAGGTTCGTCCCGCGGAAAAAGGCCAGAAATACGGGTGGGCTATAGCCTTGGGGGGTGGGGCTGGCCAACTTCGTCCGCCGGACTCGGAATGGCGCGAGACTTTACGAGGCACGTCCGTGTACCAAAAATAGGCCGCGGGCACAGCCGCGCCCAAAAATAACAGCTTGAAGGCCGGGTCGCCAAGTTCATCCAGCGGAAAAAGGCCACAAATACGGGTGGAATACAGCCTTGGGGGGTGGGGCTGGCCAACTTCGTCCGCCGGACTCGGAATGGCGCGAGACTTTGTGCGGTGCCACCGTGTGCCAAAAATAGGCCGCGGGCACAGCCGCGGCCAAAAATAACCGCCCGAAGGCCGGGGCGCCAAGTTCGTCCAGCGGAAAAAGGCCACAAATACGGGTGGGCTATAGCCTGGGGGGGTGGGGATGGCCAACTTCGTCCGTCGGACTTGGAATGGCGCGAGACTTTGTGAGGCGCGTCCGTGTGCCAAAAATAGGCCGCGGGCACAGCCGCGCCCAAAAATAACCGCCCGAAGGCCGGGGCGCCAAGTTCGTCCAGCGGAAAAAGGCCACAAAAACGGGTGGGCTATAGCCTTGGGGGGTGGGGCTGGCCAACTTCGTCCACGGGACTCGGATTGGCGTGAGACTTTGCGAGGCACCTCCGTGTGCCAAAAATAGGCCGCAGGCACAGCCGCGCCCAAAAATCACTGCCCGAAGGCTGGGGCGCCAAGTTCGTCCAGCGGAAAAAGGCCACAAATACGGGTGGGCTATAGCTTTGGGGGGTGGGGCTGGCCAACTTCGTCCGCCGGACTCGGAATGGCGTGAGACTTTACGAGGTGCCGACGCATGCCAAAAATAGGCCGCGGACAGAGCCGCACACAAAAATAACCGCCCGAAGGCTGGGGTGCCAAGTTCGTCCAGTGGAAAAAGGCCTCAAAAATGGGTGGGCTATAGCCTTGGGGGGTGGGGCTGGCGAACTTCGTCCGCCGGACTCGGAATTGCGCGACACTTTGCGAGGCACGTCCGTGTGCCAAAAATAGGCCGCGGGCACAGCCGCGCCCAAAAATAACAGCTTGAAGGCCGGGTTGCCAAGTTCATCCAGCGGAAAAAGGCCACAAATACGGGTGGGCTACAGCCTTGGGGGGTGGGGCTGGCCAACTTCGTCCGCCGGACTCGGAATGGCGCGAGACTTTGTGAGGTGCCTCCGTGTGCCAAAAATAGGCCGCGGGCACAGCCGCGCCCAAAAATAACCGCCCGAAGGCCGGGGCGCCAAGTTCGTCCAGCGGAAAAAGGCCACAAATACGGGAGGGCTATAGCTTGGGGCGGTGGGGCTCGCCAACTTTGTCCGCCGGACTCGGAATCGCGCGAGACTTTGCGAGGTGCCTCCGTGTGCCAAAAAGAGGCCGCGGGCACAGCCGCGCCCAAAAATAACCACCCGAAGGCTGGGGCGCCAAGTTCGTCCCGCGGAAAAAGGCCAGAAATACGGGTGGGGTATAGCCTTGGGGGGTGGGGCTGGCCAACTTCGTCCGCCGGACTCGGAATGGCGCGAGACTTTGTGAGGTGCCACCGTGTGCCAAAAATAGGCCGTGGGCACAGCCGCGCCCAAAAATAACCGCCCGAAGGCCGGGGCGCCAAGTTCGTCCAGCGGAAAAAGGCCACAAATACGGGTGGGCTATAGCCTTGGGGGGTGGGCCTGGCCAACTTCGTCCGCCGGACTCGGAATGGCACGAGACTGTGCGAGGCGCCTCCGTGTGCCAAAAATAGGCCGCGGGCACAGCCGTGCCCAAAAATAACCACCCGAAGGCTGGGGCGCCAAGTTCGTCCCGCGGAAAAAGGCCAGAAATACGGGTGGGCTATAGCCTTGGGGGGTGGGGCTGGCCAACTTCGTCCGCCGGACTCGGAATGGCGCGAGACTTTACGAGGCACGTCCGTGTACCAAAAATAGGCCGCGGGCACAGCCGCGCCCAAAAATAACTGCTTGAAGGCCGGGTCGCCAAGTTCATCCAGCGGAAAAAGGCCACAAATACGGGTAGAATACAGCCTTGGGGGGTGGGGCTGGCCAACTTCGTCCGCCGGACTCGGAATGGCGCGAGACTTTGTGAGGTGCCACCGTGTGCCAAAAATAGGCCGTGGGCACAGCCGCGCCCAAAAATAACCGCCCGAAGGCCGGGGCGCCAAGTTCGTCCAGCGGAAAAACGCCACAAATACGGGTGGGCTATAGCCTGGGGGGGTGGGCCTGGCCAACTTCGTCCGCCGGACTCGGAATGGCACGAGACTTTGCGAGGTGCCTCCGTGTGCCAAAAATAGGCCGCGGGCAGAGCCGCGCCCAAAAATAACCGCCCGAAGGCCGGGGCGCCAAGTTTGTCCAGCGGAAAAAGGCCTAAAAAACGGGTGGGCTATAGCCTTGGGGGGTGGGGCTGGCCAACTTCGTCCGCCGGACTCGGAATGGTGCAACACTTTGTGAGGAGCCTCCGTGTGCCAAAAATAGGCCGCGGGCACAGCCGCGCCCAAAAATAACCGCCCGAAGGCCGGGGCGCCAAGTTCGTCCAGCGGAAAAAGGCCACAAAAACGGGTGGGGTATAGCCTTGGGGGGTGGGGCTGGCCAACTTCGTCCGCGGGACTCGGAATGGCGCGAGACTTTGCGAGGCACCTCCGTGTGCCAAAAATAGGCCGCGGGCACAGCCGTGCCCAAAATTAACCACCCGAAGGCTGGGGCGCCAGGTTCGTCCCGCGGAAAAAGGCCAGAAATACGGGTGGGCTATAGCCTTGGGGGGTGGGGCTGGCCAACTTCGTCCGCCGGACTCGGAATGGCGCGAGACTTTACGAGGCACGTCCGTGTACCAAAAATAGGCCGCGGGCACAGCCGCGCCCAAAAATAACAGCTTGAAGGCCGGGTCGCCAAGTTCATCCAGCGGAAAAAGGCCACAAATACGGGTGGAATACAGCCTTGGGGGGTGGGGCTGGCCAACTTCGTCCGCCGGACTCGGAATGGCGCGAGACTTTGTGAGGCGCCACCGTGTGCCAAAAATAGGCCGCGGGCACAGCCGCGCCCAAAAATAGCCGCCCGAAGGCCGGGGCGCCAAGTTCGTCCAGCGGAAAAAGGCCTCAAAAACGGGTGGGCTATAGCCTTGGGGGGTGGGGCTGGCCAACTTCGTCCGCCGGACTCGGAATGGCGCGAGACTTTGCGAGGCGCGTCCGTGTGCCAAAAATAGGCCGCGGGCACAGCCGCGCCCAAAAATAACCGCCCGAAGGCCGGGGCGCCAAGTTCGTCCAGCGGAAAAAGGCCACAAAAACGGGTGGGCTATAGCCTTGGGGGTGGGGCTGGCCAACTTCGTCCGCGGGACTCGGAATTGCGCGAGATTTTGCGAGGCACGTCCGTGTACCAAAAATAGGCCGCGGGCACAGCCGCGCAAAAAAATAACAGCTTGAAGGCCGGGTCGCCAAGTTCATCCAGCGGAAAAAGGCCACAAATACGGGCGGGCTACTGCCTTGGGGGGTGGGGCTGGCCAACTTCGTCCGCCGGACGCGGAATGGCGCGAGACTTTGTGAGGCACCTCCGTGTGCCAAAAATAGGCCGCGGGCACAGCCGCGCCCAAAAATAAACGCCCGAAGGCCGGGGCGCCAAGTTCGTCCAGCAGAAAAAGGCCACAAATACGGGTGGGCTATAGCCTGGGGGGGCGGGCCTGGCCGACTTCGTCCGCCGGTCTCGGAATGGCGTGAGACTTTATGAGGAGCCTCCGTGTGCCAAAAATAGGCCGCGGGCACAGCCGCACCCAAAAATAACAGCTTGAAGGCCAGGTCGCCAGGTTCATCCAGCGGAAAAAGGCCACAAATACGGGTGGGCTACAGCCTTGGGGGGTGGGGCTGGCCAACTTCGTCCGCCGGACTCGGAATGGCGCGAGACTTTGTGAGGTGCCACCGTGTGCCAAAAATAGGCCGCGGGCACAGCCGCGCCCAAAAATAACCACCCGAAGGCCAGGGCGCCAAGTTCGTCCAGCGGAAAAAGGCCACAAATACGGGTGGGCTATAGCCTGGGGGGGTGGGCCTGGCCAACTTCGTCCGCCGGACTCGGAATGGCGCGAGACTTTTCGAGGTGCCTCCGTGTGCCCAAAATAGGCCGTGGGCAGAGCCGCGCCCAAAAATAACCACCCGAAGGCCGGGGCGCCATGTTCGTCCAGCGGAAAAAGGCCTCAAAAACGGGTGGGCTATAGCCTTGGGGGGTGGGGCTGGCCAACTTCGTCCGCCGGACTCGGAATGGCGCGAGACTTTACGAGGCACGTCCGTGTACCAAAAATAGGCCGCGGGCACAGCCGCGCCCAAAAATAACAGCTTGAAGGCCGGGTCGCCAAGTTCATCCAGCGGAAAAAGGCCACAAATACGGGTGGAATACAGCCTTGGGGGGTGGGGCCGCCAACTTCGTCCGCCGGACTCGGAATGGCGCGAGACTTTGTGAGGTGCCACCGTGTGCCAAAAATAGGCCGCGGGCACAGCCGCGCCCAAAAATAACCGCCCGAAGGCCGGGGCGCCAAGTTCGTCCAGCGGAAAAAGGCCACAAATACGGGTGGGCTATAGCCTGGGGGGGTGGGCCTGGCCAACTTCGTCCGCCGGACTTGGAATGGCGCGAGACTTTGCGAGGTGCCTCCGTGTACCATAAATAGGCCGCGGGCAGAGCCGCGCCCAAAAATAACCGCCCGAAGGCCGGGGCGCCAAGTTTGTCCAGCGGAAAAAGGCCTCAAAAACGGGTGGGCTATAGCCTTGGGGGGTGGGGCTGGCCAACATCGTCCGCCGGACTCGGAATGGTGCGAGACTTTGCGAGTCGTCTCCGTGTGAAAAAAATAGGCCGCGGGCACAGCCGCACCCAAAAATAACCGCCCGAAGGCCGGGGCGCCAAGTTCGTCCAGCGGAAAAAGGCCACAAATACGGGTGGGCTATAGCCTTGGGGGGTGGGGCTGGCCAACTTCGTCCGCCGGACTCGGAATGGCGCGAGACAATGCGAGGTGCCTCCGTGTGCCAAAAATAGGCCGCGGGCACAGCCGCGCCCAAAAATAACCGCCAGAAGGCCGGGGCGCCGAGTTCGTCCAGCGGAAAAAGGCCACAAATACGGGTGGACTATAGCCTTGGGGGGTGGGGCTGGCCAACTTCGTCCGCCCGACTCGGAATGGCGCGAGACTTTACGAGGCGCCTCCGTGTACCAAAAATAGGCGGCGGGCACAGCCGCGCCCAAAAATTACAGCCCGAAGACCGGGGCACCAAGTTCGTCCAGCGGAAAATGGCCACAAAAACGGGTGGGCTATAGCTTTGGGGGGTGGGGCTGGCCAACTTCGTCCGCCGGACTCGGATAGGCGCGAGACTTAGCGAGGCGCCTCCATGTGCCAAAAATAGGCCGCGGGCACAGCCGCGCCCAAAAATAACAGCCCAAAGGCTGGGGCGCCGAGTTCGTCCAGCGGAAATAGGCCACAAATACGGGTGGGCTATAGCCTTGGGGGGTGGGGCTGGCCAACTTCGTCTGCCGGACTCGGAATGGCGCGAGACTTTGCGAGGCGCCTCCGTGTACCAAAAATAGGCCGCGGGCACATCCGCGCCCAAAAATAACTGCCCGAAGGCCGGGGCGCCCAGTTCTTCCAGCGGAAAAAGGACACAAAAACGGGTGGGCTATAGCCTCGGGGGGTGAGGCTGGCCAACTTCGTCCGCCGGACTCGGAATGGCGCGAGACTTTGCGAGGCGCCTCCGTGTGAATAAAATAGGCCGTGGGCACAGCCGCGCCCAAAAATAACCGCCCGAAGGCCGGGGCGCCAAGTTCGTCCAGCGGAAAAAGGCCACAAAAACGGGTGGGCTATAGCCTTGGGGGGTGGGGCTGGCCAACTTCGTCCGCCGGACTCGGAATGGCGCGAGACAATGCGAGGTGCCTCCGTGTGCCAAAAATAGGCCGCGGGCACAGCCGCGCCCAAAAATAACCGCCAGAAGGCCGGGGCGCCGAGTTCGTCCAGCGGAAAAAGGCCACAAATACGGGTGGACTATAGCCTTGGGGGGTGGGGCTGGCCAACTTCGTCCGCCCGACTCGGAATGGCGCGAGACTTTACGAGGCGCCTCCGTGTACCAAAAATAGGCGGCGGGCACAGCCGCGCCCAAAAATTACAGCCCGAAGACCGGGGCACCAAGTTCGTCCAGCGGAAAATGGCCACAAAAACGGGTGGGCTATAGCTTTGGGGGGTGGGGCTGGCCAACTTCGTCCGCCGGACTCGGATAGGCGCGAGACTTAGCGAGGCGCCTCCATGTGCCAAAAATAGGCCGCGGGCACAGCCGCGCCCAAAAATAACAGCCCAAAGACTGGGGCGCCGAGTTCGTCCAGCGGAAATAGGCCACAAATACGGGTGGGCTATAGCCTTGGGGGGTGGGGCTGGCCAACTTCGTCTGCCGGACTCGGAATGGCGCGAGACTTTGCGAGGCGCCTCCGTGTACCAAAAATAGGCCGCGGGCACATCCGCGCCCAAAAATAACTGCCCGAAGGCCGGGGCGCCCAGTTCTTCCAGCGGAAAAAGGACACAAAAACGGGTGGGCTATAGCCTTGGGGGGTGAGGCTGGCCAACTTCGTCCGCCGGACTCGGAATGGCGCGAGACTTTGCGAGGCGCCTCCGTGTGAATAAAATAGGCCGTGGGCACAGCCGCGCCCAAAAATAACCGCCCGAAGGCCGGGGCGCCAAGTTCGTCCAGCGGAAAAAGGCCACAAAAACGGGTGGGCTATAGCCTTGGGGGGTGGGGCTGGCCAACTTCGTCCGCCGGACTCGGAATGGCGCCAGACATTGCGACGCGCCTCCATGTGCCAAAAATAGGCCACGGGCAGAGCCGCGCCCAAAAATAGCCGCCCGAAGGCCGGGGCGCCAAGTTCGTCCAGCGGAAAAAGGCCACAAAAACGGGTGGGCTATAGCCTTAGGGGGTGGGGCTGGCCAACTTCGTCCGCCGGACTCGGAATGGCGCGAGACTTTGCGACGCGCCTCCGTGTGCGAAACATAGGCCGCGGGCACAGCCGTACCCAAAAATAACTGCCCGATGGCCGGGCCGCCAAGTTCGTCCAGCGGAAAAAGGCCACAAAAACGGGTGGGCTATAGCCTTGGGGGGTGGGGCTGGCCAACATCGTCCGCCGCACTCGGAATGGCACGAGACTTTGCGAGGCGCCTCCGTGTGCCAAAAATAGGCCGCGGGCTCAGCCGCGCCCAAAAATAACCGCCCGAAGGCCGGGGCGCCGAGTTCGCCCAGCGGAAAAAGGCCACAAATACGGGTGGGCTATAGCCTTGGGGGGTGGGGCTAGCCAACATCGTCCGCCGGACTCGGAATGGTGCGAGACTTTGCGAGGCACCTCCGTGTGCCAAAAATAGGCCGCGGGCTCAGCCGCGCCCAAAAATAACCGCCCGAAGGCCGGGGCGCCGAGTTCGCCCAGCGGAAAAAGGCCACAAATACGGGTGGGCTATAGCCTTGGGGGGTGGGGCTAGCCAACATCGTCCGCCGGACTCGGAATGGTGCGAGACTTTGCGAGGCACCTCCGTGTACCAAAAATAGGCCGCGGGCACTGCCGCGCCAAAAATTAACAGCCCGAAGGCCGGGGCACCAAGTTCGTCCAGCGGAAAAAGGCCACAAAAACGGGTGGGCTATAGCCTTGGGTGGTGGGGCTGGCCAACTATGCCGCCGGACTTGGAATGGCGAGAGACATTGCGAGGTGCCTCCATGTGCCAAAAATAGGCTGCGGGCACAGCCGCGCCCAAGAATAACCGCCCGAAGGCCAGGGCGCCAAGTTCGTCCAGCGGAAAAAGGCCACGAAAACGGGTGGGCTATAGCCTTGGGGGGTGGGGCTGGCCAACTTCGTCCGCCGGACTCGGAATGGCGTGAGACTTTGCGAGGCGCCTCCGTGTGCCAAAAATAGGCCGCGGGCACAGCCGTAGCCAAAAATAACTGCCCGAAGGCCGGGCCGCCAAGTTCGTCCAGCGGAAAAAGTCCACAAAAACGGGTGGGCTATAGCATCCGCCGGACTCGGAATGGCGTGAGACTTTGCGAGGCGCCTCCGTGTGCCAAAAATAGGCCGCGGGCACAGCCCCCCCCAAAAATAACCGCCCGAAGGCCGGGGCGCCAAGTTCATCCAGCGGAAAAAGGCCACAAATACGCGTGTGCTATAGCCTTGGGGGGTTGGGCTGGCCAACTTCGTCCGCCGGACTCGGAATGGCACGAGACTTTGCGAGGAGCCTCCGTGCGCCAAAAATAGGCTGCGGGCTCAGCCGCACCCAAAAATAACCGCCCGAAGGCCGGGGCGCCGAGTTCGTCCAGCGGAAAAAGGCCACAAATACGGGTGGGCTATAGCCTTGGGGGGTGGGGCTGGCCAACTTCGGCCGCCGGACTCGGAATGGCGCGAGACTTTGCGAGGTGCCTCCGTGTACCAAAAATAGGCCGCGGGCACAGCCGAGCCCAAAAATAACTGCCCGAAGGCCGGGGCACCAAGTTCGTCCAGCGGAAAAAGGCCACAAAAACGGGTGGGCTATAACCTTGGGGGGTAGGGCTGGCCAACTTCGTCCGCCGGACTCGGAATGGCATGAGACTTTGCGAGGCGCCTCCGTGTGCCAAAAATAGGCCAAGAGCACAGCCGCGTCAAAAAATAACCGTCCGAAGGCCGGGGCGCCATGTTCGTCCGGCGGAAAAAGGCCACAAAACGGGTGGGCTATAGCCTTGGGGGGTGGGGCTGGCCGACTTCGTCCGCCGGACTCGGAATGGCGCGAGACTTTGTGAGGCCCCTCCGTGTTCCAAAAATAGGCCGTGGGCACAGCCGTACCCGAAAGAAACTACCCGAAGGCCGGGGCGCCAAGTTCGTCCAGCAGAAAAAGGCCAAAAAAACGGGTGGGCTATACCCTTGGGGGGTGGGGCTGGCCAACTTTGTCCGCCGGACTCGGAATGGCGCGAGACTTTGCGAGGCGCCTCCGTGTGCCAAAAATAGGCCACGGGCACAGCCGCGCCCAAAAATAACCGCCCGAAGACGGGGAGCCAAGTTCGTCCAGCGGAAAAAGGCCACAAAAACAGGTGGGCTATAGCCTTGGGGGGTAGGGCTGGCCAACTTCGTCCGCCGGACTCGGAATGGCATGAGACTTTGCGTGGCGCCTCCGTGTGCCAAAAATAGGCAGCGGGCTCAGCCGCGCCCAAAAATAACCGCCCGAAGGCCGGGGCGCCGAGTTCGTCCTGCGGAAAAAGGCCACAAATACGGGTGGGCTATAGCCTTGGGGGGTGGGGCTGGCCAACTTCGTCCGCCGGACTCGGAATGCCGCGAGACTTTGCGAGGCACCTCCGTGTACCAAAAATAGGCCGCGGGCTAGGCCGCGCCCACAAATAACCGCCCGAAGGCCGGGGCGCCAAGTTCGTCCAGCGGAAAAATGCCACAAATACGCGTGTGCTATAGCCTTGGGGGGTTGGGCTGGCCAACTTCGTCCGCCGGACTCGGAATGGCACGAGACTTTGCGAGGCGCCTCCGTGCGCCAAAAATAGGCTGCGGGCTCAGCCGCGCCCAAAAATAACCGCCCGAAGGCCGGGGCGCCGAGTTCGTCCAGCGGAAAAAGGCCACAAATACGGGTGGGCTGTAGCCTTGGGGGGTGGGCTGTAGCCTTGGGGGGTGGGGCTGGCCAACTTCGGCCGCCGGACTCGGAATGGCGCGAGACTTTGCGAGGTGCCTCCGTGTACCAAAAATAGGCCGCGGGCACAGCCGAGCCCAAAAATAACTGCCCGAAGGCCGGGGCACCAAGTTCGTCCAGCGGAAAAAGGCCACAAAAACGGGTGGGCTATAGCCTTGGGGGGTAGGGCTGGCCAACTTCGTCCGCCGGACTCGGAATGGCATGAGACTTTGCGAGGCGCCTCCGTGTGCCAAAAATAGGCAGCGGGCTCAGCCGCGCCCAAAAATAACTGCCCCAAGGCCGGGGCGCCGAGTTCGTCCAGCGGAAAAAGGCCACAAATACGGGTGGGCTATAGCTTTGGGGGGTGGGGCCGGCCAACTTCGTCCGCCGGACTCGGAATGGCATGAGACTTTGCGAGGCACCTCCATGTGCCAAAAATAGGCCGCGGGCACAGCCGCGCCCAAAAATAACAGCCCGAAGGCTGGGGCGCCGAGTTCGTCCTGCGGAAAAAGGCCACTAATACGGGTGGGCTATAGCCTTGGGGGGTGGGGCTGGCCCACTTCGTCCGCCGGACTTGGAATGGCGCGAGACTTTGCGAGGCGCCTCCGTGTACCAAAAATAGGCCGCGGGCACAGCCGTGCCCAAAAATAACCGCCCGAAGGCCGGGGCGCCCAGTTCGTCCAGCGGAAAAAGGACACAATAACGGGTGGGCTATAGCCTTGGGGGGTGGGGCTGGCCAACTTCGTCCGCCGGACTCGGAATGGCGCGAGACTTTGCGAGGCGCCTCCGTGTGAATAAAATAGGCCGCGGGCAGAGCCGCGCCCAAAAATAACCGCCCGAAGGCCGGGGCGCCAAGTTCGTCCAGCGGAAAAAGGCCACAAAAACGGGTGGGTTATAGCCTTGGGGGGTGGGGCTGGCCAACTTCGTCCGCCGGACTCGGAATGGCGTGAGACTTTGCAAGGCGCCTCCGTGTGCCCAAAATAGGCCGCGGGCTAGGCCGCGCCCACAAATAACCACCCGAAGGCCGGTGCGCCGAGTTCGTCCAGCGGAAAAAGGCCACAAATACGGGTGGGCTATAGCCATGGGCGGTGGGGATGGCCAACTTCGTCCGCCGGACTCGGAATGGCGCGAGACTTTGTGAGGTGCCTCCGTGTACCAAAAATAGGCCGCGGGCACAGCCGCGCCCAAAAATAACCGCCCGAAGGCCGGGGCGCCAAGTTCGTCCAGCGGGAAAAGGCCACAAAAACGGGTGGGCTGTAGCCTTCAGGGGTGGGGCTGGCCAACTTCGTCCGCCGGACTCGGAATGGCGCGAGACTTTGTGAGGCGCCTCCGTAAGCGAAAAATAGGCCGCGGGCGCAGCCGCGTCCAAAAATAACCACCCGAAGGCCGGGGCGCCAAGTTCGTCCAGCGGAAAAAGGCCACAAAAACGGGTGGGCTATAGCCTTGGGGGGTGGGGCTGGCCAACTTCATCCGCCGGACTCGGAATGGCGCGAGACTTTGCGAGGCGCCTCCGTGTGCCAAAAATAGGCCGCGGGCACAGCCGCGTCCAAAAATAACCGCCCGAAGGCCGGGGCCCCAAGTTCGTCCAGCGGAAAAAGGCCACAAAAACGGGTGGGCTATAGCCTTGGGGGGTGGGGCTGGCCAACTTCGTCCGCCGGACACGGAATGGCTCGAGACTTTACGAGGCACCTCCGTGTGCCAAAAATAGGCCGCGGGCACAGCCGCCCTAAAAAATAACCACCCGAAGGCCGGGGCGCCAAGTTCGTCCAGCGGAAAAAGGCCACAAAAACGAGTGGGCTATAGCCTTGGAGGGTGGGGCTGGCCAACTTTGTCCGCCGGACTCGGACTGGCGCGAGACTTTGCGAGGCGCCTCCGTGTGCCAAAAATAGGCCGCGGGCACAGCCGCGTCCAAAAATAACCGCCCGAAGGCCGGGGCCCCAAGTTCGTCCAGCGGAAAAAGGCCACAAAAACGGGTGGGCTATAGCCTTGGGGGGTGGGGCTGGCCAACTTCGTCCGCCGGACACGGAATGGCTCGAGACTTTACGAGGCGCCTCTGTGAGCCAAAAATAGGCCGCGGGCACAGCCGCGTCAAAAAATAACCGCCCGAAGGCCGGGGAGCCAAGTTCGTCCAGCGGAAAAAGGCCACAAAAACGGGTGGGCAATAGCCTTGGGGGGTGGGGCTGGCCAACTTCGTCCGCCGGACTCGGAATGGCGCGAGACTTTACGAGGCACCTCCGTGTGCCAAAAATAGGCCGCGGGCACAGCCGCGCCCAAAAATAACCGCCCGAAGGCCGGGGCGCCAAGTTCGTCCAGCGGAAAAAGGCCACAAAAACGGGTGGGCTATAGCCTTGGGGGGTGGGGCTGGCCAACTTCGTCCGCCGGACTCGGAATGGCGCGAGACTTTACGAGGCGCCTCCGTGTGCCAAAAATAGGCCGCGGGCACAGCCGCGCCCAAAAATAACCGCCCGAAGGCCCGGGCGCCAAGTTCATCCAGCGGAAAAGGCCACAAAAACGGGTGGGCTATAGCCTTGGGGGGTGGGGCTGGCCAACTTCGTCCGCCGGACTCGGAATGGCGCAAGACTTTTGCGAGGCGCCTCTGTGTGCCAAAAATAGGCCGCGGTCACAGCCGCACCCAAAATTAACTGCCCAAAGGCCGGGGCGCCAAGTTCGTCCAGCGGAATAAGGCCACAAAAACGGGTGGGCTATAGCCTTGGGGCGTGGGGCTGGCCAACTTCGTCCGCCGGACTCGGAAAGGCGCGATACTTTGGGAGGCGCCTCCGTGTGCCAAAAATAGGCCGCGGGCGCAGCCTCGCCAAAAAATAAACGCCCGAAGGCCGGGGCCCCAAGTTCGTCCAGCGGAAAATGGCCACAAAAACGGGTGGGCTATAGCCTTGGGGGGTGGGGCTGGCCCACTTCGTCCGCCAGACTCGGAATGGCGCGATACTTTGGGAGGCGCCTCCGTGTGCCAAAAATAGGCCGCGGGCACAGCCGCGCCAAAAAATAAACGCCCGAAGGCCGGGGCGCCAAGTTCGTCCAGCGGAAAAAGGCCACAAAAACGGGTGGGCTATAGCCTTGGGGGGTGGGGCTTGCCAACTTCGTCCGCCGGACTCGGAATGGCGCGAGACTTCGCGAGGCGCCTCCGTTCGCCAAAAATAGGCCGCGGGCACAGCCGTGCCCAAAAATAACCGCCCGAAGGCCGGGGCGCCAAGTTCCTCCAGCGGAAAAAGGCCACAAATACGGGTGGGCTGTAGCGTTGGGGGGTGGGGCTGGCCAACTTCGTCCGCCGGACTCGGAATGGCGCGAGACTTTGCGAGGTGCCTCCGTGTGCCAAAAATAGGCTGCGGACACAGCCGCGCCCAAAAATTACCGCCCGAAGGCCGGGGCGCCAAGTTCGTCCAGCGGAAAAAGGCCACAAAAACAGGTGGGCTATAGCATTGGGGGGTGGGGCTGGATAACTTCGTCCGCCGGACTCGGAATGGCGCGAGACTCTGCGAGGTACGGCCATGTGCCAAAAATAGGCCGCGGGCACAGCCGCGCCAAAAAATAACTGCCCGAAGGCCGGGGCGCCAAGTTCGTCCAGCGGAAAAAGGCCACAAAAACGGGTGGGCTATAGCCTTGGGGGGTGGGGCTGGCCAACTTCGTCTGCCGGACTCGGAATGGCGCGAGACTTTGCGAGGCGCCTCTGTGTGCCAAAAATATGCCGCGGGCACAGCCGCGCCCAAAAATAACCGCCCGAAGGCCGGGGCGCCAAGTTCGTCCGGCGGAAAAAGGCCACAAAAACGGGAGCGCTATATCCTTGGGGGGTGGGGCTGGCCAACTTCGTCTGCCGTACTCGGAATAGCGCGAGACTTTGCGAGCTGCCTCCGTGTGCCAAAAATAGTGCCTGCGCCCAAAAATAACCGCCCAAAGGCCGGGGCGCCAAGTTCGTCCAGCGGAAAAAGGCCACAAAAACGGGTGGGCTATAGCCTTGGGGGGTGGGGCTGGCCAACTTTGTCCACCGGACTCGGAATGGCGCGAGACTTTGCGAGGCGCCTCCGTGTGCCAAAAATAGGCCGCGGGTACAGCCGCGCCCAAAAATAACCGGCCGAAGGCCGGGGCGCCAAGTTCCTCCAGCGGAAAAAGGCCACAAATACGGGTGGGCTATAGCCTTGGGGGGTGGGGCTGGCCAACTTCGTCTGCGGGACTCGGAATGGCGCAAGACTTTGTGAGGCGCATCCGTGTGCCAAAAATATGCCTCGGGCACAGCCGCGCCCAAAAATAACCGCCCGAAGGCCGGGGCGCCAAGTTCCTCCAGCGGAAAAAGGCCACAAATACGGGTGGGCTATAGCCTTGGGGGGTGGGGCTGGCCAACTTCGTCCGCCGGACTCGGAATGGCGCGAGACTTTGCGAGGCGCCTCCGTGTGCCAAAAATAGGCTGCGGACACAGCCGCGCCCAAAAATTGCCGCCCGAAGGCCGGGGCGCGAAGTTCATCCAGCGGAAAAAGGCCACAAAAACAGGTGGGCTATAGCATTGGGGGGTGGGGCTGGATAACTTCGTCCGCCGGACTTGGAATGGCGCGAGACTCTGCGAGGTACGTCCGTGTGCCAAAAATAGGCCGCGGGCACAGCCGCGCCAAAAAATAACCGCCCGAAGGCCGGGGCGCCAAGTTCGTCCAGCGGAAAAAGGCCACAAAAACGGGTGGGCTATAGCCTTGGGGGGTGGGGCTGGCCAACTTCGTCTGCCGGACTCGGAATGGCGCGAGACTTTGCGAGGCGCCTCTGTGTGCCAAAAATATGCCGCGGGCACAGCCGCGCCCAAAAATAACCGCCCGAAGGCCGGGGCGCCAAGTTCGTCCGGCGGAAAAAGGCCACAAATACGGGTGGGCTAGAGCCTTGGGGGGTGGGGCTGGCCGACTTCGTCTACGGGACTCGGAATAGCGCGACACTTTGTGAGGCGCATCCGTGTGGCAAAAATAGGCCTCGGACACATCCGCGCCCAAAAATAACCGCCCGAAGGCCGGGGCGCCAAGTTCGTCCAGCGGAAAAAGGACACAAAAACGGGTGGGCTATAGCCTTGGGGGGTGGGGCTGGCCAACTTCGTCCGCCGGACTCGGAATGGCGCCAGACTTTGCGAGGCACCTCCATGTGCCAAAAATAGACCGCGGGCACAGCCGTGCCGCAAAACAAACCGCCCGAAGGCCGGGGCGCCAAGTTCCTCCAGCGGAAAAAGGCCACAAATACGGTTGCGCTATATCCTTGGGGGGTGGGGCTGCCCAACGTCGTCCGCCGGACTCGGAATGGCGCGAGACTTTGCGAGGCGCCTCCGTGTGCCAAACATAGGCTGCGGACACAGCCGCGTCCAAAAATAACCGCCCGAAGGCCGGGGCGCTAAGTTTGTCCAGCGGAAAAAGGCCACAAAAACGGGTGGGCTATAGCCTTGGGGGGTGGGGCTGGCGAACTTCGTCTGCCGGACTCGGAATGGCGCGAGACTTTACGAGGCCCCTCCGTGTGCCAAAAATATGCCTCGGGCACAGCCACGCCCAAAAATAACCGCCCGAAGGCCGGGGCGCCAAGTTCGTCCTGCGGAAAAAGGACACAAAAACGGGTGGGCTATAGCGTTGGGGCGTGGGGCTGGCCAACTTCGTCCGCCGGACTCGGAATGGCGCGAGACTTTGCGAGGCGCCTCCGTGTGCCAAAAATAGGCTGCGGACACAGCCGCGCCGCAAAATAACCGCCCGAAGGCCGGGGCGCCAAGTTCCTCCAGCGGAAAAAGGCCACAAATACGGATGGGCTGTAGCGTTGGGGGGTGGGGCTGGCCAACTTCGTCCGCCGGACTCGGAATGGCGCGAGACTTTGCGAGGCGCCTCCGTGTGCCAAAAATAGGCTGCGGACACAGCCGCGCCCAAAAATTACCGCCCGAAGGCCGGGGCGCCAAGTTCGTCCAGCGGAAAAAGGCCACAAAAACAGGTGGGCTATAGCATTGGGGGGTGGGGCTGGATAACTTCGTCCGCCGGACTCGGAATGGCGCGAGACTCTGCGAGGTACGTCCGTGTGCCAAAAATAGGCCGCGGGCACAGCCGCGCCAAAAAATAACTGCCCGAAGGCCGGGGCGCCAAGTTCGTCCAGCGGAAAAAGGCCACAAAAACGGGTGGGCTATAGCCTTGGGGGGTGGGGCTGGCCAATTTCGTCTGCCGGACTCGGAATGGCGCGAGACTTTGCGAGGCGCCTCCGTGTGCCAAAAATAGGCCGCGGGCACAGCCGCGCCCAAAAATAACCGCCCGAAGGCCGGGGCGCCAAGTTCGTCCGGCGGAAAAAGGCCACAAATACGGGTGGGCTATAGCCTTGGGGGGTGGGGCTGGCCGACTTCGTCTACGGGACTCGGAATGGCGCGACACTTTGTGAGGCGCATCCGTGTGGCATAAATAGGCCTCGGACACATCCGCGCCCAAAAATAACCGCCCGAAGGCCGGGGCGCCAAGTTCGTCCAGCGGAAAAAGGACACAAAAACGGGTGGGCTATAGCGTTGGGGGGTGGGGCTGGCCAACTTCGTCCGCCGGACTCGGAATTGCGCGAGACTTTGCGAGGCACCTCCATGTGCCAAAAATAGGCTGCGGACACAGCCGCGCCCAAAAATTACCGCCCGAAGGCCGGGGCGCCAAGTTCGTCCAGCGGAAAAAGGCCACAAAAACAGGTGGGCTATAGCATTGGGGGGTGGGGCTGGCCAATTTCGTCTGCCGGACTCGGAATGGCGCGAGACTTTGCGAGGCGCCTCCGTGTGCCAAAAATAGGCCGCGGGCACAGCCGCGCCCAAAAATAACCGCCCGAAGGCCGGGGCGCCAAGTTCGTCCGGCGGAAAAAGGCCACAAATACGGGTGGGCTAGAGCCTTGGGGGGTGGGGTTGGCCAACTTCGTCCGCCGGACTTGGAATGGTGCTAGAGTTTAAGAGGCGCCTCCGTGTGCCAAAAATAGGCCGCGGGCACAGCCGCGCCCAAAAATAACATCCCGAAGGCCGGGGCGCCAAGTTCGTCCGGCGGAAAAAGGCCACAAAAACGGGTGGGCTATAGCCTTGGGGGGTGGGGCTGGCCAACTTCGTCTGCCGGACTCGGAATGGCGCGAGACTTTGCGAGGCGCCTCCGTGTACCAAAAATAGGCCGCGGGCACAGCCGTTCCCAAAAATAACCGCCCGAAGGCCGGGGCGCCAAGTTCGTCCAGCGGAAAAAGGCCACAAAAACGGGTGGGCTATAGCCTTGGGGGGTGGGGCTGGCCAACTTCGTCCGCCGGACTCGGAATGGCGCCAGACTTTGCGAGGCACCTCCATGTGCCAAAAATAGACCGCGGGCACAGCCACGCCGCAAAATAAACCGCCCGAAGGCCGGGGCGCCAAGTTCCTCCAGCGGAAAAAGGCCACAAATACGGTTGCGCTATATCCTTGGGGGGTGGGGCTGGCCAACTTCGTCTGCCGGACTCGGAATGGCGCGAGACATTGCGAGGCGCCTCCGTGTGCCAAAAATAGGCCACGGGCACAGCCGCGCCCAAAAATAACCGCCCGAAGGCCGGGGCGCCAAGTTCGTCCGGCGGAAAAAGGCCACAAATACGGGTGGGCTAGAGCCTTGGGGGGTGGGGCTGGCCGACTTCGTCTACGGGACTCGGAATAGCGCGACACTTTGTGAGGCGCATCCGTGTGGCAAAAATAGGCCGCGGGCACAGCCGCGCCAAAAAATAACTGCCCGAAGGCCGGGGCGCCAAGTTCGTCCAGCGGAAAAAGGCCACAAAAACGGGTGGGCTATAGCCTTGGGGGGTGGGGCTGGCCAACTTCGTCTGCCGGACTCGGAATGGCGCGAGACTTTGCGAGGCGCCTCCGTGTGCCAAAAATAGGCCACGGGCACAGCTGCGCCCAAAAATAACCGCCCGAAGGCCGGGGCGCCAAGTTCGTCCGGCGGAAAAAGGCCACAAATACGGGTGGGCTAGAGCCTTGGGGGGTGGGGCTGGCCGACTTCGTCTACGGGACTCGGAATAGCGCGACACTTCGTGAGGTGCATCCGTGTGGCAAAAATAGGCCTCGGACACATCCGCGCCCAAAAATAACTGCCCGAAGGCCGGGGCGCCAAGTTCGTCCAGCGGAAAAAGGACACAAAAACGGGTGGGCTATAGCCTTGGGGGGTGGGGCTGGCCAACTTCGTCCGCCGGACTCGGAATGGCGCCAGACTTTGCGAGGCACCTCCATGTGCCAAAAATAGACCGCGGGCACAGCCACGCCGCAAAATAAACCGCCCGAAGGCCGGGGCGCCAAGTTCCTCCAGCGGAAAAAGGCCACAAATACGGTTGCGCTATATCCTTGGGGGGTGGGGCTGCCCAACGTCGTCCGCCGGACTCGGAATGGCGCGAGGCTTTGCGAGGCGCCTCCGTGTGCCAAACATAGGCTGCGGACACAGCCGCGTCCAAAAATAACCGCCCGAAGGCCGGGGCGCTAAGTTTGTCCAGCGGAAAAAGGCCACAAAAACGGGTGGGCTATAGCCTTGGGGGGTGGGGCTGGCGAACTTCGTCTGCCGGACTCGGAATGGCGCGAGACTTTACGAGGCCCCTCCGTGTGCCAAAAATATGCCTCGGGCACAGCCACGCCCAAAAATAACCGCCCGAAGGCCGGGGCGCCAAGTTCGTCCTGCGGAAAAAGGACACAAAAACGGGTGGGCTATAGCCTTGGGGGGTGGGGCTGGCCAACTTCGTCTGCCGGACTCGGAATGGCGCGAGACTTTGCGAGGCGCCTCCGTGTACCAAAAATAGGCCGCGGTCACAGCCTTTCCCAAAAATAACCGCCCGAAGGCCGGGGCGCCAAGTTCGTCCAGCGGAAAAAGGCCACAAAAACGGGTGGGCTATAGCCTTGGGGGGTGGGGCTGGCCAACTTCGTCTGCCGGACTCGGAATGGCGCGAGACTTTGCGAGGCGCCTCCGTGTGCCAAAAATAGGCCACGGGCACAGCCGCGCCCAAAAATAACCGCCCGAAGGCCGGGGCGCCAAGTTTGTCCGGCGGAAAAAGGCCACAAATACGGGTGGGCTAGAGCCTTGGGGGGTGGGGCTGGCCGACTTCGTCTACGGGACTCGGAATAGCGCGACACTTTGTGAGGCGCATCCGTGTGGCAAAAATAGGCCGCGGGCACAGCCGCGCCAAAAAATAACTGCCCGAAGGCCGGGGCGCCAAGTTCGTCCAGCGGAAAAAGGCCACAAAAACGGGTGGGCTATAGCCTTGGGGGGTGGGGCTGGCCAACTTCGTCTGCCGGACTCGGAATGGCGCGAGACTTTGCGAGGCGCCTCCGTGTGCCAAAAATAGGCCACGGGCACAGCCGCGCCCAAAAATAACCGCCCGAAGGCCGGGGCGCCAAGTTCGTCCGGCGGAAAAAGGCCACAAATACGGGTGGGCTAGAGCCTTGGGGGGTGGGGCTGGCCGACTTCGTCTACGGGACTCGGAATAGCGCGACACTTTGTGAGGCGCATCCGTGTGGCAAAAATAGGCCTCGGACACATCCGCGCCCAAAAATAACCGCCCGAAGGCCGGGGCGCCAAGTTCGTCCAGCGGAAAAAGGACACAAAAACGGGTGGGCTATAGCCTTGGGGGGTGGGGCTGGCCAACTTCGTCCGCCGGACTCGGAATGGCGCCAGACTTTGCGAGGCACCTCCATGTGCCAAAAATAGACCGCGGGCACAGCCGTGCCGCAAAACAAACCGCCCGAAGGCCGGGGCGCCAAGTTCCTCCAGCGGAAAAAGGCCACAAATACGGTTGCGCTATATCCTTGGGGGGTGGGGCTGCCCAACGTCGTCCGCCGGACTCGGAATGGCGCGAGACTTTGCGAGGCGCCTCCGTGTGCCAAACATAGGCTGCGGACACAGCCGCGTCCAAAAATAACCGCCCGAAGGCCGGGGCGCTAAGTTTGTCCAGCGGAAAAAGGCCACAAAAACGGGTGGGCTATAGCCTTGGGGGGTGGGGCTGGCGAACTTCGTCTGCCGGACTCGGAATGGCGCGAGACTTTACGAGGCCCCTCCGTGTGCCAAAAATATGCCTCGGGCACAGCCACGCCCAAAAATAACCGCCCGAAGGCCGGGGCGCCAAGTTCGTCCTGCGGAAAAAGGACACAAAAACGGGTGGGCTATAGCGTTGGGGCGTGGGGCTGGCCAACTTCGTCCGCCGGACTCGGAATGGCGCGAGACTTTGCGAGGCGCCTCCGTGTGCCAAAAATAGGCTGCGGACACAGCCGCGCCGCAAAATAACCGCCCGAAGGCCGGGGCGCCAAGTTCCTCCAGCGGAAAAAGGCCACAAATACGGATGGGCTGTAGCGTTGGGGGGTGGGGCTGGCCAACTTCGTCCGCCGGACTCGGAATGGCGCGAGACTTTGCGAGGCGCCTCCGTGTGCCAAAAATAGGCTGCGGACACAGCCGCGCCCAAAAATTACCGCCCGAAGGCCGGGGCGCCAAGTTCGTCCAGCGGAAAAAGGCCACAAAAACAGGTGGGCTATAGCATTGGGGGGTGGGGCTGGATAACTTCGTCCGCCGGACTCGGAATGGCGCGAGACTCTGCGAGGTACGTCCGTGTGCCAAAAATAGGCCGCGGGCACAGCCGCGCCAAAAAATAACTGCCCGAAGGCCGGGGCGCCAAGTTCGTCCAGCGGAAAAAGGCCACAAAAACGGGTGGGCTATAGCCTTGGGGGGTGGGGCTGGCCAATTTCGTCTGCCGGACTCGGAATGGCGCGAGACTTTGCGAGGCGCCTCCGTGTGCCAAAAATAGGCCGCGGGCACAGCCGCGCCCAAAAATAACCGCCCGAAGGCCGGGGCGCCAAGTTCGTCCGGCGGAAAAAGGCCACAAATACGGGTGGGCTATAGCCTTGGGGGGTGGGGCTGGCCGACTTCGTCTACGGGACTCGGAATGGCGCGACACTTTGTGAGGCGCATCCGTGTGGCATAAATAGGCCTCGGACACATCCGCGCCCAAAAATAACCGCCCGAAGGCCGGGGCGCCAAGTTCGTCCAGCGGAAAAAGGACACAAAAACGGGTGGGCTATAGCGTTGGGGGGTGGGGCTGGCCAACTTCGTCCGCCGGACTCGGAATTGCGCGAGACTTTGCGAGGCACCTCCATGTGCCAAAAATAGGCTGCGGACACAGCCGCGCCCAAAAATTACCGCCCGAAGGCCGGGGCGCCAAGTTCGTCCAGCGGAAAAAGGCCACAAAAACAGGTGGGCTATAGCATTGGGGGGTGGGGCTGGCCAATTTCGTCTGCCGGACTCGGAATGGCGCGAGACTTTGCGAGGCGCCTCCGTGTGCCAAAAATAGGCCGCGGGCACAGCCGCGCCCAAAAATAACCGCCCGAAGGCCGGGGCGCCAAGTTCGTCCGGCGGAAAAAGGCCACAAATACGGGTGGGCTAGAGCCTTGGGGGGTGGGGTTGGCCAACTTCGTCCGCCGGACTTGGAATGGTGCTAGAGTTTAAGAGGCGCCTCCGTGTGCCAAAAATAGGCCGCGGGCACAGCCGCGCCCAAAAATAACATCCCGAAGGCCGGGGCGCCAAGTTCGTCCGGCGGAAAAAGGCCACAAAAACGGGTGGGCTATAGCCTTGGGGGGTGGGGCTGGCCAACTTCGTCTGCCGGACTCGGAATGGCGCGAGACTTTGCGAGGCGCCTCCGTGTACCAAAAATAGGCCGCGGGCACAGCCGTTCCCAAAAATAACCGCCCGAAGGCCGGGGCGCCAAGTTCGTCCAGCGGAAAAAGGCCACAAAAACGGGTGGGCTATAGCCTTGGGGGGTGGGGCTGGCCAACTTCGTCCGCCGGACTCGGAATGGCGCCAGACTTTGCGAGGCACCTCCATGTGCCAAAAATAGACCGCGGGCACAGCCACGCCGCAAAATAAACCGCCCGAAGGCCGGGGCGCCAAGTTCCTCCAGCGGAAAAAGGCCACAAATACGGTTGCGCTATATCCTTGGGGGGTGGGGCTGGCCAACTTCGTCTGCCGGACTCGGAATGGCGCGAGACATTGCGAGGCGCCTCCGTGTGCCAAAAATAGGCCACGGGCACAGCCGCGCCCAAAAATAACCGCCCGAAGGCCGGGGCGCCAAGTTCGTCCGGCGGAAAAAGGCCACAAATACGGGTGGGCTAGAGCCTTGGGGGGTGGGGCTGGCCGACTTCGTCTACGGGACTCGGAATAGCGCGACACTTTGTGAGGCGCATCCGTGTGGCAAAAATAGGCCGCGGGCACAGCCGCGCCAAAAAATAACTGCCCGAAGGCCGGGGCGCCAAGTTCGTCCAGCGGAAAAAGGCCACAAAAACGGGTGGGCTATAGCCTTGGGGGGTGGGGCTGGCCAACTTCGTCTGCCGGACTCGGAATGGCGCGAGACTTTGCGAGGCGCCTCCGTGTGCCAAAAATAGGCCACGGGCACAGCTGCGCCCAAAAATAACCGCCCGAAGGCCGGGGCGCCAAGTTCGTCCGGCGGAAAAAGGCCACAAATACGGGTGGGCTAGAGCCTTGGGGGGTGGGGCTGGCCGACTTCGTCTACGGGACTCGGAATAGCGCGACACTTCGTGAGGTGCATCCGTGTGGCAAAAATAGGCCTCGGACACATCCGCGCCCAAAAATAACTGCCCGAAGGCCGGGGCGCCAAGTTCGTCCAGCGGAAAAAGGACACAAAAACGGGTGGGCTATAGCCTTGGGGGGTGGGGCTGGCCAACTTCGTCCGCCGGACTCGGAATGGCGCCAGACTTTGCGAGGCACCTCCATGTGCCAAAAATAGACCGCGGGCACAGCCACGCCGCAAAATAAACCGCCCGAAGGCCGGGGCGCCAAGTTCCTCCAGCGGAAAAAGGCCACAAATACGGTTGCGCTATATCCTTGGGGGGTGGGGCTGCCCAACGTCGTCCGCCGGACTCGGAATGGCGCGAGGCTTTGCGAGGCGCCTCCGTGTGCCAAACATAGGCTGCGGACACAGCCGCGTCCAAAAATAACCGCCCGAAGGCCGGGGCGCTAAGTTTGTCCAGCGGAAAAAGGCCACAAAAACGGGTGGGCTATAGCCTTGGGGGGTGGGGCTGGCGAACTTCGTCTGCCGGACTCGGAATGGCGCGAGACTTTACGAGGCCCCTCCGTGTGCCAAAAATATGCCTCGGGCACAGCCACGCCCAAAAATAACCGCCCGAAGGCCGGGGCGCCAAGTTCGTCCTGCGGAAAAAGGACACAAAAACGGGTGGGCTATAGCCTTGGGGGGTGGGGCTGGCCAACTTCGTCTGCCGGACTCGGAATGGCGCGAGACTTTGCGAGGCGCCTCCGTGTACCAAAAATAGGCCGCGGTCACAGCCTTTCCCAAAAATAACCGCCCGAAGGCCGGGGCGCCAAGTTCGTCCAGCGGAAAAAGGCCACAAAAACGGGTGGGCTATAGCCTTGGGGGGTGGGGCTGGCCAACTTCGTCTGCCGGACTCGGAATGGCGCGAGACTTTGCGAGGCGCCTCCGTGTGCCAAAAATAGGCCACGGGCACAGCCGCGCCCAAAAATAACCGCCCGAAGGCCGGGGCGCCAAGTTTGTCCGGCGGAAAAAGGCCACAAATACGGGTGGGCTAGAGCCTTGGGGGGTGGGGCTGGCCGACTTCGTCTACGGGACTCGGAATAGCGCGACACTTTGTGAGGCGCATCCGTGTGGCAAAAATAGGCCGCGGGCACAGCCGCGCCAAAAAATAACTGCCCGAAGGCCGGGGCGCCAAGTTCGTCCAGCGGAAAAAGGCCACAAAAACGGGTGGGCTATAGCCTTGGGGGGTGGGGCTGGCCAACTTCGTCTGCCGGACTCGGAATGGCGCGAGACTTTGCGAGGCGCCTCCGTGTGCCAAAAATAGGCCACGGGCACAGCCGCGCCCAAAAATAACCGCCCGAAGGCCGGGGCGCCAAGTTCGTCCGGCGGAAAAAGGCCACAAATACGGGTGGGCTAGAGCCTTGGGGGGTGGGGCTGGCCGACTTCGTCTACGGGACTCGGAATAGCGCGACACTTTGTGAGGCGCATCCGTGTGGCAAAAATAGGCCTCGGACACATCCGCGCCCAAAAATAACCGCCCGAAGGCCGGGGCGCCAAGTTCGTCCAGCGGAAAAAGGACACAAAAACGGGTGGGCTATAGCCTTGGGGGGTGGGGCTGGCCAACTTCGTCCGCCGGACTCGGAATGGCGCCAGACTTTGCGAGGCACCTCCATGTGCCAAAAATAGACCGCGGGCACAGCCGCGCCGCAAAACAAACCGCCCGAAGGCCGGGGCGCCAAGTTCCTCCAGCGGAAAAAGGCCACAAATACGGTTGCGCTATATCCTTGGGGGGTGGGGCTGCCCAACGTCGTCCGCCGGACTCGGAATGGCACGAGACTTTGCGAGGCGCCTCCGTGTGCCAAACATAGGCTGCGGACACAGCCGCGTCCAAAAATAACCGCCCGAAGGCCGGGGCTCTAAGTTCGTCCAGCGGAAAACGGCCACAAAAACGGGTGGGCTATAGCCTTGGGGGGTGGGGCTGGCGAACTTCGTCTGCCGGACTCAGAATGGCGCGAGACTTTACGAGGCCCCTCCGTGTGCCAAAACTATGCCTCGGGCACAGCCACGCCCAAAAATAACCGCCCGAAGGCCGGGGCGCCAAGTTCGTCCTGCGGAAAAAGGACACAAAAACGGGTGGGCTATAGCGTTGGGGCGTGGGGCTGGCCAACTTCGTCCGCCGGACTCGGAATGGCGCGAGACTTTGCGAGGCGCCTCCGTGTGCCAAAAATAGGCCGCAGACACAGCCGCGCCGCAAAATAACCGCCCGAAGGCCGGGGCGCCAAGTTCCTCCAGCGGAAAAAGGCCACAAATACGGGTGGGCTGTAGCGTTGGGGGGTGGGGCTGGCCAACTTCGTCCGCCGGACTCGGAATGGCGCGAGACTCTGCGAGGTACGTCCGTGTGCCAAAAATAGGCCGCGGGCACAGCCGCGCCAAAAAATAACTGCCCGAAGGCCGGGGCGCCAAGTTCGTCCAGCGGAAAAAGGCCACAAAAACGGGTGGGCTATAGCCTTGGGGGGTGGGGCTGCCCAATTTCGTCTGCCGGACTCGGAATGGCGCGAGACTTTGCGAGGCGCCTCCGTGTGCCAAAAATAGGCCGCGGGCACAGCCGCGCCCAAAAATAACCGCCCGAAGGCCGGGGCGCCAAGTTCGTCCGGCGGAAAAAGGCCACAAATACGGGTGGGCTATAGCCTTGGGGGGTAGGGCTGGCCGACTTCGTCTACGGGACTCGGAATGGCGCGACACATTGTGAGGCGCATCCGTGTGGCATAAATAGGCCTCGGACACATCCGCGCCCAAAAATAACCGCCCGAAGGCCGGGGCGCCAAGTTCGTCCAGCGGAAAAAGGACACAAAAACGGGTGGGCTATAGCCTTGGGGGGTGGGGCTGGCCAACTTCGTCCGCCGGACTCGGAATGGCGCCAGACTTTGCGAGGCACCTCCATGTACCAAAAATAGGCCGCGGGCACAGCCGCGCCGCAAAATAACCGCCCGAAGGCCGGGGCGCCAAGTTCCTCCAGCGGAAAAAGGCCACAAATACGGGTGCGCTATAGCCTTGGGGGGTGGGGCTGGCCAACGTCGTCCGCCCGACTCGGAATGGCGCGAGACATTGCGAGGCGCCTCCGTGTGCCAAAAATAGGCTGCGGACACAGCCGTGTCCAAAAATAACCGCCCGAAGGCCGGGGCGCTAAGTTCGTCCAGCGGAAAAAGGCCACAAAAACGGGTGGGCTATAGCCTTGGGGGGTGGGGCTGGCCAACTTCGTCTGCCGGACTCGGAATGGCGCGAGACTTTACGAGGCCCCTCCATGTGCCAAAAATAGGCCGCGGGCACAGCCGCGCCACAAAATAACCGCCCGAAGGCCGGGGCGCCAAGTTCGTCTAGCGGAAAAAGGCCACAAAAACGGGTGGGGTATAGCCTTGGGGGGTGGGGCTGGCCAACTTCGTCAGCCGGACTCGGAATGGCGCGAGAGTTTGCGAGCCGCCTCCGTGTGCTAAAAATAGGCCGCGGGCACAGCCGCGCCCAAAAATAACCGTCCTAAGGCCGGGGCGCCAAGTTCGTCCGGCGGAAAAGGCCACAAATACGGGTGGGCTATAGCCTTGGGGGGTGGGGCTGGCCAACTTCGTCTGCGGGACTTGGAATGGCGCGAGACTTTGTGAGGCGCATCCGTGTGCCAAAAATATGCCTCGGGCACAGCCGCGCCCAAAAATAACCGCCCGAAGGCCGGGGCGCCAAGTTCGTCCTGCGGAAAAAGGACACAAAAACGGGTGGGCTATAGCCTTGGGGCGTGGGGCTGGCCAACTTCGTCCGCCGGACTCGGAATGGAGCGAGACTTTGCGAGGCGCCTCCGTGTGCCAAAAATAGGCCGCGGGCACAGCCGCGCCGCAAAATAACCGCCCGAAGGCCGGGGCGCCAAGTTCCTCCAGCGGAAAAAGGCCACAAATACGGGTGGCCTATAGCCTTGGGGGGTGGGGCTGGCCAACTTCGTCCGCCGGACTCGGAATGGTGCGAGACTTTGCGAGGCGCCTCCGTGTGCCAAAAATAGGCCGCGGGCACAGCCGCAAAATGACCGCCCGAAGGCCGGGGCGCCAAGTTCGTCCAGCGGAAAAAGGCCACAAAAACAGGTGGGCTATAGCATTGCGGGGTGGGGCTGGATAACTTCGTCCGCCGATCTCGGAATGGCGCGAGACTCTGCGAGGCGCCTCCGTGTGCCAAAAATAGGCCGCGGGCACAGCCGCGTCAAAAAATAACCGCCCGAAGGCCGGGGCGCCAAGTTCGTCCAGCGGAAAAAGGCCACAAAAACGGGTGGGCTATAGCCTTGGGGGGTGGGGCTGGCCAACTTCGTCTGCCGGACTCGGAATGGCGCGAGACTTTGCGAGGCACCTCTGTGCGCCAAAAATAGGCCGCGGCCACAGCCGCGCCCAAAAATAACCGCCCGAAGGCCGGGGCGCCAAGTTCGTCTAGCGGAAAAAGGCCACAAAAACGGGTGGGGTATAGCCTTGGGGGGTGGGGCTGGCCAACTTCGTCACCCGGACTCGGAATGGCGCGAGAGTTTGCGAGCCGCCTCCGTGTGCTAAAAATAGGCCGCGGGCACAGCCGCGCCCAAAAATAACCGCCCTAAGGCCGGGGCGCCAACTTCGTCCGGCGGAAAAGGCCACAAATACGGGTGGGCTATAGCCTTGGGGGGTGGGGCTGGCCAACTTCGTCTGCGGGACTTGGAATGGCGCGACACTTTGTGAGGCGCATCCGTGTGCCAAAAATATGCCTCGGGCACAGCCGCGCCCAAAAATAACCGCCCGAAGGCCGGGGCGCCAAGTTCGTCCTGCGGAAAAAGGACACAAAAACGGGTGGGCTATAGCCTTGGGGCGTGGGGCTGGCCAACTTCGTCCGCCGGACTCGGAATGGAGCGAGACTTTGCGAGGCGCCTCCGTGTGCCAAAAATAGGCCGCGGGCACAGCCGCGCCGCAAAATAACCGCTCGAAGGCCGGGGCGCCAAGTTCCTCCAGCGGAAAAAGGCCACAAATACGGGTGGCCTATAGCCTTGGGGGGTGGGGCTGGCCAACTTCGTCCGCCGGACTCGGAATGGTGCGAGACTTTGCGAGGCGCCTCCGTGTGCCAAAAATAGGCCGCGGGCACAGCCGCAAAATGACCGCCCGAAGGCCGGGGCGCCAAGTTCGTCCAGCGGAAAAAGGCCACAAAAACAGGTGGGCTATAGCATTGCGGGGTGGGGCTGGATAACTTCGTCCGCCGGACTCGGAATGGCGCGAGACTCTGCGAGGTACGTCCGTGTGCCAAAATTAGGCCGCGGGCACAGCCGCGCCAAAAAATAACCGCCCGAAGGCCGGGGCGCCAGGTTCGTCCAGCGGAAAAAGGCCACAAAAACGGGTGGGCTATAGCCTTGGGGGGTGGGGCTGGCCAACTTCGTCTGCCGGACTCGGAATGGCGCGAGACTTTGCGAGGCGCCTCTGTGCGCCAAAAATAGGCCGCGGGCACGGCCGCGCCCAAAAATAACCGCTCGAAGGCCGGGGCGCCAAGTTCGTCCGGCGGAAAAAGGACACAAATACGGGTGGGCTATAGCCTTGGGGGGTGGGGCTGGCCGACTTCGTCTACGGGACTCGGAATGGCGCGAGACTTTGTGAGGCGCATCCGTGTGCCAAAAATATGCCTCGGGCACAGCCGCGCCCAAAAATAACTGCCCGAAGGCCGGGGCGCCAAGTTCGTCCTGCTGAAAAAGGACACAAAAACGGGTGGGCTATAGCGTTGGGGGGTGGGGCTGGCCAACTTCGTCTGCCGGACTCAGAATGGCGCGAGACTTTGCGAGGCGCCTCTGTGTGCCAAAATTAGGCCGCGGGCACAGCCGCGCCCAAAAATAACCGCCCGAAGGCCGGGGCGCCAAGTTCGTCCAGCGGAAAAAGGCCACAAATACGGGTGGGCTATAGCGTTGGGGGGTGGGGCTGGCCAACTTTGTCCGCCGGACTCGGAATGGTGCGAGACTTTGCGAGGCGCCTCCGTGTACCAAAAATAGGCCGCGGGCACAGCCGCAAAATGACCGCCCGAAGGCCGGGGCGCCAACTTCGTCTGCCGGACTCGGAATGGCGCGAGACTTTGCGAGGCGCCTCCGTGTGCCAAAAATAGGCTGCGGACACAGCCGCGTCCAAAAATAACCGCCCGAAGGCCGGGGCAACAAGTTCGTCCAGCGGAAAAAGGCCACAAAAACAGGTGGGCTATAGCATTGCGGGGTGGGGCTGGATAACTTCGTCCGCCGGACTCGGAATGGCGCGAGACTCTGCGAGGTATGTCCGTGTGCCAAAAATAGGCCGCGGGCACAGCCGCGCCAAAAAATAACCGCCCGAAGGCCGGGGCGCCAAGTTCGTCCAGCGGAAAAAGGCCACAAAAACGGGTGGGCTATAGCCTTGGGGGGTGGGGCTGGCCAACTTCGTCTGCCGGACTCGGAATGGCGCGAGACTTTGCGAGGCGCCTCTGTGTGCCAAAAATAGGCCGCGGCCACAGCCGCGCCCGAAAATAACCGCCCGAAGGCCGGGGCGCCAAGTTCGTCCGGCGGAAAAAGGCCACAAATACGGGTGGGCTATAGCCTTGGGGGGTTGGCCGACTTCATCTACGGGACTCGGAATGGCGCGAGACTTTGTGAGGCGCATCCGTGTGCCAAAAATATGCCTCGGGCACATCCACGCCCAAAAATAACCGCCCCAAGGCCGGGGTGCCAAGTTCGTCCTGCTGAAAAAGGACACAAAAACGGGTGGGCTATAGCGTTGGGGCGTGGGGCTGGCCAACTTCGTCCGCCGGACTCGGAATGGCGCGAGACTTTGCGAGGCACCTCCGTGTGCCAAAAATAGGCCGCGGGCACAGCCGCGCCGCAAAATAACCGCCCGAAGGCCGGGGAGCCAAGTTCCTCCAGCGGAAAAAGGCCACAAAAACGGGTGGGCTATAGCCTTGGGGGGTGGGGCTGGCCAACTTCGTCTGCCGGACTCGGAATGGCGCGAGACTTTGCGAGGCGCCTCCGTGTGCCAAAAATAGGCCGCGGGCACAGCCGCGCCCAAAAATAACCGCCCGAAGGCCGGGGCGCCAAGTTCGTCCGGCGGAAAAAGGCCACAAATACGGGTGGGCTATAGCCTTGGGGGGTGGGGCTGGCCGACTTCGTCTACGGGACTCGGAATGGCGCGACACTTTGTGAGGCGCATCCGTGTGGCAAAAATTGGCCTCGGACACATCCGCACCCAAAAATAACCGCCCGAAGGTCGGGGCGCCAAGTTCGTCCAGCGGAAAAAGGACACAAAAACGGGTGGGCTATAGCCTTGGGGGGTGGGGCTGGCCAACTTCGTCCGCGGGACTCGGAATCGCGCCAGACTTTGCGAGGCACCTCCATGTGCCAAGAATAGGCCGCGGACACAGCCGCGCCGCAAAATAACTGCCCGAAGGCCGGGGCGCCAAGTTCCTCCAGCGGAAAAAGGCCACAAATACGGGTGCGCTATAGCCTTGGGGGGTGGGGCTGGCCAACGTCGTCCGCCGGACTCGGAATGGCGCGAGACTTTGCGAGGCGCCTCCGTGTGCTAAAAATAGGCTGCGGACACAGCCGCGTCCAAAAATAACCGCCGGAAGGCCGGGGCGATAAGTTCGTCCAGCGGAAAAAGGCCACGAAAACGGGTGGGGTATAGCCTTGGGGGGTGGGGCTGGCCAACTTCGTCAGCCGGACTCGGAATGGCGCGAGACTTTGCGAGCCGCCTCCGTGTGCTAAAAATAGGCCTCGGACACAGCCGCGCCCAAAAATAAACGCCCGAAGGCCGGGGCGCCAAGTTCCTCCTGTGGAAAAAGGCCACAAATACGGGTGGGCTATAGCCTTGGGGGGTGGGGCTGGCCAACTTCGTCCGCCGGACTCGGAATGGCTCGAAACTTTGCGAGGCGTCTCCGTGTGCCAAAAATAGGCTGTGGACATAACCGCGCCTAAAAATAACCGCCCGAAGACCGGGGCGCTAAGTTCGTCCAGCGGAAAAAGGCCACAAAAACGGGTGGGCTATAGCCTTGGGGGGTGGGGCTGGCGAACTTCGTCTGCCGGACTCGGAATGGCGCGAGACTTTACGAGGCCCCTCCGTGTGCCAAAAATAGGCCGCGGGCACAGCCGCGCCCAAAAATAACCGCCCGAAGGCCGGGGCGCCAAGTTCGTCCAGCGGAAAAAGGACACAAAAACGGGTGGGCTATAGCCTTGGGGGGTGGGGCTGGCCAACTTCGTCCGCCGGACTCAGAATGGTGCGAGACTTTGCGAGGCGCCTCCGTATGCCAAAAATAGGCCGAGGGCACAGCCTCGCCGCAAAATGACCGCCCGAAGGCCGGGGCGCCAAGTTCGTCCAGCGGAAAAAGGCCACAAAAACGGGGGGGGGTATAGCCTTGGGGGGTGGGGCTGGCCAACTTCGTCTGCCGGACTCGGAATGGCGCGAGACTTTGTGAGGCGCATCCGTGTGCCAAAAATAGGCCTCGGGCACAGCCGCGCCCAAAAATAACCGCCCGAAGGCCGGGGCGCCAAGTTCCTCCAGCGGAAAAAGGCCACAAATACGGGTGGGCTATAGCCTTGGGGGGTGGGGCTGGCCAACTTCGTCCGCCGGACTCGGAATGGCACGAGACTTTGCGAGGCGTCTCCGTGTGCCAAAAATAGGCTGTGGACACAGCCGCGCCCAAAAATAACCACCCGAAGACCGGGGCGCTAAGTTCGTCCAGCGGAAAAAGGCCACAAAAACGGGTGGGCTATAGCCTTCGGGGGTGGGGCTGGCAAACTTTGTCTGCCGGACTCGGAATGGCGCGAGAGTTTGCGAGGCCCCTCCGTGTGCCAAAAATAGGCCGCGGTCACAGCCGCGTCCAAAAATAACCGCCCGAAGGCCGGGGCGCCAAGTTCGTCCAGCGGAAAAAGGCCACAAAAACGGGTGGGCTATAGCCTTGGGGGGTGGGGCTGGCCGACTTCGTCCGCCGGACTTGGAATGGTGCTAGAGTTTAAGAGGCGCCTCCGTGTGCCAAAAATAGGCCGCGGGCACAGCCGCGCCCAAAAATAACATCCCGAAGGCCGGGGCGCCAAGTTCGTCCTGCGGAAAAAGGCCACAAAAACGGGTGGGCTATAGCCTTGGGGGGTGGGGCTGGCCAACTTCGTCTGCCGGACTCGGAATGGCGCGAGACTTTGCGAGGCGCCTCCGTGTACCAAAAATAGGCCGCGGGCACAGCCGTTCCCAAAAATAACCGCCCGAAGGCCGGGGCGCCAAGTTCGTCCAGCGGAAAAAGGCCACAAAAACGGGTGGGCTATAGCCTTGGGGGGTGGGGCTGGCCAACTTCGTCCGCTGGACTGGGAATGGCGCGAGACTTTGCGAGGCACCTCCGTTTGCCAAAAATAGGCCACAGGCACCAGCCGCGCCCAAAACTAACCGCCCGAAGGCCGGGGCGCCAAGTTCGTCCAGCGGAAAGAGGCCACAAAAACGGGTGGGCTGTAGGCTTGGGGGGTGGGGCTGGCCAACTTCGTCCGCCGGACTCGGAATGGTACGAGACTTTGCGAGGCGCCTGCGTGGACAAAAATAGGCTGATGGGGACAGCCGCGCCCAAAAATAACCACTCGAAGGCCGGGGCGCCAAGTTCGTCCAGCGGAAAAAGGCCATAAATACGGGTGGGCTATAGCCTTGGGGGGTGGGGCTGGCCAACTTCGTCCGCCGGACTCGGAATGGCACGATACTTTGCGAGGCGCTTCCGGGTGCCAAAAATAGGCCGCGGGCACAGCCGCGCCCAAAAATAACCGCCCAAAGGCCGGGGCACCAAGTTCGTCCAGCGGAAAAACGCCACAAATACGGGTGGGCTATAGCCTTGGGGGGTGGGGCTGGCCAACTTCGTCCGCCGGACTCGGAATGGCGCGAGACTTTGCGACGCGCCTCCGTGTGCCAAAAATAGAGCGCGGGCACAGCCGCGCACAAAAATAACCACCCGAAGGCCGAGGCACCAACTTCGTCCAGCGGAAAAAAGCCACAAAAACGGGTGGGCTATAGCCTTGGGGGGTGGGGCAGGCCAACTTCGTCCGCCGGACTCGGAATGGCGTGAGACTTTGCGAGGCGCCTCCGTGTACTAAAAAAAGGCTGTGGTCACAACCGTCCCCAAAAATAACCACCCGAAGGCCGGGTGCCAAGTTCGGCCAGCGCAAAAAGGCCACAAAAACGGGTGGGCTATAGCCTTGGGGAGTGGGGCTGGCCAACTTCTTCCGCCGGACTCGGGATGCCGCGAGACTTTACGAGGGGCCTCCGTGTGCCAAAAATAGGCCGCGGACAAAGCCGCGCCCAAAATTAACCGCCCGAAGGCCGGGGCGCCAAGTTCGTCCAGCGGAAAAAGGCCACAAAAACGGGTGGGCTATAGCCTTGGGGGGTGGGGCTGGCCAACTTCATCCGCCGGACTCGGAATGCAGCGAGCCTTTGCGAGAGGCCTCCGTGTGCCAAACATAGGCCGGTGGCAAAGCAACGCCCAAAAATAACCGCCCGAAGGCCGGGGCGCCAAGTTCGTCCAGCGGAAAAAGGCCACAAAAACGGGTGGGCTATAGCCTTGGGGGGTGGGGCTGGCCGACTTCGTCCGCCAGACTCGGAATGCCGCGAGACTTTGCGAAGGGCCACCGTGTGCCAAACATAGACCGCGAGCAAAGCCGCACGAAAAAATAACCGCCCGAAGGCCGGGGCACCAAGTTCGTCCAGCGGAAAAAGGCCACAAAAACGGGTGGGCTATAGCCTTGGGGTGTGGGGTTGGCCAACTTCGTCCGCCGGACTCGGAATGCCGCGAAACTTTGCGAGGGGCCTCCGTGTGCCAAAAATAGGCCGCGGACAGCCGCGCCCAAAAATAACCACCCGAAGGCCGGGGCGCCAAGTTCGTCCAGCGGAACAAGGCCACAAATACGGGTGGGCTATAGCCTTGGGGGGTGGGGCTAGCCAACTTCGTCCGCCGGACTCGGAATGCCGCGAGACTTTGCGAGGGGCCTCCGTGTGCCAAAAATAGGCCGCGGGTAAAGCCATGCCCAAAAATAACCGCCCGAAGGCCGGGGCACCAAGTTCGGCCAGCGCAAAAAGGCCACAAAAACGGGTGGGCTATAGCCTTGGGGGGTGGGGCTAGCCAACATCGTCCGCCGGACTCGGAATGCCTCGAGACTTTGCGAGGGGCCTCCGTGTGCCAAACATAGACCGCGGGCAAAGCCGTACGAAAAAATAACCGCCCGAAGGCCGGGGCGCCAAGTTCGTCCTGCGGAAAAAGGCCACAAAAACGGGTGGGCTATAGCCTTGGGGGGTGGGGCTGGCCAACTTCGTCCGCCGGACTCGGAATGCCGCGAGACTTTGCGAGGGGCCTCCGTGTGCCAAAAATAGGCCGCGGTCAAAACCGCGCCCAAAAATAACCGCCCGAAGGCCGGGGCGCCAAGTTCGTCCAGCGGAAAAAGGCCACAAAAACGGGTGGGCTATAGCCTTGGGGGGTGGGGCTGGCCAACTTCGTACGCCGGACTCGGAATGCCGCGAGACTTTGCGAGGGGCCTCCGTGTGCCAAAAATAGGCCGCGGGTAAAGCCATGCCCAAAAATAACCGCCCGAAGGCCGGGGCACCAAGTTCGGCCAGCGCAAAAAGGCCACAAAAACGGGTGGGCTATAGCCTTGGGGGGTGGGGCTAGCCAACATCGTCCGCCGGACTCGGAATGCCTCGAGACTTTGCGAGGGGCCTCCGTGTGCCAAACATAGACCGCGGGCAAAGCCGTACGAAAAAATAACCGCCCGAAGGCCGGGGCGCCAAGTTCGTCCTGCGGAAAAAGGCCACAAAAACGGGTGGGCTATAGCCTTGGGGGGTGGGGCTGGCCAACTTCGTCCGCCGGACTCGGAATGCCGCGAGACTTTGCGAGGGGCCTCCGTGTGCCAAAAATAGGCCGCGGTCAAAACCGCGCCCAAAAATAACCGCCCGAAGGCCGGGGCGCCAAGTTCGTCCAGCGGAAAAAGGCCACAAAAACGGGTGGGCTATAGCCTTGGGGGGTGGGGCTGGCCAACTTCGTACGCCGGACTCGGAATGCCGCGAGACTTTGCGAGGGGCCTCCGTGTGCCAAAAATAGGCCACGGGTAAAGCCGCGCCCAAAAATAACCGCCCGAAGGCCGGGCCGCCAAGTTCATCCAGCGGAAAAAGGCAACAAAAACGGGTGGGCTATAGCCTTGGGGGGTGGGGCTGGCCAAATTCGTCCGCCGGTCTCGGAATGCCGCGAGCCTTTGCGAGGGGCCTCCGTGTGCCCAAAATAGACCACGGGAAAAGCCGCGCCCAAAAATAACCGCCCGAAGGCCAGGGCGCCAAGTTCGTCCAGCGGAAAAAGGCCACAAAAACGGGTGGGCTATAGCCTTGGGGGGTGGGGCTGGCCAACTTCGTCCGCCGGACTCGGATGCCGCGAGACTTTGCGAGGGGCCTCCGTGTGCCCAAAATAGGCCACGGGTAAAGCCGCGCCCAAAAATAACCGCCCGAAGGCCGGGCCGCCAAGTTCATCCAGCGGAAAAAGGCCACAAAAACGGGTGGGCTATAGTCTTGGGGGGTGGGGCTGGCCGACTTCGTCCGCCGGACTCGGATGCCACGAGACTTTGCGAGGGGCCTCCGTGCGCCAAAACTAGGCCGCGGGCAAAGCCGCGCCCAAAAATAACCGCCCGAAGGCCGGGGCGCCAAGTTCGTCCAGCGGAAAAAGGCCACAAAAACGGGCGGGCTATAGCCTTTGGGGGTGGGGCTGGCCAACTTCATCCGCCGGACTCGGAATGCCGTGAGACTTTGCGAGGGGCCTCCGTGTATGAAACATTGGCCGCGGGCAAAGCCGCTCCCAAAAATAACCGCCCGAAGGCCGGGGCGCCAAGTTCGTCCAGCGGAAAAAAGCTACAAAAACGGGTGGGCTATAGCCTTGGGGGGTGGGGCTGGGCAACTTCGTCCCCCGGACTCGGAATGCCGCGAAACTTTGCGAGGGGCCTCCGTGTGCCAAACATAGGCCGCGGACAAAGTTGCGACCAAAAATAACCGCCCGAAGGCCGGGGCGCCAAGTTCGTCCAGCGGAAAAAGGCCACAAAAACAGGTGGGCTATAGCCTTGGGGGGTGGGGCTGGCCGACTTCGTCCGCCGGACTCGGATGCCACGAGACTTTGCGAGGGGCCTCCGTGTCCCAAACATAGGCCGCGGGCAAAGCCGCGCCCAAAAATAACCGCCCGAAGGCCGGGGCGCCAAGTTCATCCAGCGCAAAAAGGCCACAAAAACGGGCGGGCTATAGCCTTCGGGGGTGGGGCTGGCCAACTTCGTCCGCCGGACTCGGAATGCCGTGAGACTTTGCGAGGGGCCTCCGTGTATGAAACATTGGCCGCGGGCAAAGCCGCTCCCAAAAATAACCGCCCGAAGGCCGGGGCGCCAAGTTCGTCCAGTGGAAAAAGGCCACACAAACGGGTGGCTATAGCCTTGGGGGGTAGGGCTGGCCTACTTCGTCCGCCAGACTCGGAATGCCGTGAGACATTGCGAGGGGCCTTCGTGTGCCAAATATAGACCGCGGGCAAAGTAGCGCGAAAAAAAAACCGCCCGAAGGCCGGGGCGCCAAGTTCGTCCAGCGGAAAAAGGCCACAAAAACGGGTGGGCTATAGCCTTGGGGGGTGGGGCTGGCAAACTTCGTCCGCCGGACTCGGAATGCCGCGAGACTTTGCAAGGGGCCTCCGTGGGCCAAAAATAGGCCGCGGTCAAAGCCGCGTCCAAAAATAACTGCACGAAGGCCGGGGCGCCAAGTTCGTACAGCGGAAAAAGGCCACAAAAATGGGTGGGCTATAGCCTTGGGGGGTGGGGCTGGCCAACTTCGTCCGCCGGACTCGGAATGCCGCGAGACTTTGCGAGGGGCCTCCGTGTGCCAAAAATAGGCCGCGGTCAAAGCCGCGCCCAAAAATAACCGCCCGAAGGCCGGGGCGCCAAGTTCGTCCAGCGGAAAAAGGCCACAAAAACGGGTGGGCTATAGCCTTGGGGGGTGGGGCTGGCCAACTTCGTCTGCCAGACGCGAAATGCCGTGAGACTTTGCGAGGTGCCTCCATGTGCAAAACATAGGCCGCGGGCATAGCCGCGCCAAAAAATAACCGCCCGAAGGCCGGGGTGCCAAGTTCGGCATGCGCAAAAAGGCCACAAAAACGGGTGGGCTATAGCCATGGGGGGTGGGGCTAGCCAACTTCGTCCGCCGGACTCGGAATGCCGCGAGACTTTGCGAGGGGCCTCCGTGCACCAAGAATAGGCCGCGGGTAAAGCCGCGCCCAAAAATAACCGCCCGAAGGCCGGGGCGCCAAGTTCGTCCAGCGGAAAAAGGCCACAAAAACGGGTGGGCTATAGCCTTGGGGGGTGGGGCGGGCCAACTTCGTCCGCCGGACGCGAAATGCCGCGAGACTTTGCGAGGTGCCTCCGTGTGCAAAACATAGGCCGCGGGCATAGCCGCGCCAAAAAATAACCGCCCGAAGGCCGGGGTGCCAAGTTCGGCCAGCGCAAAAAGGCCACAAAAACGGGTGGCCTATAGCCTTGGGGGGTGGGGCTGGCCAACTTCGTCCGCCGGACTCGGAATGCCGCGAAACTTTGCGAGGGGCCTCCGTGTGCCAAACATAGGACGCGGTCAAAGCCGCGCCCAAAAATAACCGCCCGAAGGCCGGGGCGCCAAGTTCGTCCAGCGGAAAAAGGCCACAAAAACGGGTGGGCTATAGCCTTGGGGGGTGGGGCTGGCCAACTTCGTCCGCCGGACGCGAAATGCCGCGAGACTTTGCGAGGTGCCTCCGTGTGCAAAACATAGGCCGCGGGTATAGCCGCGCCAAAAAATAACCGCCCGAAGGCCGGGGTGCCAAGTTCGGCCAGCGCAAAAAGGCCACAAAAACGGGTGGGCTATAGCCTTGGGGGGTGGGGCTGGCCAACTTCGTCCGCCGGACTCGGAATGCTGCGAGACTTTACGAGGGGCCTCCGTGTGCCAAAAATAGGCCGCGGTCAAAGCCGCGCCCAAAAATAACCGCCCGAAGGCCGGGGCGCCAAGTTCGTCCAGCGGAAAAAGGCCACAAAAACGGGTGGGCTATAGCCTTGGGGGGTGGGGCTGGCCAACTTCGTCCGCCGGACGCGAAATGCCGCGAGACTTTGCGAGGTGCCTCCGTGTACGAAACATTGGCCGCGGACAAAGCCGCTCCCAAAAATAACCGCCCGAAGGCCGGGGCGCCAAGTTCGTCCAGTGGAAAAAGGCCACACAAACGGGTGGGCTATAGCCTTGGGGGATAGGGCTGGCCTACTTCGTCCGCCAGACTCGGAATGCCGTGAGACATTGCGAGGGGCCTTCGTGTGCCAAACATAAACCGCGGGCAAAGCCGCGCGAAAAAATAACCGCCCGAAGGCCGGGGCGCCAAGTTCGTCCAGCGGAAAAAGGCCACAAAAACGGGTGGGCTATAGCCTTGGGGGTTGGGGCTGGCCAACTTCGTCCGCCGGACTCGGAATGCCGCGAGACTTTGCGAGGGGCCTCCGTGGGCCAAAAATAGGCCGCGGTCAAAGCCGCGCCCAAAAATAACCGCCCGAAGGCCGGGGCGCCAAGTTCGTACAGCGGAAAAAGGCCACAAAAACGGGTGGGCTATAGCCTTGGGGGGTGGGGCTGGCCAACTTCGTCCGCCGGACTCGGAATGCCGCGAGACTTTACGAGGGGCCTCCGTGTGCCAAAAATAGGCCGCGGTCAAAGCCGCGCCCAAAAATAACCGCCCGAAGGCCGGGGCGCCAAGTTCGTCCAGCGGAAAAAGGCCACAAAAACGGGTGGGCTATAGCCTTGGGGGGTGGGGCTGGCCAACTTCGTCCGCCGGACGCGAAATGCCGCGAGACTTTGCGAGGTGCCTCCGTGTGCAAAACATAGGCCGCGGGCATAGCCGCGCCAAAAAATAACCGCCCGAAGGCCGGGGTGCCAAGTTCGGCCAGCGCAAAAAGGCCACAAAAACGGGTGGGCTATAGCCATGGGGGGTGGGGCTAGCCAACTTCGTCCGCCGGACTCGGAATGCCGCGAGACTTTGCGAGGGGCCTCCGTGCGCCAAAACTAGGCCGCGGGTAAAGCCGCGCCCAAAAATAACCGCCCGAAGGCCGGGGCGCCAAGTTCGTCCAGCGGAAAAAGGCCACAAAAATGGGTTGGCTATAGCCTTGGGGGGTGGGGCTGGCCTACTTCGTCCGCCAGACTCGGAATGCAACGAGCCTTTGCGAGAGGCCTCCGTGTGCCAAACATAGGCCGCTGGCAAAGCAACGCCCAAAAATAACCGCCCGAAGGCCGGGGCGCCAAGTTCGTCCAGCGGAAAAAGGCCACAAAAACGGGCGGGCTATAGCCTTGGGGGGTGGGGCTGGCCGACTTCGTCCGCCAGACTCGGAATGCCGCGAGACTTTGCGAAGGGCCACCGTGTGCCAAACATAGACCGCGAGCAAAGCCGCACGAAAAAATAACCTCCCGAAGGCCGGGGCGCCAAGTTCGTCCAGCGGAAAAAGGCCACAAAAACGGGTGGGCTATAGGCTTGGGGGGTGGGGCTGGCCAACTTCGTCCGCCGGACTCGGAATGCCGCGAAACTTTGCGAGGGGCCTCCGTGTGCCAAACATAGACCGCGGCCAAAGCCGCGCCCAAAAATAACCGCCCGAAGGCCGGGGCGCCAATTTCGTGCAGCGGAAAAAGGCCACAAAAACGGGTGGGCTATAGCCTTGGGGGTGGGGCTGGCCAACTTCGTCCGCCGGACTCGGAATGCCGCGAGACTTTACGAGGGGCCTCCGTGTGCCAAAAATAGGCCGCGGTCAAAGCCGCGCCCAAAAATAACCGCCCGAAGGCCGGGGCGCCAAGTTCGTCCAGCGGAAAAAGGCCACAAAAACGGGTGGGCTATAGCCTTGGGGGGTGGGGCTGGCCAACTTCGTCCGCCGGACGCGAAATGCCGCGAGACTTTGCGAGGTGCCTCCGTGTACGAAACATTGGCCGCGGACAAAGCCGCTCCCAAAAATAACCGCCCGAAGGCCGGGGCGCCAAGTTCGTCCAGTGGAAAAAGGCCACACAAACGGGTGGGCTATAGCCTTGGGGGATAGGGCTGGCCTACTTCGTCCGCCAGACTCGGAATGCCGTGAGACATTGCGAGGGGCCTTCGTGTGCCAAACATAGACCGCGGGCAAAGCCGCGCGAAAAAATAACCGCCCGAAGGCCGGGGCGCCAAGTTCGTCCAGCGGAAAAAGGCCACAAAAACGGGTGGGCTATAGCCTTGGGGGGTGGGGCTGGCCAACTTCGTCCGCCGGACTCGGAATGCCGCGAGACTTTGCGAGGGGCCTCCGTGGGCCAAAAATAGGCCGCGGTCAAAGCCGCGCCCAAAAATAACCGCCCAAAGGCCGGGGCGCCAAGTTCGTACAGCGGAAAAAGGCCACAAAAACGGGTGGGCTATAGCCTTGGGGGGTGGGGCTGGCCAACTTCGTCCGCCGGACTCGGAATGCCGCGAGACTTTGCGAGGGGCCTCCGTGTGCCAAAAATAGGCCGCGGTCAAAGCCGCGCCCAAAAATAACCGCCCGAATGCCGGGGCGCCAAGTTCGTCCAGCGGAAAAAGGCCACAAAAACGGGTGGGCTATAGCCTTGGGGGGTGGGGCTGGCCAACTTCGTCCGCCGGACGCGAAATGCCGCGAGACTTTGCGAGGTGCCTCCGTGTGCAAAACATAGGCCGCGGGCATAGCCGCGCCAAAAAATAACCGCCCGAAGGCCGGGGTGCCAAGTTCGGCCAGCGCAAAAAGGCCACAAAAACGGGTGGGCTATAGCCATGGGGGGTGGGGCTGGCCAACTTCGTCCGCCGGACTCGGAATGCCGCGAGACTTTGCGAGGGACCTCCGTGCGCCAAAACTAGGCCGCGGGTAAAGCCGCGCCCAAAAATAACCTCCCAAAGGCCGGGGCGCCAAGTTCGTCCAGCGGAAAAAGGCCACAAAAACGGGTGGGCTATAGCCTTGGGGGGTGGGGCTGGCCAACTTCGTCCGCCGGTCTCGGAATGCCGCGAGACTTTGCGAGGAGCCTCCGTGTGGAAAACATAGGCCGCAGGCATACCCGCGCCCAAAAATAACCGCCCGAAGGCCGGGGTGCCAAGTTCGGCCAGCGCAAAAAGGCCACAAAAACGGGTGGGCTATAGCCTTGGGGGGTGGGGCTGGCCAAGTTCGTCCGCCGGACTCGGAATGCCGCGAGAATTTGCGAGAGGCCTCCGTGTGCCAAAAAAATTCCGCGGGCAAAGCCGCGCCCAAAAATAACCGCCCAAAGGCCGGGGCGCCAAGTTCGTCCAGCGGAAAAAGGCCACAAAAACGGGTGGGCTATAGCCTTGGGGGGTGGGGCTGGCCAACTTCGTCCGCCTGACGCGGATGCCGCGAGACTTTGCGAGGGGCCTCCATGTGCCAAACATAGGCCGCGGGCAAAGCCGCGCCCAAAAATAACGGCCCGAAGGCCGGGGCGCCAAGTTCGTCCAGCGCAAAAAGGCCACAAAAACGGGTGGGCTATAGCCTTGGGGGTGGGGCTGGCCCACTTCGTCCGCCGGACTCGGAATTCCGCGAGACTTTGCGAGGGGCCTCCGTGTGCCAAAAATAGGCCGCGGGCAAAGCCGCGCCCAAAAATAACCGCCCGATGGCCGGGGCGCCAAGTTCGTCCAGCGGAAAAAGGCCACAAAAACGGGTGGGTTATAGCCTTGGGGGGTGGGGCTGGCCAACTTTGTCCGCCATACTCGGAATGCCGCGTGACTTTGCGAGCGGCCTCCGTGTGCCAAACATAGGCCGCGGCCAAAGCCACGCCCAAAAATAACCGCCCGAAGGCCGGGGCGCCAAGTTCGTCTGGCGCGAAAAAGGCCACAAAAACGGGTGGGCTATAGCCTTGGGGGTGGGGCTGGCCGACTTCGTCCGCCGGACTTGGAATGCCGTGAGACTTTGTGAGGGGCCTCCGTGTGCGAAAAATAGGCCGCGGGCAAAGCCGCGGCCAAAAATAACCGCCCGAAGGCCGGGCTGCCAAGTTCGTCCAGCGGAAAAAGGCCACAAAAACGGGTAGGCTACAGCCATGGGGGGTAGGGCTGGCCAACTTCGTCCGCCGGACTCGGAATGCTACGAGACTTTGCGTGGGGCCTCCGTGTGCGAAACATAGGCTGTAGCCAAAGCCGCGCCCAAAAATAACCGCCCGATGGCCGGGGCGCCAAGTTCGTCCAGCGCAAAAAGGCCACAAAAACGGGTGGGCTATAGCCTTGGGGGGTGGGGCTGGCCAACATCGTCCGCCGGACTCGGAATGCCGCGAAACTTTGCGAGGGGCCTCCGTGTGCCAAACATAGGCCGCGGCCAAAGCCGCGCCCAAAAATAACCGCCCGAAGGCCGGGGCGCCAAGTTCGTCCAGCGGAAAAAGGCCTCAAAAATGGGTGGGCTATAGCCTTGGGGGGTGGGGCTGGCCAAATTCGTCCGCCGGACTCGGACTGCCGCGAGACTTTGCGAGGGGCCTCTGTGTACAAAACATAAGCCACGGGCAAAGCCGCACCCAAAAATAACCGCCCGAAGGCCGGGGCGCCAAGTTCGTCCAGCGCAAAAAGGCCACAAAAACGGGTGGGCTGTAGCCTTGGGGGGTGGGCCTGGCCCACTTCGTCCGCCGGACTCGGAATGCCGCGAGACTTTGAGAGGGGCCTCCGTGTGCCAAAAATAGGCCGCGGGCAAAGCCGCGCACAAAAACAACCGCCCGAAAGCCAGGGCGCCAAGTTCGTCCAGCGGAAAAAGGCCACAAAAACGGGTGGGCTATAGCCTTGGGGGGTGGGGCTGGCCAACTTCGTCCGCCGGAGTAGGAACGCCGCGAGACTTTGCGAGGGGCCTCCGTGTGACAAACATAGGCCACGGGAAAACTCGCACCCAAAAAATAACCACCCGAAGGCCGGGGCGCCAAGTTCGTCCAGCGCAAAAAGGCCACAAATACGGGTGGGCGATAGCCTTGGGGTTTGGGGCTGGCCAACTTCGTCCGCCGGACTCGGAATGCCGCGAGACTTTGCGAGGGGCCTCCGTGTGCCAAAAATAGGCCGCGGCGAAAGCCGCGCAAAAAAATAACCGCCCGAAGGCCGGGGCACCAAGTTCGTCCAGCGGAAAAAGGCCTCAAAAACGGGTGGGCTATAGCCTTGGGGGGTGGGGCTGGCCAACTTCGTCCGCCGGACTCGGACTGCCGCGAGACTTTGCGATGGGCCTCTGTGTGCCAAACATAAGCCGCGGGCAAAGCCGCACCAAAAAATAACCGCCCGAAGGCCGGGGCGCCAAGTTCTTCCAGCGCAAAAAGGCCACAAAAACGCGTGGGCTGTAGCCTTGGGGGGTGTGGCTGGCCTACTTCGTCCACCGGACTCGGAATGCCGCGAGACTTTGAGAGGGGCCTCCGTGTGCCAAAAATAGGCCGCGGGCAAAGCCGCGCCCAAAAAAAAAACCGTCCGAAGGCCGGGGCGCTAAGTTCGTCCAGCGCAAAAAGGCCACAAAAACGGGTGGGCTATAGCCTTGGGGGGTGGGGCTGGCCAACTTCGTCCGCCGGACTTGGAATGCCGCGAGACTTTGCGAGGGGCCTCCGTGTGCCAAACATAGGCGGCGGGCAAAGCGGCACCCAAAAATAACCGCCCGAAGGCCGGGGCACCCAGTTCGTCCAGCGCAAAGAGGCCACAAAAACGGGTGGGCTATAGCCTTGGGGGTTGGGGCTGGCCAACTTCGTCCGCCGGAATCGGAATGCCGCGAGACTTTGCGAGGGGCCTCCGTGTACCAAAAATAGGCCGCGGGCAAAGCCGTGCCCAAAAATAACCGCCCGAAGGCCGGGGCGCCAAGTTCATCCAGCGGAAAAAGGCCTCAAAAACGGATGGGCTATAGACTTGGGGGGTGGCGCTGGCCCACTTCGTCCGCCAGTCTAGGAATGCCGCAAGACATTGCGAGGGGCCTCCGTGTACTAAACATAGGCCGCGGGCAAAGCCGCGCCCAAAAATAACCGTCCGAAGGCCGGGGCGCTAAGTTCGTCCAGCACAAAAAGGCCACAAAAACGGGTGGGCTATAGCCTTGGGGGGTGGGGCTGGCCTACTTCGTCCGCCGGACTCGGAATGCCGCGAGATTTTGCGAGGGGCCTCCGTTTGCCAAAAATAGGACGCGGGCAAAGCCACGCCCAAAAATAACAGCCCGATGGCCGGGGCGCCAAGTTCGTCCAGCGGAAAAAGGCCACAAAAACGGGTGGGCTATAGCCTTGGGGGGTGGGGCTGGCCAACTTCGTCCGCCGGACTCGGAATGCCGCGAGACTTTCCAAGGGGCCTCCGTGTGCCAAACATAGGCAGTGGCCAAAGCCGCGCCCAAAAATAACCCCCCGAAGCCGGGGCGCCAAGTTCGTCCAGCGGAAAAAGGCCACAAAAACGGGTGGGCTATAGCCTTGGGGGGTGGGGCTGGCCAACTTCGTCCGCCGGGCTCGGAATGCCGCGAGACTTTGCGAGGGGCCTCCGTGTGCCAAAAATAGACCACGGGCAAAGCCGCGCCCAAAAATAACCGCCCGAAGGCTGGGGCGCCGAGTTCGTCCAGCGGAAAAAGGCCACAAAAACGGGTGGGCTATAGCCTTGGGGGGTGGGGCTGGCCAACTTCGTCCGCCGGACTCGGAATGCTGCGAAACTTTGAGAGGGGCCTCCGTGTGCCAAAAATAGGCCGCGGGCAAAGCCGCGCCCAAAAATAACCGTCCGAAGGCCGGGGCGCCAAGTTCGTCCAGCGCAAAAAGGCCACAATAACGGGTGGGCTATAGCCTTGGGGGGTGGGGCTGGCCAACTTCGTCCGCCGGACTTGGAAAGCCGCAAGACTTTGCATGGGGCCTCCGTGTGCCAAACATAGGCTGCGGACAAAGCGGCGCCCAAAAATAACCGCCCGAAGGCCGGGGCGCCCAGTTCGTCCAGCGCACAAAGGCCACAAAAACGGGTGGGCTATAGCTTTGGGGGTTGGGGCTGGCCAACTTCGTCCGCCGGACTCGGAATGCCGCGAGACGTTGCGAGGGGCCTCAGTGTACCAAAAATAGGCCGCGGTTAAAGCCGCGCACAAAAATAACCGTCCGAAGGCCGGGGTGCTAAGTTCGTCCAGCACAAAAAGGCCACAAAAACGGGTGGGATATAGCCTTGGGGGGTGGGGCTGGCCTACTTCGTCCGCCGGACTCGGAATGCCGCGAGATGTTGCGAGGGGCCACCGTTTGCCAAAAATAGGACACGGGCAAAGCCGCGCTAAAAAATAACCGCCCGATGGCCGGGGCGCCAAGTTCGTCCAGCGGAAAAAGGCCACAAAAACGGGTGGGCTATAGCCTTGGGGGGTGGGGCTGGCCAACTTCGTCCGCCGGACTCGGAATGCCGCGAGACTTTGCAAGGGGACTCCGTGTGCCAAACATAGGCATTGGCCAAAGCCGGGCCCAAAAATAACCCCCCGAAGCCGGGGCGCCAAGTTCGTCCAGCGGAAAAAGGCCACAAAAACGGGTGGGCTATAGCCTTGGGGGGTGGGGCTGGCCAACTTCGTCCGCCGGACTCGGAATGCCGCGAGACTTTGCAAGGGGCCTCCGTGTGCCAAACATAGGCAGTGGCCAAAGCCGCGCCCAAAAATAACCCCCCGAAGCCGGGGCGCCAAGTTCGTCCAGCGGAAAAAGGCCACAAAAACGGGTGGGCTATAGCCTTGGGGGGTGGGGCTGGCCAACTTCGTCCGCCGGACTCGGAATGCCGCGAGACTTTGCAAGGGGACTCCGTGTGCCAAACATAGGCATTGGCCAAAGCCGGGCCCAAAAATAACCCCCCGAAGCCGGGGCGCCAAGTTCGTCCAGCGGAAAAAGGCCACAAAAACGGGTGGGCTATAGCCTTGGGGGGTGGGGCTGGCCAACTTCGTCCGCCGGACTCGGAATGCCGCGAGACTTTGCAAGGGGCCTCCGTGTGCCAAACATAGGCAGTGGCCAAAGCCGCGCCCAAAAATAACCCCCCGAAGCCGGGGCGCCAAGTTCGTCCAGCGGAAAAAGGCCACAAAAACGGGTGGGCTATAGCCTTGGGGGGTGGGGCTGGCCAACTTCGTCCGCCGGACTCGGAATGCCGCGAGACTTTGCGAGGGGCCTCCGTGTGCCAAAAATAGACCACGGGCAAAGCCGCGCCCAAAAATAATCGCCCGAAGGACGGGGCGCCAAGTTCGTCCAGCGCAAAAAGGCCACAAAAACGGGTGCGCTATAGCCTTGGGGGGTGGGGCTGGCCAACTTCGTCCGCCGGACTCGAAATGCCGCGAGACTTTGCGAGGGGCCTACGTGTGCCAAACATAGGCCACGGGCAAAGCGGCACCCAAAAATAACCGCCCGAAGGCCGGGGCGCCAAGTTCGTCCAGCGCAAAAAGGCCACAAAACCGGGTGGGCTATAGCCTTGGGGGGTGGGGCTGGCCAACTTCGTCCGCCGGACTCGGAATGCCGCGAGACTTTGGGAGGGGCCTCCATGTTCCAAACATGGGCCGCGGGCAATGCCGCGCCCAAAACTAACCGCCCGAAGGCCGGGGCGCCAAGTTCGTCCAGCGCAAAAAGGCCACAAAAACGGGTGGGCTATAGCCTTGGGGGGTGGGGCTGGCCAACTTCGTCCGCCGGACTCGGAATGCCGCGAGACTTTGGGAGGGGCCTCCATGTTCCAAACATAGGCCACGGGCAAAGCCGCGCCTAAAAATAACCACCCGAAGACCGGGGCGCCAAGTTCGTCCAACGCAAAAAGGCCACAAAAACGGAAGGGCTATAGCCTTTGGGGGTGGGGCTGGCCAACTTCGTCCGCCGGACTCGGAATGCCGCGAGACTTTGCGAGGGTCTCCGTCTGCCAAACATAGGCCGCGGGCAAAGCCACGTCCAAAAATAACCAACCGAAGGCCGGGGCGCCAAGTTCGTCCAGCGCAAAAAGGCCACAAAAACGGGTGGGCTATAGCCTTCGGGGGTGGGGCTGGCTAACTTCGTCCGCCGGACTCGGAATGCTGTGAGACTTTGCCAGGGGCCACCGTGTGCCAAAAATAGGCCGCTGGCAAACCCGCGCCCAAAAATAACCACCCGAAGGCCGGGGCGCCAAGTTCGTCCAGCGGAAAAAGGCCACAAAAACGGGTGGGCTATAGTCTTGGAGGGTGGGGCTGGCCAACTTCGTCCGCCGGACTCGGAATGCCGCGAGACTATGGGAGGGGCCTCCGTGTTCCAAACATAGGCCGCGGGCAACGCCGCGCCCAAAAATAACCGCCCGAAGGCCGGGGCGCCAAGTTCGTCCTGCGGAAAAAGGCCACAAAACGGGTGGGCTATAGCCTTGGGGGGTGGGGCTGGCCGACTTCGTCCGCCGGACTCGGAATGCCGCGAGACTTTGCGAGGGGCCTCCTTGTGCCAAAAATAGGCCACGGACAAAGCTGCGCCCAAAAATAACTGCCCGAAGGCCGGGGCACCAAGTTCGTCCAGCGGAAAAAGGCCACAAAAACGGGTGGGCTATAGCCTTGGAGGGTGGGGCTGGCCAACTTCGTCCGCCGGACTCGGAATGCCGCGAGACTTTGCGAGGGGCCTCCGTGTTCCAAACATAGGCCGCGGGCAAAGCCGCGCCCAAAAATAACCGCCCGAAGGCCGGGGCGCCAAGTTCGTCCAGCGCAAAAAGGCCACAAAAACGGGTGGGCTATAGCCTTGGGGGGTGGGGCTGGCCAACTTCGTCCGCCGGACTCGGAATGCCGCGAGACTTTGGGAGGAGCCTCCGTGTTCCAAAGATAGGCCGCGGGCAAAGTCTCGCCCAAAAATAACCACCCGAAGACCGGGGCGCCAAGTTCTTCCAACGCAAAAAGGCCACAAAAACGGGTGGGCTATAGACTTCGGGGGTGGGGCTGGCCCACTTCGTCCGCCGGACTCGGAATGCCGCGAGACTTTGGGAGGGGCCTCCGTGTTCCAAACATAGGCCACGGGCAAAGCCACGCCCAAAAATAACCGCCCGAAGGCCGGGGCGCCAAGTTCGTCCTGCGGAAAAAGGCCACAAAACGGGTGGGCTATAGCCTTGGGGGGTGGGGCTGGCCAACTTCGTCCGCCGGACTCGGAATGCCGCGAGATTTTGCGAGGGGCCTCCTTGTGCCAAAAATAGGCCGCGGACAAAGCTGCGCCCAAAAATAACCGCCCGAAGGCCGGGGCGCCAAGTTCGTCCAGCGGAAAAAGGCCACAAAAACGGGTGGGCTATAGCCTTGGAAGGTGGGGCTGGCCAACCTCGTCCGCCGGACTCGGAATGCCCCGAGACTTTGCGAGTGGCCTCCATGTGCCAAACATAGGCCGTGGGCAAAGCCGCGCACAAAAATAACCGCCCGAAGGCCGAGGCGCCAAGTTCGTCCAGCGGAAAAAGGCCACAAAAACGGGTGGGCTATAGCCTTGGGGGGTGGGGCTGGCCAATCTCGTCCGCCGGACTTGGAATGCCGTTAGACTTTGCGAGGGGCCTCCGTGTGCCAAAAATAGGCCACTGGCAAGCCCGCGCCCAAAAATAACCACCCGAAGGCCGGGGCGCCAAGCTCATCCTCCGTAAAAAGGCCACAAAAACGGGTGGGCTATAGCCTTGGAGGGTGGGGCTGGCCAACTTCGTCCGCCGGACTCGGAATGCCGCGAGACTTTGGGAGGGGCCTCCGTGTTCCAAACATATGCCACGGGCAAAGCCGCGCCCAAAAATAACCGCCCGAAGGCCGGGGCGCCAAGTTCGTCCAGCGGAAAAAGGCCACAAAACGGGTGGGCTATAGCCTTGGGGGGTGGGGCTGGCCAACTTTGTCCACCGGACTCGGAATGCCGCGAGACTTTGGGAGGGGCCTCCATGTTCCAAACATAGGCCACGGGCAAAGCCGCGTCCAAAAATAACCGCCCGAAGGCCAGGGCGCCAAGTTCGTCCAGCGGAAAAAGGCCACAAAACGGGTGGGCGATAGCCTTAGGGGGTGGGGCTGGCCAACTTCGTCCACCGGACTCGGAATGCCGCGAGACTTTATGAGGGGCCTCCTTGTGCCAAAAATAAGCCACGGACAAAGCCGCGCCCAAAAATAACCGCCCGAAGGCCGGGGCGCCAAGTTCGTCCAGCGGAAAAAGGCCACAATAACGGGTGGGCTATAGCCTTGGAAGGTGGGGCTGGCCAACCTCGTCCGCCGGACTCGGAATGCCCCGAAACTTTGCGAGTGGCCTCCATGTGCCAAACATAGGCCGTGGGCAAAGCCGCGCACAAAAATAACCGCCCGAAGGCCGAGGCGTCAAGTTCGTCCAGCGGAAAAAGGCCACAAAAACAGGTGGGCTATAGCCTAGGGGGGTGGGGCTGGCCAACTTCGTCCGCCGGACTCGGAATGCCGCGAGATTTTGCGAGGGGACTCCATGTGCCAAAAATTGGCCGCGCCCAAAGCCGCGCACAAAATATAACCGCCCGAAGGCCGAGGCGCCAAGTTCGTCCAGCGGAAAAAGGCCACAAAAACGGGTGGGCTATAGCCTTGGGGGGTGGGGCTGGCCAACTTCCTCTGCCGGACTCGGAATGCCGCGAGACTTTGCGAGGGGCCTCCGTGTGCCAAAAATAGGCCGCGGCCAAAGCCGGGCCCACAAATAACCGCCCGAAGACTGGGGCGCCGAGTTCGTCCAGCGGAAAAAGGCCACAAAACGGGTGGGCTATAGCCTTGGGGGGTGGGGCTGGCAAACTTCGTCCGCCGGACTCAGAATGCCGCGAGACTTTGCGAGGGGCCTCCTTGTGCCAAAAATAGGCCGCGGACAAAGCCGTGCCCAAAAATAACCGCCCGAAGGCCGGGGCGCCGAGTTCGTCCAGCGGAAAAAGGCCACAAAAACGGGTGGGCTATAGCCTTGGAGGGTGGGTTGGCCAACCTCATCCGCCGGACTCGGAATGCTACGAGACTTTGGGAGGGGCCTCCATGTGCCAAACATAGGCCGCGGGCAAGGCCGTGCACAAAAATAACCGCCCGAAGGCCGTGGCGCCCAGTTCGTCCAGCGGAAAAAGGCCACAAAAACGGGTGGGCTATAGCCTTGGGGGGTGGGGCTGGCCAACTTCGTCCGCCGGACTCGGAAAGCCGCGAGACTTCGCGAGGGGCCTACTTGTGCCAAAAATAGGCCACGGGCAAAGCCGCGCCTAAAAATAACAGCCCGAAGGCCGGGGCGCCGAGTTCGTCCAGCGGAAAAAGGCCACAAAACGGGTGGGCTACAGCATTGGGGGGTGGGGCTGGCCAACTTCGTCCGCCGGACTCAGAATGCCGCGAGACTTTGCGAGGGGCCTACTTGTGCCAAAAATAGGCCGCGGACAAAGCCACGCCCAAAAATAACCGCCCGAAGGCCGGGACGCCGAGTTCGTCCAGCGGAAAAAGGCCACAAAAACGGGTGGGCTATAGCCTTGGAGGGTGGGTTGGCCAACCTCATCCGCCGGACTCGGAATGCCGCGAGACTTTGGGAGGGGCCTCCTTGTGCCAAACATAGGCCGCGGGCAAAGCCGTGCACAAAAATAACCGCCCGAAGGCCGTGGCGCCCAGTTCGTCCAGCGGAAAAAGGCCACAAAAACGGGTGGGCCATAGCCTTGGGGGGTGGGGCTGGCCAACTTCGTCCGCCGGACTTGGAAAGCCGCGAGACTTTGCGAGGGGACTCCGTGGGCCAAAAATAGGCCGCGCACAAAGCCGCGCACAAAAATAACCGCCCGAAGGCCGAGGCGCCGAGTTCGTCCAGCGGAAAAAGGCCACAAAACGGGTGGGCTATAGCCTTGGGGGGTGGGGCTGGCCAACTTCGTCCGCCGGACTCAGAATGCCGCGAGACTTTGCGAGGGGCCTCCTTGTGCCAAAAATAGGCCACGGACAAAGCCGCGCCCAAAAATAACCGCCCGAAGGCCGGGGCACCGAGTTCGTCCAGCGGAAAAAGGCCACAAAAACGGGTGGGCTATAGCCTTGGGGGGTGGGGCTGGCCAACCTCATCCGCCGGATTCGGAATGCCGCGAGACTTTGGGAGGGGCCTCCATGTGCCAAACATAGGCCGCGGGCAAAGCCGCGCACAAAAATAACCAACCGAAGGCCGAGGCGCCCAGTTCGTCCAGCGGAAAAAGGCCACAAAAACGGGTGGGCTATAGCCTTGGGGGGTGGGGCTGGCCAACTTTGTCCGCCGGACTCGGAATGCCGTGAAACTTTGCGAGGGGCCTCCGTGTGCCAAAAATAGGCCGGTTGCAAACCCGCACCCAAAAATAACCGCCCGAAGGCCGAGGCGCCCAGTTCGTCCAGCGGAAAAAGGCCACAAAAACGGGTGGGCTATAGCCTTGGGGGGTGGGGCTGGCCAACTTTGTCCGCCGGACTCGGAATGCCGTGAAACTTTGCGAGGGGCCTCCGTGTGCCAAAAATAGGCCGCTTGCAAACCCGCGCCCAAAAATAACCACCCGAAGACCGGGGCGCCAAGTTCGTCCAACGGAAAAAGGCCACAAAAACGGGTGGGCTATAGCCTTGGGGGGTGGGGCTGGCCCACTTCGTCCGCCGGACTCGGAATGCCGCGAGACTTTGCGAGGGGCCTCCGTGTGCCAAAAATAGGCCGCAGCCAAAGCCGCACCCAAAAATAACCGCGCGAAGGCCGGGGCGCCAAGTTCGTCCTGCGCAAAAAGGCCACAAAAACGGGTGGGCTGTAGCCTTGGGGGGTGGGGCTGGCCAACTTCGTCCGCCGGACTCGGAATGCCGCGAAACTTTGCGAGGGGCCTCCGTGTGCCAAAAATAGGCTGCGGGCAAAGCCACGCCCAAAAATAACCGCCCGAAGGCCGGGGCGCCAAGTTCGTCCAGCACAAAAAGGCCACAAAAACGGGTTGGCTATAACCTTGGGGGGTGGGGCTGGCCAACATCGTCCGCCGGACTCGGAATGCCGCGAGACTTTGCGAGGGGCCTCCGTGTGCCAAACATAGGCCGCGGACAAAGCCGCGCCCAAAAATAACCGCCCGAAGGCCGGGGCGCCAAGATCGTCCAGCGGAAAAAGGCCACAAAAACGGGTGGGCTATAGCCTTGGGGGGTGGGGCTGGCCAACTTCGTCCGCCGTAATCGGAATGCCACGAGACTTTGCGAGGGGCCTCCGTGTGCCAAAAATAGGCCGCGGGCAAAGCCGCACCCAAAAAAAACCATCCGAAGGCCGGGGCGCCAAGTTCGTCCAGCGCAAAAAGGCCAAAAAAACGGGTTGGCTGTAGCCTTAGGGGGTGGGGCTGGCCAACTTCGTCCGCCGGACTCGGAATGCCGCGAAACATTGCGAGGGGCCTCCGTGTGCCAAAAATAGGCTGCGGGCAAAGCCACGCCCAAAAATAACCGCCCGAAGGCCGGGGCGCCAAGTTCGTCCAGCACAAAAAGGCCACAAAAACGGGTTGGCTATAACCTTGGGGGGTGGGGCTGGCCAACATCGTCCGCCGGACTCGGAATGCCGCGAGACTTTGCGAGGGGCCTCCGTGTGCCAAACATAGGCCGCGGGCAAAGCCGTACCCAAAAATAACTGCCTGAAGACCGGGGAGCCAAGTTCGTCCAGCGGAAAAAGGCCACAAAAACGGGTGGGCTATAACCTTGGGGGGTGGGGCTGGCCAAGTTCGTCCGCCGGACTCGGAATGCCGCGAGACTCTGCGAGGGGCCTCCGTGTACCAAAAATAGGCCGTGGGCACAGCCGCGCCCAAAAATAACCGCCCGAAGGCCGGGGCGCCAGGTTCGTCCAGCGCAAAAAGGCCACAAAAACGGGTTGGCTATAACCTTGGGGGGTGGGGCGGGCCAACTCCGTCCGCCGGATTCGGAATGCCGCGAGACTTTACGAGGGTCCTCCGTGTGCCAAACATAGGCCATGGACAAAGCCGCGCCCAAAAATAACCCCCCGAAGGCCGGGGTGCCAAGTTCGTCCAGCGCAAAAATGCCACAAAAACGGGTGGGCTATAGCCTTGGGGGGTGGGCTGGCCTTCTTTGTCCGCCGGACTCAGAATGCCGCGAGACTTTGCGAGGGGCCTCCATGTCCCAATAATAGACCGCGGGCAAAGCCGCGCCCAAAAATAACCGCCCGAAGGCCGGGGCGCCAAGTTCGTCCAGCGGAAAAAGGCCACAAAAACGGGTGGGCTATAGCCTTGGGGGGTGGGGCTGGCCAACTTCGTCCGCTGGACTCCGAATGCCGTGAGACTTTGGGAGGGGCCTCCATGTACCAAAAATAGGCCGCGGGCAAAGCCGTACCCAAAAATAACTGCCTGAAGGCCGGGGAGCCAAGTTCGTCCAGCGGAAAAAGGCAACAAAAACGGGTGGGCTATAGCCTTGGGGGGTGGGGCTGGCCAACTTCGTCCGCCGGACTCGGAATGCCGCGAGACTTTGGGAGGGGCCTCCGTGTACCAAAAATAGGCCACGGGCAAAGCCGTACCCAAAAATAACCGCCCGAAGGCCGGGGAGCCAAGGTCGTCCAGCGGAAAAAGTCCACAAAAACGGGTGGGCTATATCCTTGGGGGGTGGGGCTGGCCCACTTCGTCCGCCGGACTCGGAATGCCGCGACACTTTACGAGGGGCCTCCGTGTGCCTAAAATAGGCCGCGGCCAAAGCCGCGCCCAAAAATAACCGACCGAAGGCCGGGGCGCCAAGTTCGTCCAGCAGAAAAAGGCCACAAAAACGGGTGGGCTATAACCTTGGGGGGTGGGGCTGGCCAACTTCGTCCGCCGGACTCGGAATGCCGTGAGACTTTACGAGGGGCCTCCGTGTGCGAAAAATAGGCCGCGGACAAAGCCGCGCCCAAAAATAACCGCCCGAAGGCCGGGGCGCCAAGTTCGTCCAGCGGAAAAAGGCCACAAAAACGGGTGGGCTATAGCCTTGGGGGGTGGGGCTGGCCAACTTCGTCCGCTGGAATCGGAATGCCACGAGACTTTGCGAGGGGCCTCCATGTGCCAAAAATTGGCCACGGGCAAAGCCGCGCCCAAAAAAAACCGTCCGAAGGCCGGGGCGCCAAGTTCGTCCAGCGCAAAAAGGCCAAAAAAATGGGTGGGCTATAGCTTGGGGGGTGGGGCTGGCCAATTTCGTCCGCCGGACTCGGAATGCCGCGAGACTTTGCGAGGGTCCTCCATGTGCCAAACATAGGCCATGGGCAAGGCCGCGCCCAAAAATAACCTCCCGAAGGCCGGGGCGCCAAGTTCGTCCAGCGCCAAAAGGCCACAAAAACGGGTGGGCTATAGCCTTGGGGGGTGGGCTGGCCAACTTTGTCCGCCGGACTCGGAATGCCGCGAGACTTTGCGAGGGGTCTCCGTGTGCCAATAATAGGCCACGGACAAAGCCGCGCCCAAAAATAACCGCCCGAAGGCCGGGGCGCCAAGTTCGTCCAGCGCAAAAAGGCCATAAAAACGGGTGGGCTATAGACTTGGGGGGTGGGGCTGGCCAACATCGTCCGCCGGACTCGGAATGCCGCGAGACTTTGCGAGGGGCCTCCGTGTGCCAAACATAGGCCGCGGACAAAGCCGCGGCCAAAAATAACCGCCCGAAGGCCGGGGCGCCAAGTTCGTCCCGCGGAAAAAGGCCACAAAAACGGGTGGGCTATAGCCTTGGGGGGTGGGGCTGGCCAACTTCGTCCGCCGGAATCGGAATGCCACGAGACTTTCCGAGGGGCCTCCGTGTGCCAAAAATAGGCCGCGGGCAAAGCCGCACCCAAAAAAAACCATCCGAAGGCCGGGGCGCCAAGTTCGTCCAGCGCAAAAAGGCCAAAAAAAAGGGTGGGCTATAGCTTGGGGGGTGGGGCTGGCCAACTTCGTCCGCCGGACTCGGAATGCCGCGAGACTTTGCGAGGGTCCTCCGTGTGCCAAACATAGGCCATGGGCAAGGCCGCGCCCAAAAATAACCTCCCGAAGGCCGGGGCGCCAAGTTCGTCCAGCGCAAAAAGGCCACAAAAACGGGTGGGCTACAGCCTTGGGGGGTGGGCTGGCCAACTTTGTCCGCCGGACTCGGAATGCCGCGAGACTTTGCGAGGGGCCTCCGTTTGCCAATAATAGGCCACGGACAAAGCCGCGCCCAAAAATAACCGCCCGAAGGCCGGGGCGCCAAGTTCGTCCATCGCAAAAAGGCCACAAAAACGGGTGGGCTATAGCCATGGGGGGTGGGGCTGGCCAACTTCGTCCGCCGGACTCGGAATGCCGCGAGACTTTGCGAGGGGCCTACGTGCACCAAAAATAGGCCGCGGGCAAGCCCGCGCCCAAAAATAACTGCCCGAAGGCCGGGGCGCCAAGTTCGTCCAGCGGAAAAATGCCACAAAAACGGGTGGGCTATAGCCTTGGGGGGTGGGGCTGGCCAACTTTGTCCGCCGGACTCGGAATGCCGCGAGACTTTGCGAGGGGCCTCTGTGTGCCAAACATAGGCCGTGGGCAAAGCCGCGCCCAAAAATAACCGCCCGAAGGCCGGGGCGCCAAGTTCGTCCAGCGGAAAAAGGCCACAAAAACGGGTGGGCTATAGCCTTGGGGGGTGGGGCTCGCCCACTTCGTCCGCCGGACTCGGAATGCCCCGAGACTTTGCGAGGGGCCTTTGTGTGCCAAAAATAGGCCGCGGGCAAAGCCACGCCCAAAAATAACCGCCCGAAGGCCGGGGCGCCAAGTTCGTCCAGCGCAAAAAGGCCACAAAAACGGGTGGGCTATAACCTTGGGGGGTGGGGCAGGCCAACTTCGTCCGCCGGACTCGGAATGCCGCGAGACTTTGGGTGGGGCCTCCGTGTACCAAAAATAGGCCGCGGGGAAAGCCGTACCCAAAAATAACCGCCTGAAGGCCGGGGAGCCAAGTTCGTCCAGCGGAAAAAGGCCACAAAAACGGGTGGGCTATAACCTTGGGGGGTGGGGCTGGCCAACTTCGTCCGCCGGACTCGGAATGCCGCGAGACTTTGCGAGGGGCCTCCGTGTGCCAAACATAGGCAGTGGGCAAAGCCGTGCCCGAAAATAACCGCCCGAAGGCCGGGGCGCCAAGTTCGTCCAGCGGAAAAAGGCCACAAAAACGGGTGGGCTATAGCCTTGGGGGGTGGGGCTGGCCCACTTCGTCCGCCGGACTCGGAATGCCACGAGACTTTGCCAGGGGCCTCTGTGTGCCAAACATAGGCCGCGAGCAAAGCCGCGCCCAAAAATAACCGCCCGAAGGCCGGGGCGCCAATTTCGTCCAGCGGAAAAAGGCCACAAAAACGGGTGGGCTATTGCCTTGGGGGGTGGGGCTGGCCATCTTCGTCTGCCGGACTCGGAATGCCGCGAGACTTTGCGAGGGGCCTCCGTGTGCCAAAAATAGGCAGCAACCAAAGCTGCACCCAAAAATAACCGCGCGAAGGACGGGGCGCCAAGTTCGTCCTGCGCAAAAAGGCCACAAAAACGGGTGTGCTATAGCCTTGGGGGGTGGGGCTGGCCAACTTCGTCCGCCGGACTCGGAATGCCGCGAGACTTGGCGAGGGGCCTCCGTGTACCAAAAATAGGCCGCAGGCACAGCCGCGCCCAAAAATAACCGCCCGAAGGCCGGGGCGCCAGGTTCGTCCAGCGCAAAAAGGCCACAAAAACAGGTGGGCAATAACCTTGGGGGGTGGGGCTGTCCAACTTCGTCCGCCGGACTCGGAATGCCGCGAGACTTTGGGAGGGGCCTCCGTGTACCAAAAATAAGACGCGGGAAAAGCCGTACCAAAAAATAACCGCCCGAAGGCCGGGGAGCCAAGTTCGTCCAGCGGAAAAAGGCCACAAAAACGGGTGGGCTATAGCCTTGGGGGGTGGGGCTGGCCAACTTCATCCCCCGGACTCGGAATGCCGTGAGACTTTGTGAGGGGCCTCCGTGAGCCAAACATAGGCCACAGACAAAGCCGCACCCAAAAATTACAGCCCGAAGGCCGAGGCGCCAAGTTCGTCCAGCAGAAAGAGGCCACAAAAACGGGTGGGCTATAGCCTTGGGGGGTGGGGCTGGCCCACTTCGTCGGCCGGACTCGGAATGCCGCGAGACTTTGTGAGGGGCCTCCGTGTGACAAAAATAGGCCGCGGGCAAAGCCGCGCCCAAAAATAACCACCCGAAGGCCGGGGCGCCATGTTCGTCCAGCGGAAAAAGGCCACAAAAACAGGTGGGCTATAGCCTTGGGGGGTGGGGCTGGCCAACTTCGTCCGCCGGACTCGGAATGCCGCGAGACTTTGCGAGCGGCCTCCATGTGCCAAAAATAGGCCGCGGGCAAAGCCGCGCCCAAAACTAACCGCCCGAAGGCCGGGGTGCCAAGTTCGTCCAGCGGAAAAAGGCCACAAAAACGGGTGGGCTTTAGCCTTGGGGGGTGGGGCTGGCCAACTTCGTCCTCCGGACTCGGAATGCCGCGAGACTTTGTGAGGGGCCTCCGTGTGCCAAACATAGGCCGCGAGCAAAGCCGCGCCCAAAAATAACCGCCCGAAGGCCGGGGCGCCAAGTTCGTCCAGCGCAAAAAGGCCCCAAAAACGGGTGGGCTATAGCCTTGGGGGGTGGGGCTGGCCAACTTCGTCCGCCGGACTCGAAAGGCCGCGAGACTTTACGAGGGGCCTCCGTATGCCAAAAATAGGCCGCGGACAAAGCCGCGCCCAAAAATAACTGCCCCAAGGCTGGGGCGCCAAGTTCGTCCAGCGGAAAATGGCCGCAAAAACGGGTGGGCTATAGCCTTGGGTGGTGGGGCTGGCCCACTTCGTCCGCCGGACTCGGAATGCCGCGAGACTTTACGAGGGGCCTCCGTGTGCCAAAAATAGGTCGCGGCCAAAGCCGCGCCCAAAAATAACCGCCCGAAGGCCGGAGCGCCATGTACGTCCAGCGCAAAAAAGCCACAAAAACGGGTGGGCTATAGCCTTGGGGGGTGGGGCTGGCCAACTTCGTCCTCCGGACTCGGAATGCCGCGAGACTTTGCGAACGGCCTCCATGTTCCAAAAAATGGCCGCGGGAAAAGCCGCCCCCAAAAATAACCGCCCGAAGGCCGGGGCGCCAAATTCGTCCAGCGCAAAAAGGCCCCAAAAACGGGTGGGCTATAGCCTCCGGGGTTGGGGCTGGCCAACTTCGTCCGCCGGACTCGGAATGCCGTGAGACTGTGCGAGGGCCCTCCGTGTGCCAAACATAGGCCGCGGGCAAAGCCGCGCCCAAAAATAACTGCCCCAAGGCCGGGGCACCAAGTTCGTCCAGCGGAAAATGGCCACAAAAACGGGTGGGCTATAGCCTTGGGTGGTGGGGCTGGCCAACTTCGTCCGCCGGACTCGGAATGCCGCGAGACTTTGCGAGGGGCCTCCGTGTGCCAAAAATAGGCCGCGGCCAAAGCCGCGCCCAAAAATAACCACCCGAAGGCCGGGGCGCCAAGTTCGTCCTGCGCAAAAAAGCCACAAAAAAGGGTGGGCTATAGCCTTGGGGGGTGGGGCTGGCCAACTTTGTCCTCCGGACTCGGAATGCCGCGAGACTTTGCGAGGGGTCTCCGTGTGCCAAAAATAGGCCGCGGGCAAAGCCGCTCCCAAAAATAACCTGCCGCAGGCCGGGGCGCCAAGTTCGTCCAGCGGAAACAGGCCACAAAAACGGGTGGGCTATAGCCTTGGGGGGTGGGGCTGGCCAACTTCATCCGCCGGACTCGGAATGCCGCGAGACTTTGTGAGGGGCCTCCGTGTGCCAAAAATAGGCCACTGGCAAAGCCGCGCCCAAAAATAACCGCCCGAAGGCCGGGGCACCAAGTTCGTCCAACGGAAAAAGGCCACAAAAACGGGTGGGCTATAGCCTTGGGGGGTGGGGCTGGCCAACTTCGTCCGCCGGACTTGGAATGCCGCGAGACTTTGCGAGGGGCCTCTGTGTGCCAAACATAGGCCGCGGGCAAAGCCGCGCCCAAAAATAACTGCCCCAAGGCCGGGGCGCCATGTTCGTCCCGCGCAAAAAGGCCACAAAAACGGGTGGGCTATAGCCTTGGGGGTTGGGGCTGGCCACTTCGTCCGCCGGACTCGGAATGCCGCGAGACTTTGCGAAGGGCCTCCGTGTGCCAAAAATAGGCCGCGGACAAAGCCGCGCCCAAAAACAACTGCCCGAAGGCAGGGGCGCCGAGTTCGTCATGCGGAAAAATGCCACAAAAACGGGTGGGCTATAGCCTTGGCGGGTGGGGCTGGCCAACTTCGTCCGCCGGACTCGGAATGTCGCCAGACTTTGCGAGGGGCCTCCGTGTGGCAAACATAGGCCGTGGGCAAGGCTGCTCCCAAAAATAACCACCCGAAGGCCGGGGCGCCAAGTTCGTCCACCGCAAAAAGGCCACAAAAACGGGTGGGCTATAGCCTTGGGGGGTGGGGCTGGCTACCTTCGTCCGCCGGACTCGGAATGCCGCGAGATTTTACGAGGGGCCTCCGTGTACCAAAAATAGGCCGCGGGCAAACCCGCAACCAAAAATATCCGCCCGAAGGCCGGGGCGCCAAGTTCGTCCAGCGGAAAAAGGCCACAAAAACGGGTGGGCTATAGCCTTGGGGGGTGGGGCTGGCCAACTTCTTCCGCCGGACTCGGAATGCCGCGAGACTTTGCGAGGGGCCTCCGTGTGCCAAAAATAGGCCGCGGGCAGAGCCGTGCCCAAAAATAACCGCCCAAAGGCCGGGGCGCCAAGTTCGTCCAGCGGAAAATGGCCACAAAAACGGGTGGGCTATAGCCTTGGGGGGTGGGGCTGGCCAACTTCGTCCTCCGGACTCAGAATGCCGCGAGACTTTGCGAGGGGCCTCCGTGTGCCAAAAATTGGCCGCAGACAAAGCCGCGCTAAAAAAGAACCGTTCGAAGGCCGGGGCACCAACTTCGTCCAGTGGAAAAAGGCGACAAAAACGGGTGGGCTATAGCCTTGGGTGGTGGGGCTGGCCAACTTCGTCCGCCGGACTCGGAATGCCGCGAGACTTTGCGAGGGCCTCTGCGTGCCAAACATAAGCCTCGGGCAAAGCCGCGCCCAAAAATAACCGCCCGAAGGCCGGGGCGCCATGTTCGTCCAGCGCAAAAAGGCCACAAAAATGGGTGGGCTATAGCCTTGGGGGGTGGGGCTGGCCATCTTCGTCCGCCGTGCTCGGAATGCCGCGAGACTTTGCAAGGGGCCTCCGTGTGCCAAACATAGGCCGCGGCCAAAGCCGCGCCCAAAAATAACCGCCCGAAGGCCGGGGCGCCAAGTTCGTCCAGCGGAAAAAGGCCATAAAAACGGGTGGGCTATAGCCTTGGGGGGTGGGGCTTGCCAACTTCGTCCGCCGGATTTGAAATGCCGCGAGACTTTGCGAGGGGCCTCCATGTGCCAAAAATAGGCCGCGGGTAAATCCTCGCCCAAAAATAACCACCCGAAGGCCGGGGCGCCAAGTTCGTCCAGCGGAAAATGGCCGCAAAAACGGGTGGGCTATAGCCTTGGGTGGTGGGGCTGGCCAACTTCGTCCGCCGGACTCGGAATGCCGCGAGACTTTACGAGGGGCCTCCGTGTGCCAAAAATAGGTCGCGGCCAAAGCCGCGCCCAAAAATAACCGCCCGAGGGCCGGAGCGCCATGTACGTCCAGTGCAAAAAAGCCACAAAAACGGGTGGGCTATAGCCTTGGGGGGTGGGGCTGGCCAACTTCGTCCTCCGGACTCGGAATGCCGCGAGACTTTGCGAACGGCCTCCATGTTCCAAAAAATGGCCGCGGGAAAAGCCGCCCCCAAAAATAACCGCCCGAAGGCCGGGGCGCCAAATTCGTCCAGCGCAAAAAGGCCCCAAAAACGGGTGGGCTATAGCCTTCGGGGTTGGGGCTGGCCAACTTCGTCCGCCGGACTCGGAATGCCGTGAGACTTTGTGAGGGCCCTCCGTGTGCCAAACATAGGCCGCGGGCAAAGCCGCGCCCAAAAATAACTGCCCCAAGGCCGGGGCACCAAGTTCGTCCAGCGGAAAATGGCCACAAAAACGGGTGGGCTATAGCCTTGGGTGGTGGGGCAGGCCAACTTCGTCCGCCGGACTCGGAATGCCGCGAGACTTTGCGAGGGGCCTCCGTGTGCCAAAAATAGGCCGCGGCCAAAGCCGTGCCCAAAAATAACCACCCGAAGGCCGGGGCGCCAAGTTCGTCCTGCGCAAAAAAGCCACAAAAAAGGGTGGGCTATAGCCTTGGGGGGTGGGGCTGGCCAACTTTGTCCTCCGGACTCGGAATGCCGCGAGACTTTGCGAGGGGTCTCCGTGTGCCAAAAATAGGCCGCGGGCAAAGCCGCTCCCAAAAATAACCTGCCGCAGGCCGGGGCGCCAAGTTCGTCCAGCGGAAACAGGCCACAAAAACGGGTGGGCTATAGCCTTGGGGGGTGGGGCTGGCCAACTTCATCCGCCGGACTCGGAATGCCGCGAGACTTTGTGAGGGGCCTCCGTGTGCCAAAAATAGGCCACTGGCAAAGCCGCGCCCAAAAATAACCGCCCGAAGGCCGGGGCACCAAGTTCGTCCAACGGAAAAAGGCCACAAAAACGGGTGGGCTATAGCCTTGGGGGGTGGGGCTGGCCAACTTCGTCCGCCGGACTTGGAATGCCGCGAGACTTTGCGAGGGGCCTCTGTGTGCCAAACATAGGCCGCGGGCAAAGCCGCGCCCAAAAATAACTGCCCCAAGGCCGGGGCGCCATGTTCGTCCCGCGCAAAAAGGCCACAAAAACGGGTGGGCTATAGCCTTGGGGGTTGGGGCTGGCCACTTCGTCCGCCGGACTCGGAATGCCGCGAGACTTTGCGAGGGGCCTCCGTGTGCCAAAAATAGGCCGCGGACAAAGCCGCGCCCAAAAACAACTGCCCGAAGGCAGGGGCGCCGAGTTCGTCATGCGGAAAAATGCCACAAAAACGGGTGGGCTATAGCCTTGGCGGGTGGGGCTGGCCAACTTCGTCCGCCGGACTCGGAATGTCGCCAGACTTTGCGAGGGGCCTCCGTGTGGCAAACATAGGCCGTGGGCAAGGCTGCTCCCAAAAATAACCACCCGAAGGCCGGGGCGCCAAGTTCGTCCACCGCAAAAAGTCCACAAAAACGGGTGGGCTATAGCCTTGGGGGGTGGGGCTGGCTACCTTCGTCCGCCGGACTCGGAATGCCGCGAGATTTTACGAGGGGCCTCCGTGTACCAAAAATAGGCCGCGGGCAAACCCGCAACCAAAAATATCCGCCCGAAGGCCGGGGCGCCAAGTTCGTCCAGCGGAAAAAGGCCACAAAAACGGGTGGGCTATAGCCTTGGGGGGTGGGGCTGGCCAACTTCTTCCGCCGGACTCGGAATGCCGCGAGACTTGGCGAGGGGCCTCCGTGTGCCAAAAATAGGCCGCGGGCAGAGCCGTGCACAAAAATAACCGCCCAAAGGCCGGGGCGCCAAGTTCGTCCAGCGGAAAATGGCCACAAAAACGGGTGGGCTATAGCCTTGGGGGGTGGGGCTGGCCAACTTCGTCCTCCGGACTCAGAATGCCGCGAGACTTTGCGAGGGGCCTCCGTGTGCCAAAAATTGGCCGCAGACAAAGCCGCGCTAAAATATAACCGTTCGAAGGCCGGGGCACCAACTTCGTCCAGCGGAAAAAGGCGACAAAAACGGGTGGGCTATAGCCTTGGGTGGTGGGGCTGGCCAACTTCGTCCGCCGGATTCGGAATGCCGCGAGACTTTGCGAGGGCCTCTGTGTGCCAAACATAAGCCTCGGGCAAAGCCGCACCCAAAAATAACCGCCCGAAGGCCGGGGCGCCATGTTCGTCCAGCGCAAAAAGGCCACAAAAATGGGTGGGCTATAGCCTTGGGGGGTGGGGCTGGCCATCTTCGTCCGCCGTGCTCGGAATGCCGCGAGACTTTGCGAGGGGCCTCCGTGTGCCAAACATAGGCCGCGGCCAAAGCCGCGCCCAAAAATAACCGCCCGAAGGCCGGGGCGCCAAGTTCGTCCAGCGGAAAAAGGCCATAAAAACGGGTGGGCTATAGCCTTGGGGGGTGGGGCTTGCCAACTTCGTCCGCCGGATTTGAAATGCCGCGAGACTTTGCGAGGGGCCTCCATGTGCCAAAAATAGGCCGCGGGCAAATCCTCGCCCAAAAATAACCACCCGAAGGCCGGGGCGCCAAGTTCGTCCAGCGGAAAAAGGCCACAAAAACGGGTGGGCTATAGCCTTGGGGGGTGGGGCTGGCCAACTTCGTCCTCCGGACTCAGAATGCCGCGAGACTTTGCGAGGGGCCTCCGTGTGCCAAAAATTGGCCGCGGACAAAGCCGCGCTAAAAAATAACCGTTCGAAGGCCGGGGCACCAACTTCGTCCAGCGGAAAAAGGCGACAAAAACGGGTGGGCTATAGCCTTGGGGGGTGGGGCTGGCCAACTTCGTCCGCCGGACTCGGAATGCCGCGAGACTTTGCGAGGGCCTCTGTGTGCCAAACATAGGCCTCGGGCAAAGCCGCGCCCAAAAATAACCGCCCGAAGGCCGGGGCGCCATGTTCGTCCAGCGCAAAAAGGCCACAAAAATGGGTGGGCTATAGCCTTGGGGGGTGGGGCTGGCCATCTTCGTCCGCCGTGCTCGGAATGCCGCGAGACTTTGCGAGGGGCCTCCGTGTGCCAAACATAGGCCGCGACCAAAGCCGCGCCCAAAAATAACCGCCCGAAGGCCGGGGCGCCAAGTTCGTCCAGCGGAAAAAGGCCATAAAAACGGGTGGGCTATAGCCTTGGGGGGTGGGGCTGGCCAACTTCGTCCGCCGGATTCAGAATGCCGCGAGACTTTATGAGGGCCTCTGTGTGCCAAACATAGGCCGCGGGCAAAGCCGTGCCCAAAAATAACCACCCGAAGGCCGGGGCGCCAAGTTCGTCCAGCGGAAAAACGCCACAAAAACGGGTGGGCTATAGCCTTGGGGGGTGGTTCTGGCCAACTTCGTCCGCCGGACTCGGAATGCCGCGAGACTTTGCGAGGGGCCTCCATGTGCCAAACATAGGCCGCAGCCAAAGCCGCGCCCAAAAATAACCGCCCGAAGGCCGGGGTGCCAAGTTCGTCCATGCAAAAAGGCCACAAAAACGGGTGAGCTATAGCCTAGGGGGGTGCGGCTGGCCAACTTCGTCCGCCGGACTCGGAATACCGCGAGACTTTGCGAGGGGCCTCCGTGTGCCAAAAATAGGCCGCGGGTAAAGTCGCTCCCAAAAATAACCGCCCGAAGGCCGGGGCGCCAAGTTCGTCCAGCGCAAAAAGGCCACAAAAATGGGTGGGCTATAGCCTTGGGGGGTGGGGCTGGCCCACTTCGTCCGCCGGACTCGGAATGCTGCGAGACTTTGCGATCGGCCTCCGCATACCAAATATAGGCCGCGGCCAAAGCCGCACCCAAAGATAACGGCCCGAAGGCCGGGGCGCCAAGTTCGTCCAGAGCAAAAAGGCCACAAAAATGGGTGGGCTATAGCCTTGGGGGGTGGGGCGGGCCAACTTCCTCTGCCGGACTCGGAATGCCGCGAGACTTTGCGAGGGGCCGCCGTGTGCCAAACATAGGCAGCGGGCCAAAGCCGCGCCCAAAGATAACCGCCCGAAGGCCGGGGCGCCAAGTTCGTCTAGTGGAAAAAGGCACAAAAACGGGTGGGCTATAGCCTTGGGGGGTGGGGCGGGCCAACATCTTCCGCCGGACTCGGAATGCCGCGAGACTTTGCGAGGGGCCGCCGTGTGCCAAACATAGGCCGCGGGCAAAGCCGCGCACAAAAATAACCGCCCGAAGGCCGGGGCGCCAAGTTCGTCCAGAGCAAAAAGGCCACAAAAACGTGTGGGCTATAGCCTTGGGGGGTGGGGCGGGCCAACTTCCTCTGCCGGACTCGGAATGCCGCGAGACTTTGCGAGGGGCCGCCGTGTGCCAAACATAGGCCGCGGGCAAATCCGCGCCAAAAAATAACCGCCCGAAGGCCTGGGCGCCAAGTTCGTCCAGCGGAAAAAGGCCACAAAAACGGGTGGGCTATAGCCTTAGGGGGTGGGGCTGGCCAACATCTTCCGCCGGACGCGGAATGCCGGAAGACTTTGCGAGGGGCCTCCATGTGCCAAAAATAGGCCACGGGCAAAGCCGCGCGCAAAAATAACCGCCCGAAGGCATGGGCGCCAAGTTCATCCAGCGGAAAAAGGCCACAAAAACGGGTGGGCTATAGCCCTGGGGGTGGGGCGGGCCAACTTCCTCTGCCGGACTCGGAATGCCGCGAGACTTTGCGAGGGGCCGCCGTGTGCCAAACATAGGCCGCGGGCAAATCCGCGCCAAAAAATAACCGCCCGAAGGCCTGGGCGCCAAGTTCGTCCAGCGGAAAAAGGCCACAAAAACGGGTGGGCTATAGCCTTAGGGGGTGGGGCTGGCCAACATCTTCCGCCGGACGCGGAATGCCGGAAGACTTTGCGAGGGGCCTCCATGTGCCAAAAATAGGCCACGGGCAAAGCCGCGCGCAAAAATAACCGCCCGAAGGCCGGGGCGCCAAGTTCATCCAACGCAAAAAGGCCACAAATACGGGTGGGCTATAGCCTTGGGGGTTGGGGCTGGCCAACTTCGTCCGCCGGATTCGGAATGCCGCGAGACTTTGCGAGGGGCCTCCGTGTACCAAACATATGCCGCGGCCAAAGCCGAACCCAAAAATAACCTCCCGAAGGCCGGGGCGCCAAGTTTGTCCAGCGCAAAAAGGCCACAAAAACGGGTGGGGAATAGCCTTGGGGGGTGGGGCTGGCCAACTTCGTCTGCCTGACTCGGAATGCCGTGAGACTTTGCGAGGGGCCTCCGTGTGCCAAACATAGGCCGCGGCCAAAGCGGTGCCCAAAAATAACCGCCCGAAGGCCGGGGCGCCAAGTTCGTCCAGCGGAAAAAGGCCACAAAAACGGGTGGGCTATAGCCTTGGGGGGTCGGGCTGGCCAAATGCGTCCGCCGGACTCGGAATGCCGCGAGACTTTGCGAGGGGCCTCCGTGTGCCAAACATAGGCCGCGGACAAAGTCGAGCCCAAAAATAACCGCCCAAACGCCGGGGCGCCAAGTTCGTCCAGCGCAAAAAGGCCACAAAAACGGGTGGGCTATAGCCTTGGGGGGTGGGGCTGGCCAACTTCGTCCGTCGGATTCGGAATGCCGCGAGACTTTGCGAGGGGCCTCCGTGAGCCAAAAATAGGCCGCGGGCAAAGCTGCGCCCAAGAATAACCGCCCGAAGGCCGGGGCGCAAAGTTCGTCCAGCGGAAAATGGCCACAAAAACGGGTGGGGTATAGCCTTGGGGGGTGGGGCTGGCCAACTTCGTCCGCCGGAATCGGAATGCCGCGAGACTTTACGAGGGGCCTCCGTCTGCCAAAAATATGCCGCGGGCAAAGCTAATCCCCAAAAATAACCACCCGCAGGCCGGGGCGCCAAGTTCGTCCAGCGGAAAAAGGCCACAAAAACGGGTGGGCTATAGCCTTGGGGGGTGGGGCCGGCCCACTTCGTCCGCCGGACTCGGAATGCCGCGAGACTTTGCGAGGGGCCTCCGTGTGCCAAACATAGGCCGCGACCAATGCCGCGCCCAAAAATAACCGCCTGAAGGCCGGGGCGCCAAGTTCGTCCAGCGCAAAAAGGCCACAAAAACGGGTGGGCTATAGCCTTGGGGGGTGGGGCTGGCCAACTTCGTCCGCCGGACTAGGAATGCCGCGAGACTTTGCGAGGGGCCTCCGTGTGCCAAACATAGGCCGCGACCAATGCCGCGCCCAAAAATAACCGCCCAAAGGCCGGGGCGCCAAGTTCGACCAGCGTAAAAAGGCCACAAAAACGGGTGGGCTATAGCCTTGGGGGTGGGGCTGGCCAACTTCGTCCGCCGGACTCGGAATGCCACGAGAATTTTCGAGGGGCCTCCGTGTGCCAAAAATAGGCCATGGGAAAAGTCGCGCCCAAAAATAACCGCCCGAAGGCCGGGGCGCCATGTTCGTCCAGCGCAAAAAGGCCACAAAAACGGGTGGGCTATAGCCTTGGGGGGTGGGGCTGGCCAACTTCGTCCGCCGGACTCGGAATGCCGCGAGACTTTGCGAGGGGCCTCCGTGTGCCAATAACAGGCCGCGGGCAAAGCCGCGCCCAAAAATAACCACCCGAAGGCCAGGGCGCCAAGTTCGTCCAGCGCAAAAAGGCCACAAAAACGGGTGGGCTATAGCCTTGGGGGGTGGGGCTGGCCAACTTCGTCCGCCGGACTCGGAATGCCGCGAGGCTTTGCGAGGGGCCTCCGTGTGCCAATAATAGGCCGCGGACAAAGCCGCGCCCAAAAATAACTGCCCGAAGGCCGGGGCGCCAAGTTCGTCCAGCGGAAAAAGGCCAAAAAAACGGGTGGGCTATAGCATTGGGGGGTGGGGCTGGCCCACTTCGTCCGCCGGACTCGGAATGCCGCGAGACTTTGTGAGGGGCCTCCGTGTGCCAAAACTAGGCCGTGGGTAATGCCGCGCCCAAAAAGAACCGCACGAAGGCCGGGGCGCCAAGTTCGTCCAGCGCAAAAATGCCACAAAAACGGGTGGGCTATAGCCTTGGGGGGTGGGGCTGGCCAACTTCGTCCGCCAGACTCGGAATGCCGCGAGACTTTGCGAGGGGCCTCCGTGTGCCAAACATAGGCCGCGGACAAAGCCGCGCCCAAGAATAACCGCCCGAAGGCCGGGGCGCCAATTTCGTCCAGCGCAAAAAGGCCACAAAAACGGGCGGGCTATAGCCTTGGGGGGTGGGGCTGGCCAACTTCGTCCCCCGGACTCGGAATGCCGCGAGACTTTGTAAGGGGCCTCCGTGTGCCAAACATAGGCCACAGCCAAAGCCGCGCCCAAAAATGACCGCCCGAAGGCCGGGGCGCCAAGTTCGTCCAGCGGAAAAAGGCCACAAAAACGGGTGGGCTATATACCTTGGGGGGTGGTTCTGGCCAACTTCGTCCGCCGGACTCGGAATGCCGCGAGACTTTGCGAGGGGCCTCCGTGTGCCAAACATAGGCCGCAGCGAAGGCCGCGCCCAAAAATAACCGCCCGAAGGCCGGGGCGCCAAGTTCGTCCAGCGCAAAAAGGCCATAAAAACGGGTGGGCTATAGCCTTGGGGGGTGGGGCTGGCCAACTACGTCCGCCAGACTCGGAATGCCGCGAGACTTTGTGAGGGGCCTCCGTGTGCCAAACAAAGGCCGCGGCCAAAGCCGCGCCCAAAAATAACTGCCCGAAGGCCGGGCCGCCAAGTTCGTCCAGCGGAAAAAGGCCATAAAAACGGGTGGGCTATAGCCTTGGGGGGTGGGGCTGGCCGGCTTCGTCCGCCAGACTCGGAATGCCGCGAGACTTTGCGAGGGGCCTCCGTGTGCCAAACAAAGGCCGCGGCCAAAGCCGCGCACAAAAATAACTGCCCGAAGGCCGGGCCGCCAAGTTCGTCCAGCGGAAAAAGGCCATAAAAACGGGTGGGCTATAGCCTTGGGGGGTGGGGCTGGCCAACTTCGTCCGCCGGACTCGGAATGCCGCGAGACTTTGCGAGGGGCCTCCGTGTGCCAATAATAGGCCGCGGACAAAGCCGTACCCAAAAATAACCACCCGAAGGCCGGGGCGCCAAGTTCGTCCAGCGGAAAAAGGGCACAAAATCGGGTGGGCTATAGCCTTGGGGGGTGGGGCTGGCCTACTTCATCCGCCGGACTCAGAATGCCGTGAGACTTTGTGAGGGGCCTCCGTGTGCCAAACATAGGCCGCGGACAAAGCCTTACGCAAAAGTAACCACCCGAAGGCCGGGGCGCCAAGTTCGTCCAGCGGAAAAAGACCACAAAATCGGGTGGGCTATATCCTTGGGGGGTGGGGCTGGCCAACTTCGTCTGCCGGACTCAGAATGCCGCGAGAAGTTGCGAGGGGCCTCCGTGTGCCACACATAGGCCGTGGACAAAGCCGCGCCAAAAAATAACCGCCCGAAGGCCGGGGCGCCAGGTTCGTCCAGCGCAAAAAGGCCATAAAAACGGGTGGGCTATAGCCTTGGGGGGTGGGGCTGGCCAACTTCGTCCGCTGGACTCGGAATGCCGCGAGACTTTGGGAGGAGCCTCCGTGTGCCAAAAATAGGCCGCGGGCAAAGCCGTACCCAAAAATAACCGCCCGAAGGCCGTGGCGCCATGTTCGTCCAGCGGAAAAAGGCCACAAAATCGGGTGGGCTATAGCCTTGGGGGGTGGGGCTGGCCAACTTCATCTGCCGGACTCAGAATGCCGCGAGACTTTGTGAGGGGCCTCCGTGTGCCAATGATAGGCCGTGGACAAAGCCGCGCCCATAAATAACCGCCCGAAGGCCGTGGCGCCAAGTTCGACCAGCGCAAAAAGGCCACAAAACCGGGTGGGCTATAGCCTTGTGGGGTGGGGCTGGCCAACTTCGTCCGCCGGACTCGGAATGCCGCGAGACTTTGTGAGGGGCCTCCGTGTGCCAAACATATGCCGCAGGCAAAGCCGATCCCAAAAATAACCGCCCGCAGGCCGGGGCGCCAAGTTCGTCCAGCGGAAAAAGGCCACAAAAACGGGTGGGCTATAGCCTTGGGGGGTGGGGCTGGCAAACTTCGTCCGCCGGACTCGGAATGCCGCGAGACTTTGCGAGGGGCCTCCGTGTGCCAATAATAGGCCGCGGACAAAGCCGTACCCAAAAATAACCACCCGAAGGCCGGGGCGCCAAGTTCGTCCAGCGGAAAAAGGCCACAAAATCGGGTGGGCTATAGCCTTGGGGGGTGGGGCTGGCCTACTTCATCCGCCGGACTCAGAATGCCGCGAGACTTTGCGAGGGGCCTCCGTGTGCCAAACATAGGCCGCGGACAAAGCCGCACCCAAAAGTAACCACCCGAAGGCCGGGGCGCCAAGTTCGTCCAGCGGAAAAAGGCCACAAAATCGGGTGGGCTATATCCTTGGGGGGTGGGGCTGGCCAACTTCGTCTGCCGGACTCAGAATGCCGCGAGACGTTGCGAGGGGTCTCCATGTGCCACACATAGGCCGTGGACAAAGCCGCGCCGAAATATAACCGCCCGAAGGCCGGGGCGCCAGGTTCGTCCAGCGCAAAAAGGCCATAAAAACGGGTGGGCTATAGCCTTGGGGGGTGGGGCTGGCCAACTTCGTCCGCCGGACTCGGAATGCCGCGAGACTTTGGGAGGAGCCTCCGTGTGCCAAAAATAGGCCGCGGGCAAATCCGTACCCAAAAATAACCGCCCGAAGGCCGTGGCGCCAAGTTCGTCCAGCGGAAAAAGGCCACAAAATCGGGTGGGCTATAGCCTTGGGGGGTGGGGCTGGCCAACTTCATCTGCCGGACTCAGAATGCCGCGAGACTTTGCGAGGGGCCTCCGTGTGCCAATGATAGGCCGTGGACAAAGCCGCGCCCAAAAATAACCGCCCGAAGGCCGTGGCGCCAAATTCGACCAGCGCAAAAAGCCCACAAAACCGGGTGGGCTATAGCCTTGTGGGGTAGGGCTGGCCAACTTCGTCCGCCGGACTCGGAATGCCGCGAGACTTTGTGAGGGGCCTCCGTGTGCCAAACATATGCCGCAGGCAAAGCCGCTCCCAAAAATAACCGCCCGCAGGCCGGGGCGCCAAGTTCGTCCAGCGGAAAAAGGCCACAAAAACGGGTGGGCTATAGCCTTGGGGGGTGGGGCTGGCCAACTTCGTCCGCCGGACTCGGAATGCCACGAGACTTTGCGAGGGGCCTCCGTGTGCCAATAATAGGCCGCGGACAAAGCCGTACCCAAAAATAACCACCCGAAGGCCGGGGCGCCAAGTTCGTCCAGCGGAAAAAGGCCACAAAATCGGGTGGGCTATAGCCTTGGGGGGTGGGGCTGGCCTACTTCATCCGCCTGACTCAGAATGCCGCAAGACTTTGCGAGGGGCCTCCGTGTGCCAAACATAGGCCGCGGACAAAGCCGTACCCAAAAGTAACCACCCGAAGGCCGGGGCGCCAAGTTCGTCCAGCGGAAAAAGGCCACAAAATCGGGTGGCCTATTTCCTTGGGGGGTGGGGCTGGCCAACTTCGTCTGCCGGACTCAGAATGCCGCGAGACTTTGCGAGGGGCCTTCGTGTGCCAAACATAGGCCGCGGACAAAGCCGTACCCAAAAGTAACCACCCGAAGGCCGGGGCGCCAAGTTCGTCCAGCGGAAAAAGGCCACAAAATCGGGTGGCCTATTTCCTTGGGGGGTGGGGCTGGCCAACTTCGTCTGCCGGACTCAGAATGCCGCGAGACGTTGCGAGGGGCCTCCGTATGCCACACATAGGCCGTGGACAAAGCCGCGCCCAAAAATAACCGCCCGAAGGCCGGGGCGCCAGGTTCGTCCAGCGCAAAAAGGCCATAAAAACGGGTGGGCTATAGCCTTGGGGGGTGGGGCTGGCCAACTTCGTCCGCCGGACTCGGAATGCCGCGAGACTTTGGGAGGAGCCTCCGTGTGCCAAAAATAGGCCGCGGGCAAAGCCGCGCCGAAAAACAACCTCCCAAAGGCCGGGGCGCCAAGTTCGTCCAGTGCAAAAAGGCCACAAAAACGGGTAGGCTAAAGCCTTGGGGGGTGGGCCTGGCCTACTTCGTCCGCCGGACTCGGAATGCCGCGAGACCTAGCGAGTGACCTCCGTGTGCCAAACTTAGGCCGCGGGCAAATCCGCGCCCAAAAAGAACCGCCCGAAGACCGGGGCGCCAAGTTCGTCCAGCCCCAAAAGGCCACAAAAACGGGTGGGCTATAGCCTTGGGGGGTGGGGCTGGCCAACTTCGTCCGCCGGACTCGGAATGCCGCGAGACTTTGCGAGGGGCCTCCGTGTGCCAAAAATAGTCCGCGGCGAAAGCCGCGCCCAAAAATAACCGCCCGACGGCCGGGGCGTCAAATTCGTCCAGCGCAACAAGGCCACAAAAACGGGTGGGCTATATCCTTGGGGGGTGGGGCTGGCCCACTTCGTTCGCCGGACTCGGAATGCCGTGAGACTTTGCGAGGGGCCTCCGTGTGCCAAACATAGGCCGCGGCCAAAGCCGTACTCAAAATTAACCGCCCGAAGGCCGGGGTGCCAAGTTCGTCCAGCGGAAAAAGGCCACAAAAACGGGTGGGCTATAGCCTTGGGGGGTGGGGCTGGCCAACTTAGTCCGGCGGACTCGGAATGCCATGACACTTTGCGAGGGACCTCCTTGTGCCAAACATAGGCCGTGGCCAAAGCCGCACCCAAAAATAACCGCCCGAAAGCCGGGGCGCCAAGTTCGTCCAGCAAAAAAAGGCCACAAAAACGGGGGGGCTATAGCCTTGGGGGGTGGGGCTGGCCGACTTCGTCCGCCGGGCTCGGAATGCCGTGAGACTTTGTGAGGGGCCTCCGTGTGCCAAACATAGGTCACGGGCGAAGTTGCGCCCAAAAATAACTGCCCGAAGGCCGGGGCGCCAAGGTCGTTCAGCGGAAAAAGGCCACAAAAACGGGTGGGCTATAGCCTTGGGGGGTGGGGCTGGCTAACTTCGTCCGCCGGACTCGGAATGCCGCGAGACTTTGCAAGGGGCCTCCGTGTGCCAAAAATAGGCCGCGGGCAAGCCGCGCCCAAAAATAACCACCCGAAGGCCGGGGCGCCAAGTTCGTCCAGCGGAAAAAGGCCACAAAAACGGGTGGGCTATAGCCTTGGGGGGTTGGGCTGGCCAACTTCGTCCGCAAGACTCGGAATGCCGCGAGACTTTGCGAGGGGTCTCCGTGTGCCAAACATAGGCCGCGGCCAAAGCCGCGCCCAAAAATAACTGCCCGAAGGCCGGGGCGCCAAGTTCGTCCAGCGCAAAAAGGCCACAAAAACGGGTGGGCTATAGCCTTGGGGGGTGGGGCTGGCCAACTTCGTCCGCCGGACTCGGAATGCCGCGAGACTTTATGAGGGGTTGTGTGTGCCAAAAATAGTCCGCGGGCAAAGCCGCGCCCAAAAAGAACAACCCGAAGGCTGGGGCGCCAAGTTCGTCCAGCGCAAAAAGGCCACAAAAACGGGTGGGCTATGGCCTTGGGGGTGGGGCTGGCCCACTTCGTCCGCCGGACTCAGAATTTCGTGAGACTTTGCGAGGGGCCTCCGTGTGCCAAACATAGGCCGCGGCCAAAGCCGCGCCCAAAAATTACCGCCCGAAGGCCGGGGCGCCAAGATCGTCCAGCGCAAAAAGGCCACAAAAACTGGTGGGCTATAGCCTTGGGGGGTGGGGCTGGCCAACTTCGTCCGCCGGACTCGGAATGGCGCGAGACTTTGCGAGGGGCCTCCGTGTGCCAAACATAGGCCGCGGACAAAGCCGTGCCCAAAAATAACCTCCCGAAGGCCGGGGCGCCAAGTTCGTCCAGCGGAAAAAGGCCACAAAAACGGGTGGGCTATAGCCTTGGGGAGTGGGGCTGGCCAACTTCGTCCGCCGGGCTCGGAATGCCGCGAGACTTTGCTAGGGGCCTCCGAGTACCAAAATAGGCCCCGGGAAAAGCCGCGCCCAAAAATAACCACCCGAAGGCCGGGGCGCCAAGTTCGTTCAGCGGAAAAAGGCCACAAAAACGGGTGGGCTATAGCCTTGGGGGGTGGGGCTGGCCGACTTCGTCCGCCGGACTCGGAATGCCGTGAGACTTTGCGAGGGGCCTCCGTGTGCCAAACATAGGCCGCGGGCAAAGCCACGCCCAAAAATAACCGCCTGAAGGCCGGGGCGCCAAGTTCGTCCAGCGCAAAAAGGCCACAAAAACGGGTGGGGTATAGCCTTGGGGGGTGGGGCTGGCCCACTTCGTCCGCCGGACTTGGAATGCCGCGAGACTTTGCGAGGGGCCTCCGTGTGCCAAAAATAGGCCGTGGACAAAGCTGCGCCCAAAAATAACCACCCGAAGGCCACGGCGCCAAGTTCGTCCAGCGGAAAAAGGCCACAAAAACGGGTGGCCTATAGCCTTGGGGGGTGGGGCGGGCCGACTTCGTCCGCCGGACTCGGAATGCCGCGAGACTTTGCGAGGGGCTTCCGTGTGCCAAACATAGGCCACGGACAAAGCCACGTCCAAAAATAACCGCCTGAAGGCCGGGGCGCCAAGTTCGTCCAGCGCAAAAAGGCCACAAAAACGGGTGGGCTATAGCCTTGGGGGGTGGGGCTGGCCAACTTCGTCCGCCGGACTCGGAATGCCGCGAGACTTTGCGAGCGGCCTCCGTGTGCCAAAAATAGGCCGCAGCCAAAGCCGCGCCCAAAAATAACCGGCCGAAGGCCGGGGCGCCAAGTTCGTCCTGCGCAAAAAGGCCACAAAAACGGGTGGGCTGTAGCCTTGGGGGGTGGGGCTGGCCAACTTCGTCCGCCGGAGACGGAATGCCGCGAGACTTTGAGAGGGGCCTCCGTGTGCCAAACATAGGCCGCGGCCAAAGCCACGCCCAAAAATAACCGCCCGAAGGCCGGGGCGCCAAGTTCGTCCCGCGCAAAAAGGCCACAAAAACGGGTGGGCTGTAGCCTTGGGGGGTGGGGCTCGCCAACTTCGTCCGCCGGACACGGAATGCCGCGAGACTTTGCGAGGGGCCTCCGTGTGCCAAACATAGGCCGTGACCAAAGCCACGCCCAAAAATAACCGCCCGAAGGCCGGGGCGACAAGTTCGTCCAGCGGAAAGAGGCCATAAAAACGGGTGGGCTATAGCCTTGGGGGGTGGGGCGGGCCAACTCCGTCCGCCGGACTCGGAATGCCGCGAGACTGTTCGAGGGGCCTCCGTGTGCAAAAAAAAGGGCGCGGGTAAAGCCGCGCCCAAAAATAACCGCCCGAAGGCCGGGGCGCCAAGTTTGTCCTGCGCAAAAAGGCCACAAAAAAGGGTGGGCTGTAGCCTTGGGGGGTGGGGCTGGCCAACTTCGTCCGCCGGACTCGGAATGCCACGAGACTTTGCGAGGGGCCTCTGTGTGCCAAACATAGGCCGTGGCCAAAGCCACGCCAAAAAATAACCGCCCGAAGGCCGGGGCGCCAAGTTCGTCCAGCGGAAAAAGGCCATAAAAACGGGTGGGCTATAGGCTTGGGGGGTGGGGCGGGCCAACTCCGTCCGCCGGACTCGGAATGCCGTGAGACTGTTCGAGGGGCCTCCGTGTGCCAAAAAAAGGGCGCGGGCAAAGCCGCGCCAAAAAATAACCGCCCGAAGGCCGGGGCGCCAAGTTCGTCCAGCGGAAAAAGGCCACAAAAACGGGTGGGCTATAGCCTTGGGGGGTGGGGCTGGCCAACTTCATCCGCCGGACTCGGAATGCCGCGAGACTTTGCGAGGGGCTTCCGTGTGCCAAACATAGGCCGTGGGCAGAGCCGCGCCCAAAAATAACATCCCGAAGGCCGGGGCGCCAAGTTCGTCCAGCAGAAAAAGGCGACAAAAACGGGTGGGCTATAGCCTTGGGGGGTGGGGCTTGCCAACTTCGTCCGCCGGACTCGGAATGCCGTCAGACTTTGCGAGGGGCCTCCGTGTGTGAAACATAGGCCGCGGCCGAAGCCGCGCCCAAAAATAACCGCCCGAAGGCCGGGGCGCCAAGTTCGTCCAGCGGAAAAAGGCCACAAAAACGGGTGGGCTATAGCCTTGGGGGGTGGGGCTGGCCAACTTCGTCCGCCGGACTCAGAATGCCGCGAGACTTTGTGAGGGGTCTCCGTGTACCAAAAATAGGCCGCAGCCAAAGCCGCGTCCAAAAATTAACCGCCCGAAGGCTGGGGCGCCAAGTTCGTCCAGCGCAAAATGGCCACAAAAACGGGTGGGCTATAGCCTTGGGGGGTGGGGCTGGCCAACTTCGTCCGCCGGACTCGGAATGCCGTGAGACTTTACGAGGGGCCTCCGTGTGCCAAACATAGGCCGCTGCCGAAGCCGCGCACAAAAATAACCGCCCGAAGGCCGGGGCGCCAAGTTTGTCCAGCGCAAAAAGGCCACAAAAACGGTTGGGAGGTAGCCTTGGGGGGCGGGGCTGGCCTACTTCGTCCGCCAGACTCGGAATACCGCGAGACTTTGCGAGGGGCCTCCGTGTGCCAAAAATAGGCCGCAGGCAAAGCCGCGCCCAAAAATAACCGCCCGAAGGCCGGGGCGCCAAGTTCGACCAACGGAAAAAGGCCGCAAAAACGGATGGGCTATAGCCTTGGGGGGTGGGGCTTGCCAACATCGTCCGCCGGACTCGGAATGCCGCGAGACTTTGCGAGGGGCCTCTGTGTGCCAAAGATAGGCCGCCGCCAAAGCCGCGCCCAAAAATAACCGCCCGAAGGGCGGGGCGCCAAGTTCGTCCAGCGCAAAAAGGCCACAAAAACGGGTGGGCTGTAGCCTTGGGGGGTGGGGCTGGCCAACTTCGTCCGCCGGACTCGGAATGCCGCGAGACTTTGCGAGGGGCTCCGTGTGCCAAACATAGGCCGCAGCCAGAGCCGCGCCCAAAAATAACTGCCCGAAGGCCGGGGCGCCAAGTTCGTCCAGCGCAAAAAGGCCAAAAAAACGGGTGGGCTATAGCCTTGGGGGGTGGGGCTGGCCAACTTCGTCCGCCGGACTCGGAATGCCGTGAGACTTTACGAGCGGCCTCCGTGTGCCAAACATAAGCCGCGGGCAAAGCCACGCCCAAAAATAACCGCCCGAAGGGCGGGGCGCCAAGTTCGTCCAGCGCAAAAAGGCCACAAAAACGGGTGGGCTGTAGCCTTGGGGGGTGGGGCTGGCCAACTTCGTCCGCCGGACTCGGAATGCCGCGAGACTTTGCGAGGGGCCTCCGTGTGCCAAAAATAGGCCGCGGCTGAAGCCGCGCCCAAAAATAACCGACCGAAGGCCGGGGCGCCAAGTTCGTCCAGCAGAAAAAGGCCACAAAAACGGGTTGGCTATAGCCTTGGGAGGTGGGGCTGGCCCACTTCGTCCGCCGGACTCGGAATGCCGCAAGAATTTGCGTGGGGCCTCTGTGTGCCAAAAATAGGCTGCAGCCAAAGCCGCACCCAAAAATAACCACCCGAAGGCCGGGGCGCCAAGTTCGTCCAGCGCAAAAAGGCCACAAAAACGGGTGGGCTGTAGCCTTGGGGGGTGGGGCTGGCCAACTTCATCCGCCGGACTCGGAATGCCGCGAGACTTTGCGAGGGGCCTCCGTGTGCCAAATATAGGCCGCAGCCAGAGCCGCGCCCAAAAATAACTGCCCGAAGGCCGGGGCGCCAAGTTCGTCCAGCGCAAAAAGGCCAAAAAAACGGGTGGGCTATAGCCTTGGGGGGTGGGGCTGGCCAACTTCGTCCGCCGGACTCGGAATGCCGTGAGACTTTGCGAGGGGCCTCCGTGTGCCAAACGTAAGCCGCGGGCAAAGCCACGCCTAAAAATAACCGCCCGAAGGCCGGGGCGCCAAGTTCCTCCAGCTCAAAAAGGCCACAAAAACGGGTGGGCTATAGCCTTGGGGGGTGGGGCGGGCCAACTCCGTCCGCCGGACTCGGAATGCCGCGAGACTGTTCGAGGGGCCTCCGTGTGCCAAAAAACGGGCGCGGGCAAAGCCGCGCCCAAAAATAACCGCCCGAAGGCCGGGGCGCCAACTTCGTCCAGCGCAAAAATGCCACAAAAACGGGTGGGCTGTAGTCTTGGGGGGTGGGGCGGGCCAACTTCGTCCGCCGGACTCGGAATGCCGTGAGACTTTACGAGGGGCCTCCGTGTGCCAAACATAAGCCGCGGGCAAAGCCACGCCCAAAAATAACCGCCCGAAGGCCGGGGCGCCAAGTTCGTCCAGCGCAAAAAGGCCACAAAAACGGGTGGGCTATAGCCTTGGGGGGTGGGGCTGGCCAACTTCGTCCGCGGGACTCGGAATGCCGCGAGACTTTGCGAGGGGCCTACGTGTGCCAAAAATAGGCCGCGGCCAAAGCCGCGCCCAAAAATAACCGACCGAAGGCCGGGGCGCCAAGTTCGTCCAGCGCAAAAAGGCCACAAAAACGGGTGGGCTATAGCCTTGGGGGGTGGGGCTGGCCAACTTCGTCCGCCGGACTCGGAATGCCACGAGACTTTCCCAGGGGCGTTCGCGTGCAAAAAATAGGCCACGGGCAAAGCCGCGCCGAAAAATAACCGCCCGAAGGCTGGGGCGCCAAGTTCATTCAGCGGAAAAAGGCCACAAAAACGGGTGGGCTATAGCCTAGGGGGGTGGGGCTGGCCAACTTCACCCGCCGGACACGGAATGCCGCGAGACTTCGCGAGGGGCCTCTGTGTGCCAAACATAGGCTGCGGGCAAAGCCGCGCCAAAAAATAACCGCCCGAAGGCCGGGGCGCCAAGTTCGTCTAGCGCAGAAATGCCACAAAAACGGGTGGGCAATAGCCTGGGGGGGTGGGGCTGGCCCACTTCGTCCGCCGGACTCGGAATGCCGCGAGACTTTACGAGGGGCCTCCGTGTGCCAAAAATTGGCCGTAGCCAAAGCCGCGCCCAAAAATAACAACCCGAAGGCCGGGGCGCCAAGTTCGTCCAGCGCAAAATGGCCACAAAAACGGGTGGGCTATAGCCTTGGGGGGTGGGGCTGGCCAACTTCGTCCGCCGGACTCGGAATGCCACGAGACTTTGCCAGGGTTATTCGCGTGAAAAAAATAGGCCACGGGCAAAGCCGCACCGAAAAATAACCGCCCGAAGACCGGGGCGCCAACTTCGTCCAGCGGAAAAAGGCCACAACAACGGATGGGCTATAGTCTTGGGGGGTGGGGCTGGCCCACTTCGTCCGCCGGACTCGGAATGCCGTGAGACTTTGCGAGGGGTCTCCGTGTGCCAAACAAAGGCCGCGGGCAAAGCCGCACCCAAAAATAACCGCCCGAACACCGGGGCGCCAAGTTCGTCCAGCTGAAAAAGGCCACAAAAACGGGTGGGCTATAGTCTTGGGGGGTGGGGCTGGCCAACTTTGTCCGCCGGACTCGGAACACCGTGAGACTTTACGAGGGGCCTCCGTGTGCCAAACAAAGGCCGCGGGCAAAGCCGCGCACAAAAATAACCGCCCGAAGGCCGGGGCGCCAAGTTCGGCCAGCGGAAAAAGGCCACAAAAACAGGTGGGCTATAGTCTTGGGGAGTGGGGCTGGCCCACTTCGTCCGCCGGACTCGGAATGCCGTGAGACTTTGCGAGGGGCCTCCGTGTGCCAAACAAAGGCCGCGGGCAAAGCCGCGCCCAAAAATAACCGCCCGAAGGCCGGGGCGCCAAGTTCGTCCAGCGCAAAAATGCCACAAAAACGGGTGGGCTATAGCCTTGGGGGGTGGGGCTGGCCCACTTCGTCCGCCGGACTCGGAATGCCGCGAGACTTTACGAGGGGCCTCCTTGTACCAAACATAGGCCGCGGGCAAAGCCGCGCCCAAAAATAACCGCCCGAAGGCCGGGGCGCCAAGTTCGTCCAGCGCAAAAATGCCACAAAAACGGGTGGGCTATAGCCTTGGGGGGTGGGGCTGGCCCACTTCGTCCGCCGGACTCGGAATGCCGCGAGACTTTACGAGGGGCCTCCTTGTACCAAACATAGGCCGCGGGCAAAGCCGCGCCCAAAAATAACCGCCCGAAGGCCGGGGCGCCAAGTTCGTCCAGCGCAAAAATGCCACAAAAACGGGTGGGCTATAGGCTTGGAGGGTGGGGCTGGCCCACTTCGTCCGCCGCACTCGGAATGCCGCGAGACTTAGCGAGGGGCCTCCGTGTGCCAAACAAAGGCTGCGGGCAAAGCCGCGCCCAAAAATAACCGCCCGAAGGCGGGGGCGCCAAGTTCGTCCAGCGCAAAAATGCCACAAAAACGGGTGGGCTACAGCCTTGGGGGGTGGGGCTGGCCAACTTCGTCCGCCGGACTCGGAATGCCGCGAGACTTTGCGAGGGGCCTCCGTGTGCCAAACAAAGGCCGCGGGCAAAGCCGCGCCCAAAAATACCCGCCCGAAGGCCGGGGCGCCAAGTTCGTCCAGCGGAAAAAGGCCACAAAAACGGGTGGGCTATAGCCTTGGGGGTTGGGGCTGGCCAACTTCGTCCGCCGGACTCGGAATGCCGCGAGACTTTGCGAGGGGCCTTCGTGTGCCAAAAATAGGCCGCGGGCAAAGCCGCGCCCAAAAATAACTGCCCGAAGGCCGGGGCGCCAAGATCATCCAGCGCAAAAATGCCACAAAAACGGGTGGGCTATAGGCTTGGAGGGTGGGGCTGGCCAACTTCGTCCGCCGGACTCGGAATGCCGCGAGACTTTGCGAGGGGCCTTCGTGTGCCAAAAATAGGCCGCGGGCAAAGCCGCGCCCAAAAATAACCGCCCGAAGGCCGGGGCGCCAAGTTCGTCCAGCGCAAAATGGCCACAAAAACGGGTGGGCTATAGCCTTGGGGGGTGGGGCTGGCCAACTTCGTCCGCCGGACTCGGAATGCCACGAGACTTTGCCAAGGTTATTCGCGTGAAAAAAATAGGCCACGGGCAAAGCCGCGCCCAAAAATAACCGCCCGAAGACCAGGGCGCCAACTTCGTCCAGCGGAAAAAGGCCACAAAAACGGGTGGGCTATAGCCTTGGGGGGTGGGGCTGGCCAACTTCGTCCGCCGGACTCGGAATGCCGCGAGACTTTGCGAGGGGCCTCCGTGTGCCAAACAAAGGCCGCGGGCAAAGCCGCGCCCAAAAATAACCGCCCGAAGGCCGGGGCGCCAAGTTCGTCCAGCGCAATAATGCCACAAAAACGGGTGGGCTATAGGCTTGGAGGGTGGGGCTGGCCAACTTCGTCCGCCGGACTCGGAATGCCACGAGACTTTGCGAGGGGCCTCCGTGTGCCAAAAATAGGCCGCGGGCTAAGGTGCACCCAAAAATAACCGCCCGAAGGCCGGGGCGCCAAGTTCCTCCAGCGGAAAAAGGCCACAAAAACGGGTGGGCTATAGCCTTGGGGGTTGGGGCTGGCCAATTTCGTCTGCCGGACTCGGAATGCCGTGAGACTTTGCGAGGGGCCTCCGTGTGCCAAAAATAGGCTGCGGGCAAAGCCGCGCCCAAAAATAACCGCCCGAAGACCGGGGCGCCAAGTTCGTCCAGCGCAAAAATGCCACAAAAACGGGTGGGCTATAGCCTTGGGGGGTGGGGCTGGCCAACTCCGTCCGCCGGACTCGGAATGCCGTGAGACTTTGCGAGGGGCCTCCGTGTGCCAAACAAAGGCCGCGGGCAAAGCCGCGCCCAAAAATAACCGCCCGAAGGCGGGGGCGCCAAGTTCGTCCAGCGCAAAAATGCCACAAAAACGGGTGGGCTATAGCCTTTGGGGGTGGGGCTGGCCCACTTCGTCCGCCGGACTCGGAATGCCACGAGACTTTGCGAGGGGCCTCCGTGTGCCAAAAATAGGCCGCGGGCTAAGCCGCACCCAAAAATAACCGCCCGAAGGCCGGGGCGCCAAGTTCGTCCAGCGGAAAAAGGCCACAAAAACGGGTGGGCTATAGCCTTGGGGGTTGGGGCTGGCCAATTTCGTCCGCCGGACTCGGAATGCCGCGAGACTATGCGAGGGGCCTCCGTGTGCCAAAAATAGGCCGCGGGAAAAGCCGCGCCAAAAAATAACCGCCCGACGGCCAGGGCGCCAAGTTCGTCCAGCGCAAAAAGGTCACAAAAACAGGTGGGCTATAGCCTTGGGGGGTGGGGCTGGCCAACTTCGTCCGCCGGACTCGGAATGCCGCGAGACTTTACGAGGGGCCTCCGGGTGCGAAAATAGGCCACGGCTAATGCCACGCCGTAAAATAACCGCCCGAAGGCCGGGGCGCCAAGTTCGTCCAGCGGAAAAAGGCCACAAAAACGGGTGGGCTATAGCCTTGGGGGGTGGGGCTGGCCTACTTCGTCCGCCATACTCGGCATGCCGCGAGACTTTGTGAGATTCCTCCGTGTGACAAACATAGGCCGCGGGCAAAGCCGCGCCATAAAATAACCACCCGAAGGCCGGGGCGCCAAGTTCGTCCAGCGGAAAAAGGCCACAAAAACGGGTGGGCTATAGCCTTGGGGGGTGGGGCTGGCCAACTTCGTCCGCCGGACTCGGAATGCCGCGAGACTTAGCGAGGGCCCTCCGTGTGCCAAAAATAGGACACGGGAAAAGCCGCGTTCAAAAATAACCGCCCGAAGGCTGGGGCGCCAAGTTCGTCCAGCGCAAAAAGGCCACAAAAACGGGTGGCCTATAGCCTTGGGGGGTGGGGCTGGCCAACTTCGTCCCCCGGACTTGGAATGCCGCGAGACTTTACTAGGGGCCTCCGGGTGCGAAAAATAGGCCACGGGCAATGCCGTACCCAAAAATAACCGCCCGAAGGCCGGGGCGCCAAGTTCGTCCAGCGGAAAAAGGCCACAAAAACGGGTGGGCTATAGCCTTGGGGGGTGGGGCTGGCCTACTTCGTCTGCCATACTCGGCATGCCGCGAGACTTTGTGAGGGTCCTCCATGTGCCAAACATAGGCCGCGGACAAAGCCGTACCCAAAAATAACCGCCCGAAGGCCGGGGCGCCAAGTTCGTCCAGGGGAAAAAGGCCACAAAAACGGGTCGGCTATAGCCTTGGGGGGTGGGGCTGGCCAACTTCGTCCGCCGGACTCGGAATGTCACGAGTCTTTGCGAGGATCCTCCGTGTGCCAAAAATAGGCCGCGGGAAAAGCCGCGCCAAAAAATAACCGCCCGAAGGCCAGGGCGCCAAGTTCGTCCAGCGCAAAAAGGGCACAAAAACGGGTGGGCCATAGCCTTGGGGGGTGGGGCTGGCCAACTTCGTCCGCCGGACTCGGAATGCCGTGAGACTTTGCGAGGGGCCTCCGTGTGCCAAAAATAGGCCGCGACGAAAGCCGCGCCCAAAAATAACCGCCCGAAGACCGGGGCGCCAAGTTCATTCAGCGGAAAAAGGCCACAAAAACGGGTGGGCTATAGCTTTGGGGGGTGGGGCTGGCCAACTTCGTCCGCCATACTCGGAATGCCGCGAGACTTTGCGAGGGGCCTCCGTGTGCCAAACATAGGCCGCGGGCAAAGCCGCGCCATAAAATAACCGCCCGAAGGCCGGGGCGCCATGTTCGTCCAGCGGAAAAAGGCCACAAACACGGATCGGCTATAGCCTAGGGGGGTGGGGCTGGCCAACTTCGTCTGCCGGACTCGGAATGCCGCGAGACTTTGCGAGGGGCCTCCGGGTGCGAAAATAGGCCACGGGCAATGCCGCGACCAAAAATTACCGCCCGAAGGCCGGGGAGCCAAGTTCGTCCAGCGGAAAAAGGCCACAAAAACGGGTGGGCTATAGCCTTGGGGGGTGGGGCTGGCCCACTTCGTCCGCCATACTCGGAATGCCGCGAGACTTTGCGAGGGGCCTCCGTGTGCCAATAATTGGCCGCGGACAAAGCCGTACCCAAAAATAACCGCCCGACGGCCGGGCATCAAGTTCGTCCAGCGGAAAAAGGCCCCAAAAACGGGTCGGCTATAGCCTTGGGGGGTGGGGCTGGCCAACTTCGTCCGCCGGACTCGGAATGCCGCGAGACTTTGCGAGGGGCCTCCGTGTGCCAAAAATAGGCCGCGGGCAAAGCCGCGCCCAAACATATCTGCCCGAAGGCCGGGGCGTCAAGTTCGTCCAGCGCAAAAAGGCCACAAACACGGGTGGGCTATAACCTTGGGGGGTGGGGCTGGCCAACTTCGTCCGCCGGACTCGGAATGCCGCGAGACTTTTCGAGGGGCCTCCGTGTGTCAAAAATAGGCCACGGACAAAGCCGCGCCCAAAAATAACCGCCCGAAGGCCGGGGCGCCAAGTTCGTCCAGCGGAAAAAGGCCACAAAAACGGGTGGGTTATAGCCTTGAGGGGTGGGGCTGGCCAACTTCGTCCGCCGGACTCGGAATGCCGTGAGACTTTGCGAGGGGCCTCCTTGTGCCAAAAATAGGCCGCGGGCAAAGCCTCGCCAAAAAATAACCGCCCGAAGGCCAGGAAGCCAAGTTCGTCCAGCGCAAAAATGCCACAAAAACGGGTGGGCTATAGCCTTGGGGGGTGGGGCTGGCCCACTTCGTCCGCCATACTCGGAATACCGCGAGACTTTGCGTGGGGCCTCCGTGTGCCAAACATAGGCCGCGGACAAAGCCGCGCCATAAAATAACCGCCCGAAGGCCGGGGCGCCAAGTTCGTCCAGCGGAAAAAGGCCACAAAAACAGGTGGGCTATAGCCTTGGGGGGTGGGGCTGGCCCACCTCGTCCGCCATACTCGGCATGCCGCGAGACTTTGTGAGGGTCCTCCGTGTGCCAAACATAGGCCGCGGGCAAAGCCGTACCCAAAAATAACCGCCCGAAGGCCGGGGCGCCAAGTTCGTCCAGGGGAAAAAGGCCACAAAAACGGGTCGACTATAGCCTTGGGGGGTGGGGCTGGTCAACTTCGTCTGCCGGACTCGGAATGCCGCGAGACTTTGCGAGGGGCCTCCGTGTGCCAAAAATAGGACGCGGGCAAAGCCGCGCCCAAACATAACCGCCCGAAGGCCGGGGCGCCAAGTTCGTCCAGCGCAAAAAGGCCACAAAAACAGGTGGGCCATAGCCTTGGGGGGTGGGGCTGGCCAACTTCGTCCGCCGGACTCGGAATGCCGCGAGACTTTGCGAGGGGCCTCCGTGTGCCAAAAATAGGCCACGGCCAAGGCCGCGCCCAAAAATAACCGCCCGAAGACCGGGGCGCCAAGTTCATCCAGCGGAAAAAGGCCACAAAAACGGGTGGGCTATAGCTTTGGGGGGTGGGGCTGGCCCACTTCGTCCGCCATACTCGGAATGCCGCGAGACTTTGCGAGGGGCCTCCGTGTACCAAACATAGGCCGTGGGCAAAGCCGCGCCATAAAATAACCGCCCGAAGGCCGGGGCGCCAAGTTCGTCCAGCGGAAAAAGGCCACAAAAACGGATCGGCTATAGCCTAGGGGGGTGGGGCTGGCCAACTTCGTCCGCCGGACTCGGAATGCCGCGAGACTTTACCAGGGGCCTCCGGGTGTGAAAAATAGGCCACGGGCAATGCCGCGCCCAAAAATTACCGCCCGAAGGCCGGGGCGCCAAGTTCGTCCAGCGGAAAAAGGCCACAAAAACGGGTGGGCTATAGCCTTGGGGGGTGGGGCTGGCCCACTTCGTCCACCATACTCGGAATGCCGCGAGACTTTGCGAGGGGCCTCCGTGTGCCAAACATTGGCCGCGGACAAAGCCGTACCCAAAAATAACCGCCCGACGGCCGGGGCGTCAAGTTCGTCCAGCGGAAAAAGGCCCCAAAAACGGGTCGGCTATAGCCTTGGGGGGTGGGGCTGGCCAACTTCGTCCGCCGGACTCGGAATGCCGCGAGACTTTGCGAGGGGCCTCCGTGTGCCAAAAATAGGCCGCGGGCAAAGCCGCGCCCAAACATATCTGCCCGAAGGCCGGGGCGTCAAGTTCGTCCAGCGCAAAAAGGCCACAAAAACGGGTGGGCTATAGCCTTGGGGGGTGGGCTGGCCAACTTCGTCCGCCGGACTCGGAATGCCGCCAGACTTTGTGAGGGGCCTCCGTGTGCCAAAAATAGGCTGCGGGCAAAGCCGCTGCTAAAAGTAACCGCCCGAAGGCCGGGGCGTCAAGTTCGTCCAGCGCAAAAAGGCCACAAAAACGGGTGGGCTATAGCCTTGCGGGGTGGGCTTGCCAACTTCGTCCGCCGGACTCGGAATGCCGTGAGACTTTGTGAGGGGCCTCCGTGTGCCAAAAATAGGCCGCTGGCAAAGCCGCTGCTAAAAGTAACCGCCCGAAGGCCGGGGCGCCAAGTTCGTCCAGCGGAAAAAGGCCACAAAAACGGGTGGGCTATAACCTTGGGGGGTGGGGCTGGCCAACTTCGTCCGCCGGACTCGGAATGCCGCGAGACTTTGCGAGGGGCCTCCGTGTGCCAAAAATAGGCCGCGGGCAAAGCCGCTGCCAAAAATAACCGCCCGAAGGCCGGGGCGCCAAGTTCGTCCAGCGGAAAAAGGCCACAAAAACGGGTGGGCTATAGCCTTGGGGGGTGGGGCTGGCCAACTTCGTCCGCCGGACTCGGAATGCCGCGAGACTTAGCGAGGGCCCTCCGTGTGCCAAAAATAGGACACGGGAAAAGCCGCGCTCAAAAATAACCACCCGAAGGCTGGGGCGCCAAGTTCGTCCAGCGCAAAAAGGCCACAAAAACGGGTGGCCTATAGCCTTGGGGGGTGGGGATGGCCAACTTCGTCCGCCGGACTTGGAATGCCGCGAGACTTTACTAGGGGCCTCCGGGTGCGAAAAATAGGCCACGGGCAATGCCGTACCCAAAAATAACCGCCCGAAGGCCGGGGCGCCAAGTTCGTCCAGCGGAAAAAGGCCACAAAAACGGGTCGGCTATAGCCTTGGGGGGTGGGGCTGGCCAACTTCGTCCGCCGGACTCGGAATGTCGCGAGACTTTGCGAGGATCCTCCGTGTGCCAAAAATAGGCCGCGGGAAAAGCCGCGCCAAAAAATAACCGCCCGAAGGCCAGGGCGCCAAGTTCGTCCAGCGCAAAAAGGTCACAAAAACGGGTGGGCTATAGCCTTGGGGGGTGGGGCTGGCCAACTTCGTCCGCCGGACTCGAAATGCCGCGAGACTTTACGAGGGGCCTCCGGGTACGAAAAATAGGCCACGGCTAATGCCGCGCCCTAAAATAACCGCCCGATGGCCGGGGCGCCAAGTTCGTCCAGCGGAAAAAGGCCACAAAAACGGGTGGGCTATAGCCTTGGGGGGTGGGGCTGGCCCACTTCGTCCGCCATACTCGGAATGCCGCGAGACTTTGCGAGGGGCCTCCGTGTCCCAAAAATAGGACGCGGGAAAAGCCGCGCCCAAACATAACCGCCCGAAGGCCGGGGCGCCAAGTTCGTCCAGCGCAAAAAGGGCACAAAAACGGGTGGGCCATAGCCTTGGGGGGTGGGGCTGGCCAACTTCGTCCGCCGGACTCGGAATGCCGCGAGACTTTGCGAGGAGCCTCCGTGTGCCAAACATAGGCCGCGGACAAAGCTGCGCCCAAAAATAACCGACCGAAGGCCGGGGCGCCAAGTTCGTCCAGCGTAAAAAGGCCACAAAAACGGGTGGGCTGTAGCCTTGGGGGGTGGGGCTGGCCAACTTCGTCCGCCGCACTCGGAATGCCGCGAGACTTTGCGAGGGGCCTCCGTGTGCCAAACATAGGCCGTGGACAAAGCCGCGCCCAAAAATAACCGCCCGAAGGCCGGGGCGCAAAGTTCGTCCAGCGCAAAAAGGCCACAAAAACGGGTGGGCTATAGCCTTGGGGGGTGGGGCCGGCCCACTTCGTCCGCCGGACTCGGAATGCCGCGAGACTTTGTGAGGGGCCTCCGTGTGCCAAAAATAGGCCGCGGGCAAAGCCGCTGCCAAAAATAACCGCCCGAAGGCCGGGGCGCCAAGTTCGTCCAGCGGAAAAAGGCCACAAAAACGGGTGGGCTATAGCCTTGGGGGGTGGGGCTGGCCAACTTCGTCCGCCGGACTCGGAATGCCGCGAGCCTTTGCGAGGGGCCTCCGTGTGCCAAACATAGGCCGTGGACAAAGCCGCACCCAAAAATAACAACCCGAAGGCCGGGGTGCCAAGTTCGTCCAGCGCAAAAAGGCCACAAAAACGGGTGGGCTATAGCCTTGGGGGGTGGGGCTGGCCAACTTCGTCCGCCGGACTCGGAGTGCTGCGAGACTTTGCGAGGGTCCTCCGTGTGCCAAAAATAGGCCGCGGGCAATGCCGCGCCCAAAAATAACCGCCCGAAGACCGGGGCGCCAAGTTCTTCCTGCGGTAAAAGGCCACAAAAACGGGTGGGCTATAGCCTTGGGGGGTGGGGCTGGCCAAGTTCGTCCGCCGGACTCGGAATGCCGCGAGACTTTGCGAGGAGCCTCCGTGTGCCAAACATAGGCCGCGGACAAAGCTGCGCCCAAAAATAACCGCCCGAAGGCCGGGGCGCCAAGTTCGTCCAGCGTAAAAAGGCCACAAAAACGGGTGGGCTGTAGCCTTGGGGGGTGGGGCTGGCCAACTTCGTCCGCCGCACTCGGAATGCCGCGAGACTTTGCGAGGGGCCTCCGTGTGCCAAACATAGGCCGTGGACAAAGCCGCGCCCAAAAATAACCGCCCGAAGGCCGGGGCGCAAAGTTCGTCCAGCGCAAAAAGGCCACAAAAACGGGTGGGCTATAGCCTTGGGGGGTGGGGCCGGCCCACTTCGTCCGCCGGACTCGGAATGCCGCGAGACTTTGTGAGGGGCCTCCGTGGGCGAAAAATAGGCCGCGGACAAAGTCGCGCTCAAAAATAACCGCCCGAAGGCTGGCGTGCAAAGTTCGTCCAGCGGAAAAAGGCCACAAAAACTGGTGGGCCACAGCCTTGGGGGGTGGGGCTGGCCCACTTCGTCCGCCAGACTCGGAATACCACGAGACATTGCGAGGGCCCTCCGTGTGCCAAACATAGGCCGTGGGAAAATCCGCGCCCACAAATAACCTCCCAAAGGCCGGGGCGCCAAGTTTGTCCAGCGGAAAATGGCCACAAAAACGGGTGGGCTATAGCCTTGGGGGGTGGGGCTGGCCCACTTCGTCCGCCATACTCGGAATGCCGCGAGACTTTGCGAGGGGCCTCCGTGTGCCAATAATTGGCCGCGGACAAAGCCGTACCCAAAAATAACCGCCCGACGGCCGGGCGTCAAGTTCGTCCAGCGCAAAAAGGCCACAAAAACGGGTGGGCTATAGCCTTGGGGGGTGGGGCTGGCCAACTTCGTCCACCGGACTCGGAATGCCGCGAGACTTTGCGAGGGGCCTCCGTGTGCCAAAAATAGACCGCGGGCAAAGCCGCGCGTAAAAATAAACGCCCGAAGGCCGGGGCGCCAAGTTCGTCCAGCGCAAAAAGGGCACAAAAACGGGTGGGCTATAGCCTTGGGGGGTGGGGCTGGCCAACTTCGTCCGCCGGACTCGGAATGCCGCGAGACTTTGCGAGGGGCCTCTGTGTGACAAACATAGGCCACGGGCAAAGCCGCGCCCAAAAATAACCGCCCGAAGGCCGGGGCGCCAAGTTCGTCCAGCGCAAAAAGGCCACAAAAACGGGTGGGCTATAGCCTTGGGGGGTGGGGCTGTCCTCCTTCGTCCGCCGGACTCGGAATGCCGCGAGACTTTGCGAGGGGCCTCCGTGTGGCAAAAATAGGCCGCGGACAAAGCCGCAGCCAAAAATAACCGACCGAAGGCCGGGGCGCCAAGTTCGTCCAGCGCAAAAAGGCCACAAAAACGGGTGGGCTATAGCCTTGGGGGGTGGGGCTGGCAAACTTCGTCCGCCGGACTCGGAATGCCGCGAGCCTGTGCGAGGGGCCTCCGTGTGCCAAGAATAGGCCGTGGGCAAAGCCGTACGCAAAAATAAAAGCCCGAAGGCCGGGGCGCCAAGTTCGTCCATCGCAAAAAGGCCACAAAAATGGGTGGGCTATAGCCTTGGGGGGTGGGGCTGGCCAACTTCGTCCGCCGGACTCGGAATGCCGCGAGAATTTGCGAGGGGCCTCTGTGTGACAAACATAGGCCACGGGCAAAGCCGCGCCCAAAAATAACCGCCCGAAGGCCGGGGCGCCAAGTTCGTCCAGCGCAAAAAGGCCACAAAAACGGGTGGGCTATAGCCTTGGGGGGTGGGGCTGTCCTCCTTCGTCCGCCGGACTCGGAATGCCGCGAGACTTTGCGAGGGGCCTCCGTGTGCCAAAAATAGGCCGCGGACAAAGCCACACCCAAAAAGAACCGCCCGAAGGCCGGCGCGCGAAGTTCGTCCAGCGGAAAAAGGCCACAAAAACGGGTGGGCTTTAGCCTTGGGGGGTGGGGCTGGCAAACTTCGTCCGCCGGACTCGGAATGCCGCGAGCCTGTGCGAGGGGCCTCCGTGTGCCAAGAATAGGCCGCGGGCAAAGCCGTACGCAAAAATAAAAGCCCGAAGGCCGGGGCGCCAAGTTCGTCCATCGCAAAAAGGCCACAAAAACGGGTGCGCTATAGCCTTGGGGGGTGGGGCTAGCCAACTTCGTCCGCCGGACTCGGAATGCCACGAGACTTTGCGAGGGGCCTCCGTGTGCCAAACATAGGCCGCGGGCAAAGCCGTGCCCAAAAATAACCGCCCGAAGACCGGGGCGCCAAGTTCGTCCAGCGGAAAAAGGCCACAAAAACGGTTGGGCTATAGCCTTGGGGGGTGGGGCTGGCCAACTTCGTCCGCCGGACTCGGAATGCCGCGAGACTTTGCGAGGGGCCTCCGTGTGCCAAAAATAGGCCGCGGACAAAGCCGCGCCCAAAAATAACCGCCCGAAGGCCGGGGCGCCAATTTCGTCCAGCGGAAAAAGGCCACAAAAACGGGTGGGCTATAGCTTTGGGGGGTGGGGCTGGCCAACTTCGTCCGCCTGACTCGGAATGCCGCGAGACTTTGCGAGGTCCCTCCGTGTGCCAAAAATAGGACGCGGGCAAAGCCGCATGCAAAAATAAACTCCCGAAGGCCGGGGCGCCATGTTCGTCCAGCGCAAAAAGGCCACAAAAACGGGTGGGCTATAGCCTTGGGGGGTGGGGCTGGCCAACTTCGTCCGCCGGACTCGGAATGCCGCGAGACTTTACGAGGGGCCTCCAGGTGCCAAACATAGGCCGTGGGCAAAGCCGCACCCAAAAATAACCACCCGAAGGCCGGGGCGCCAAGTTCGTCCAGCGCAAAAAGGCCACAAAAACGGGTGGGCTACAGCCTTGGGGGGTGGGGCTGGCCCAATTCGTCCGCCGGACTCGGAATGCCGCGAGACTTTGCGAGGGGCCTCCGTGTGTCAAAAATAGGCAGCGGGCAAAGCCGCGCCCAAAAATAGCCACCCGAAGGCGGGGGCGCCAAGTTCGTCCAGCGGAAAATGGCCACAAAAACGGGTGGGCTATAGCCTTGGGGGTTGGGGCTGGCCAACTTCGTCCGCCGGACTCGGAATGCCTCGAGACCTTGCGAGGGGCCTCCGTGTACCATAAATAGGCCGCGGGAAAAGCTACAACCAAAAATAACTGCCCGAAGGCCAGGGCGCCAAGTTCGTCCAGCGCAAAATGACCACAAAAACGGGTGGGCTATAGCCTTGGGGGTTGGGGCTGGCCAACTTCGTCCGCCGGACTCGGAATGCCTCGAGAATTTGCGAGGGGCCTCCGTGTGCCAAAAATAGGCCGCGGGCAAAGCCGCACCCAAAAATAACCGCCCGAAGGCCGGGGCGCCAAGTTCGTCCAGCGCAAAAAGGCCACAAAAACGGGTGGGCTATAGACTTGGGGGGTGGGGCTGGCCAACTTCGTCCGCCGGACTCGGAATGCCGCATGACTTTGCGAGGGGCCTCCGTGTGCCAAAAATAGGCCGCGGGCAAAGCCGCGCCCAAAAATAACCGCCCGAAGGCCGGGGCGCCAAGTTCGTCTAGCGCAAAAAGGCCACAAAAACGGGTGGGCTATAGCCTTGGGGGGGGGGGGGGGGCTGGCCAACTTCGTCCGCCGGACTCGGAATGCCGCGAGACTTTGTGAGGGGCCTCCGTGTGCCAAAAATAGGCCGCGGGCAAAGCCACGCCCAAAAACAACCGCCCGAAGGCCGGGGCGCCAAGTTCGTCCAGCGGAAAAAGGGCACAAAAACGGGTGGGCTATAGCCTTGGGGGGTGGGGCTGGCCAACATCGTCCGCCGGACTCGGAATGCCGCGAGACTTTCCGAGGGGCGTCCGTGTGCCAAACATAGGCCGCGGGCAATGCCGCGTCCAAAAATAACCACCCGAAGGCCGGGGCGCCAAGTTCGTCCAGCACAGAAAGGCCACAAAAACGGGTGGGCTATAGCCTAGGGTGGTGGGGCGGGCCAACTTCGTCCGCCGGACTCGGATTTCCGCGAGACTTTGGGAGGGGCCTCCGTGCGCCAAAAATAGGCCGCGGGCAATGCCACACCCAAAAATAACCGCCCGAAGGCCGGGGCGCCAAGTTCGTCCAGCACAGAAAGGCCACAAAAACGGGTGGGCTATAGCCTTGGGGGGTGGGGCTGGCTAACTTCGTCCGCCGGACTCGGAATTCCGCAAGACTTTGCGAGGGTCCTCCGTGTGCCAAAAATAGGTCGCGGCCAAAGCCGCGCCCAAAAATAACCGCCCGAAGGCCAGGGCGCCAAGTTCGTCGAGCGCAAAAAGGCCACAAAAACGGGTGGGCTATAGCCTTGGGGGGGGGGGGGGCTGGCCAACTTCGTCCGCCGGACTCGGAATGCTACAAGACTTTGCAAGGGGCCTCCGTGTGCCAAAAATAGGCCGCGGCCAAAGCCGCAATAAAAAATAACCGCCCGATGGCTGGGGCGCCAAGTTCGTCCAGCGGAAAAAGGCCACAAAAACGGGTGGCCTATAGCCTTGAGGGGTGGGGCTGGCCAACTTCGTCCGCCGGACTCGGAATGCCGTGAGACTTTGCGAGGGGCCTCCGTCTGCCAAAAATAGGCCGCGGTCAAAGCCGCGCCCAAAAATAACCGCCCGAAGGCCGGGGCGCCAACTTCGTCCAGGGGAAAAAGGCCACAAAAACGGGTAGGCTATAGCCTTGGGGGGTGGGGCTGGCCAACTTCGTCCGCCGGACTCGGAATGCCGCGAGACTTTGCGAGGGGCCTCCGTGTGCCAAAAATAGGCCGCGGACAATGCCGCGCCCAAAAATAACCGCCCGAAGGCCGGGGCGCCAACTTCGTCCAGGGGAAAAAGGCCACAAAAACGGGTGGGCTATAGCCTTGGGGGGTGGAGCTGGCCAACTTCGTCCGCCGGACTCGGAATGCCGCGAGACTTTGCGAGGGGCCTCCGTGTGCCAAAAATAGGCCGCGGACAATGCCGCGCCCAAAAATAACCGCCCGAAGGCCGGGGCGCCAAGTTCGTCCAGCGCAAAAAGGCCACCAAAACGGGTGGGCTATAGCCTTGGGGGGTGGGGCTGGCCAACTTCGTCCGCCGGACTCGGAATGCCGCGAGACTTTGCGAGGGGCCTCCGTGTGCCAAACATAGGCCGCGGGCAAAGCCGCGCCCAAAAATAACCGCCCGAAGGCCGGGGCGCCAAGTTCGTCCAGCGGAAAAAGGGCACAAAAACGGGTGGGCTATAGCCTTGGGGGGTGGGGCTGGCCAACTTCGTCCGCCGGACTCGGAATGCCGCGAGACTTTGCGAGGGGCCTCCATGTGCCAAAAAAAGGCTGCGCGTAAAGCCGCGCTAAAAAATAACCGCCCGAAGGCCGGGGCGCCAAGTTCGTCCAGCGGAAAAAGGCCACAAAAACGGGTGGGCTATAGCCTTGGTGGGTGGGGCTGGCCAACTTCGTCCGCCGGACTCGGTATGCCGCGAGACTTTGCGAGGGGCCTCCGTGTGCCAAAAATAGGCCGCGGGCAAAGCCGCGCCCGAAGGCCGGGGCGCCAAGTTCGTCCACCGGAAAAAGGCCACAAAAACGGGTGGGCTATAGCCTTGGGGGGTGGGGCTGGCCAACTTCGTCCGCCGGACTCGGACTCAGAATGCCGCGAGACTTTGTGAAGGGCCTCCGTGTGCCAAAAATAGGCCGTTCTCAAAGCCGCGCCCAAAAATAACCGCCCGAAGGCCGTGGCGCCAAGTTCGCCCAGCGGAAAAAGGCCACAAAAACGGGTGGGCTATAGCCTTGGGGGGTGGGGCTGGCCAACTTCGTCCGCCGGAATCGGAATGCCGCGAGACTTTGCGAGGGGCCTCCGTGTGCGAAAAAAAGGCCTCGGGCAAAGCCGAGCCTAAAAATAACCGCCCGAAGGCCGGGGCGCCAAGTTCGTCCAGCGCAAAAAGGCCCCAAAACGGGTGGGCTATAGCCTTGGGGGGTGGGGCCGGCCAACTTCCTCCGCCGGACTCGGAATGCCGTGAGACTTGGCGAGGGGCCTCCGTGTGCCAAAAATAGGTCGCGGGTAAAGCCGCGCCCAAAAATAACCTCCCGAAGGCCGGGGCGCCAAGTTCGTCCAGCGGAAAAAGGCCACAAAAACGGGTGGGCTATAGCCTTGGCGGGTGGGGCTGGCCAACTTCGTCCGCCGGTCTCGAAATGCCGCGAGACATTGCGAGGGGCCTCCGTGCGCCAAAAATAGGGTGTGTACGAAGCCGCGCCCAAAAATAACCGCCCGAAGGCCGGGGCAGCAAGTTGGTCCAGCGGAAAAAGGCCACAAAAACGGGTGGGCTATAGCCTTGGGGGGTGGGGCTGGCCCACTTCGTCCGCCGGACACGGAATGCCGCGAGACTTTGTAAGGGGACTCCGTGTGCCAAACATAAGCTGCGGGCAATGCCGCGCCGAAAAATAACCGCCCGAAGGCAGGGGCGCCGAGTTCGTCCAGCGGAAAAAGGCCACAAAAACGGGTGGGCTATAGCCTTGAGGGGTGGGGCTGGCCAACTTCGTCCGCCGGACTTGGAATGCCGCGGGACTTTGCAAGGGGCCTCCGTCTGCCAAAAAAAGGCCGCGGTCAAAGCCACGCCCAAAAATAACCGCCCGAAGGACGGGGCGCCAAGTTCGTCCAGCGGAAAAAGGCCACAAAAACGGGTGGGCTATAGCCTTGGGGGGTGGGGCTGGCCAACATAGTCCGCCGGACTCGGAATTGCTCGAGACTTTGCGAGGGGCCTCCGTGTGCCAAAAATAGGCCGCGGACAATGCCGCGCCCAAAATTAACAGCCCGAAGGCCGGCGCGCCAAGTTCGTCCAGCGCAAAAAGGCCACCAATATGGGTGGGCTATAGCCTTCGGGGGTGGGGCTGGCCAACTTCGTCCGCCGGACTCGGAATGCCGCGAGACTTTGCGAGGGGCCTCCGTGAGCCAAACATAGGCCGCGGGAAAAGCCGCGCCAAGATAATAACCGACCGAAGGCCGGGGCGCCAAGTTCGTCCAGCGGAAAAAGGCCACAAAAACGGGTGGGCTATAGCCTTGGGGGGTGGGGCTGGCCAACTTCGTCCGCCGGACTCGGACTCAGAATGCCGCGAGACTTTCTGAAGGGGCTCCGTGTGCCAAAAATAGGCCGCTGGCAAAGCCGCGCCCAAAAATAACTGCCCGAAGGCCGGGGCGCCAGGTTCGTCCAGCGCAAAAAGGCCACAAAAACGGGTGGGCTATAGCCTTGGGGGGTGGGGCTGGCCAACTTCGTCCGCCGGACTCGGAATGCCGCGAGACTTTGCGAGGGGCCTCCATGTGTGAAAAATAGGCCACGGGCACAGCCGCGCCCAAAAATAACCACCCGAAGGCCGGGGCGCCAAGTTCGTCCAGCGGAAAAAGGCCACAAAAACGGGTGGGCTATAGCCTTGGGGGGTGGGGCTGGCCAACTTCGTCCGCCGGACTCGGAATGCCGCGAGACATTGCGAGGGGCCTCCGTTTGCCAAAAATAGGCCGCAGGCAAAACCGTGCCCAAAAATAACCTCCCCAAGGCCGGGGAACCAAGTTCGTCCAGCGGAAAAAGGCTACAAAAACGGGTGGGCCATAGCCTTGGGGGGTGGGGCTGGCCAACTTCGTCCGCCGGACTCGGAATGCCGCGAGACATTACGAGGGGCCTCCGTTTGCCAAAAATAGGCCGCGGGCAAAGCCGCGCCCAAAAATAACCGCCCGAAGGCCGGGCGCCGAGTTCGTCCAGCGGAAAAAGGCCACAAAAACGGGCCGGCTATAGCCTTGAGGGGTGGGGCTGGCCAACTTCGTCCGCCGGACTCGGAATGCCGCGGGACTTTATGAGGGGCCTCCGTCTACCAAAAATAGGCCGCGGTCAAAGCCGCACCCAAAAATAACCGCCCGAAGGCCGGGGAGCCAAGTTCGTACAGCGGAAAAAGGCCACAAAAACGGGTCGGCTATAGCCTTGGGGGGTGGGGCTGGCCAACATAGTCCGCCGGACTCGGAATGCCTCGAGACTTTGCGAGGGGCCTCGATGTGCCAAAAATAGGCCGCGGGCAAAGCCGCGCCAACAAATAACCGCCCGAAGGCCGGGGCGCCAAGTTCGTCCAGCGGAAAAAGGCCACAAAAATTTGTGGGCTATAGCCTTGGGGGTGGGGCTAGCCAACATCGTCCGCCGGACTAGGAATGCCGTGAGACTTTCCGAGGGGCCTCCGTGTGCCAAAAATAGGCCACGGGCAAAGCCGCGCCCAAAAATACCCACCCGAAGGCCGGGGCGCCAAGTTCGTCCAGCGGAAAGAGGCCACAAAAACGGGTGGGCTATAGCCTTGGGGGGTGGGGCTGGCCAACATCGTCCGCCGGACTCGGAATGCCGCGAGACTTTGCGAGGGGCCTCCGTGTGCCAAAAATAGGCCGCGGACAATGCCGCGCCCTAAAATAACCGCCCGAAGGCCGGGGCGCCAAGTTCGTCCAGCGCAAAAAGGCCACAATAACGGGTGGGCTATAGCCTTGGGGGGTGGGGCGGGCCAACTTCGTCCGCTGGACTCGGAATGCCGCGAGACATTGCGAGGGGCCTCCGTGTGCCAAAAATAGGCTGCGGACTAAGCCGCGCCCAAAAATAACCGCCCGAAGTCCGGGGCGCCACGTTCTTCCAACCCAATAAGGCCACAAAAACTGGTGGGCTATAGCCTTGGGGGGAGGGGCCGGCCTACTTCGTCCGCCGGACTCGGAATGCCGCGAGACTTTTGGAGGGGCCTCCGTGTGCCAAAAATAGGCCACGGGCAAAGTTGCGCCCAAAAATAACCACCCGATGGCCGGGGCGCCAAGTTCGTCCAGCGGAAAAAGGCCACAAAAACGGGTGGGCTGTAGCCTTGGGGGGTGGGGCTGGCCAACATCGTCCGCCGGACTCGGAATGCCGGGAGACTTTGCGAGGGGCCTCCGTGTGCCAAAAATAGGCCGCGGACAATGCCGCGCCCAAAAATAACTGCCCGAAGGCCGGGGCGCCAAGTGCGTCCAGCGCAAAAAGGCCACAAAAACGGGTGGGCTATAGCCTTGGGGAGTGGGGCTGGCCAACTTCGTCCGCCGGACTCGGAATGCCGTGAGACTTTACGAGGGGCCTCCGTGTGCCAAAAATAGGCCGCGGGCAAATCTGCGCCCAAAAATAACTGCCCGAAGGCCGGGGTACGAAGTTCGTCCAGAGGAAAAAGTCCACAAAAACGGGTGGGCTATAGCATTGGGGGGTGGGGCTGGCCAACTTCGTCCGCCGGAATCGGAATGCCGCGAGACTTTGCGAGGGGCCTCCGTGTTCGAAAAATAGGCCGCGGGCAAAGCCGCGCCCAAAAATAACTGCCCAAAGTCCAGGTTGCCAAGTTCGTCCAGCGCAAAAAGGCCACAAAAACGGGTGTGCTATAGTCTTGGGGGGTGGGGCTGGCCAACTTCCTCCGCCGGACTCGGAATGCCGTTAGACTTTGCGAGGGGCCACCGTGTGCCAAAAATAGGCCGCGGGTAGAGCCGCGCCCAAAAATAACCGCCCGATGGCCGGGGCACCAAGTTCGTCCAGCAGAAAAAGGCCACAAAAACGGGTGGGCTATAGCCTTGGGAGGTGGGGCTGGCCAACTTCGTCCGCCGGACTCGGAATGTCGCGAGACTTTGCGAGGGGCCTCCGTGTGCCAAAAATAGGCTGCGGGCAAAGCCGCGCCCAAAAATAACCGCCCGAAGGCCGGGGCGCCAAGTTCGTCCTGTGGAAAAAGGCCACAAAAACGGGTGGGGTATAGCCTTGGGGGGTGGGGCTGGCCAACTTCATCCGCCGGACTCGGACTCGGAATGCCGTGAGACTTTGCGAGAGGCCTCCGTGTACCAAAAATAGGCCGTGGGCAAAGCCGCGCCCAAAAATAACCGCCCGAAGGCTGGGGCGCACAGTTCGTCCAGCGGAAAAAGGCCACAAAAAAACGGGTGGGCTATAGCCTTGGGGGGTGTGGCTGGCCAACTTCGTCCGCCGGACTCGGAATGCCGCGAGACATTGCGAGGGGCCTCCGTGTGCCAAAAATAGACCGCGGGCAAAGCCGCTCCCAAAACTAACTGCCCGAAGGCCGGGGCGCCAAGTTCGTCCAGCGCAAAAAGGCCACCAATACGGGTGGGCTATAGCCTTGGGGGGTGGGGCTGGCCAACTTCGTCCGCCGGACTCGGAATGCCGCGAGACTTTGCGAGGGGCCTCCGTGTGCCAAAGATAGGCCGCGGGCAAAGCCGCGCCAACAAATAACCGCCCGAAGGCCGGGGCGCCAAGTTCGTCCAGCGGAAAAAGGCCACAAAAACGGGTGGGCTATAGCCTTGGGGTGTGGGGCTGGCCAACATCGTCCGCCGGACTCGGAATGCCATGAGACTTTCCGAGGGGCCTCCATGTGCCAAACATAGGCCGCGGGAAATTCCGCGCCCAAAAATAACCGCCCGAAGGCCGGGGCGCCAAGTTCGTCCAGCGGAAAAAGGTCACAAAAACGGGTGGGCTACAGCCTTGGGGGGTGGGGCTGGCCCACTTCGTCCGCCGGACTCGGAATGCCGCGAGACTTTGGGAGGGGCCTCCGTGCGCCAAAAAGAGGCCGCGGGCAAAGCCGTGCCCAAAAATAACCGCCTGAAGGCCGGGGCGCCAAGTTCGTCCAGCGGAAAAAGGCCACAAAAACGGGTGCGCTATAGCCTTGGGGGGTAGGGCTGGCCGACTTCGTCCGCCGGACTCGGAATGCCGCGGACTTTGCGAGGGGCCTCCGTTTGCCAAAAATAGGCCGCGGGCAAAGACGCGCCCAAAAATAACCGCCCGAAGGCCGGGGCGCCAAGTTCATCCAGCGGAAAAAGGCCACAAAAACGGGTGGGCTATAGCCTTGGGGGGTGGGGCTGGCCAACTTCGTCCCCTAGACTCGAAATGCCGCGAGACATTGCGAGGGGCCTCCGTGTGCCAAAACTAGGGTGTGGACAAAGCCGCGCCCAAAAATAACAGCCCGAAGTCCGGGGCGCCAAGTTCGTCCAGCGGACAAAGGCCACAAAAACGGGTGGGCTATAGCCTAGGGGGGTGGGGCTGGGCAACTTCGTCCGCCGGACTCGGAATGCCGCAAGACTTTGCGAGGGGCCTCCGTGTGCCAAAAATAGGCCGCGGACAAAGCCGCGCCCAAAAATAACCCCCCGAAGGACAGGGCGCCAAGTTCGTCCAGCGGAAACAGGCCACAAAAACAGGTGGGCTATAAGCCTTGGGGGGTGGGGCTGGCCTACTTCGTCCGCCGGACTCGGAATGCCGCAAGACTTTGCGAGTGGCCTCCGTGTGCCAAAAATAGGCTGCGGACAAAGCAGCGCCCAAAGATAACCGCCCGAAGGCCGGAACGCCATGTTCGTCCAGCGGAAAAAGGCCACAAAAACAGGTGGGCTATAGCCTTGGGGGGTGGGGCTGGCCAACTTCGTCCGCCGGACTCTGAATGGCGCAAGACTTTGCGAGGGACCTCCATGTGCCAAAAATAGGCAGCAGGCAAAGCCGCGCCCAAAAATAACCGCCCAAAGGCCGGGGCGCCAAGTTCGTCCAGCGGAAAAAGAACACAAAAACGGGTGGGCTATAGCCTTGAGGGGTGGGGCTGGCCAAATTCGTCCGCTGGACTCGGAATGCCGTGAGACTTTACGAGGGGACTCTGTGTGCAAGAAATAGGCCACGGGCAAAGCCGCGCCAAAAAATAACTGCCCGAAGGCCGGGTCGCCAAGTTCGTCCACCGGAAAAAGGCCACAAAAACGGGTGGGCTATAGCCTTGGGGGGTGGGGCTGGCCCACTTCGTCCGCCAGACTAGAATGCCGCGAGACTTTGCGAGGGGCCTCTGTGTGCCAAAACTAGGCCGCGGGCAAAGCCGCGCCCAAAAATAACAGCCCGAAGGCCGGGGCACCATGTTCGTCCAGCGGAAAAAGGGCACAAAAACGGGTGGGCTATATCCTTGGGGGGTGGGGCTGGCCAACTTCGTCCGCCGGACTCGGAATGCCGCGAGACTTTGCGAGGGGCCTCTGTGTGCTAAAAATAGGCCGCGGGCAAAGCCGCGCCCAAAAATAACCACCCGCAGGCCGGGGCGCCAAGTTCGTCCAGCGGAAAAAGGCCACAAAAACGGGTGGGCTATAGCCTTGGGGGGTGGGGCTGGCCAACTTCGTCCGCCGGACTCGGAATGCCGCGAGACTTTGCGAGGGGGCTCCGTGTGCCTAAACTAGGCCACGCGCAAAGCCGCGCCCACAAATAACCGCCCGAAGGCCAGGGCGCCAAGTTCGTCCTGCGGAAAAAGGCCACAAAAACGGGTGGGCTATAGCCTTGGCGGGTGGGGCTGGCCAACTTCGTCCGCCGGACTCGGAATGCCGCGAGACTTTGCGAGGGGCCTCCGTGTGCAAAAAATAGGCCGCAAGCAAAGCCGCACCCAAAAATAACCGTCCGAAGGCCAGGGCGCCAAGTTCGTCCAGCAGAAAAAGGCTACAAAAACGGGTGGGCTACAGCCTTGGGGGGTGGGGCTGGCCAACTTCGTCCGCCGGACTCGGAATGCCGCGAGACTTTGCGAGGGGCCTCCGTGTGCCAAAAATAGGCCGTGCGGAAAGCCGCGCCCAAAAATAACCACCCGAAGGCCGGGGCGCCAAGTTCGTCCAGCGGAAAAGGCCACAAAAACGGATGGGGTATAGCCTTGGGGGGTGGGGCTGGCCAACTTCGTCCGCCGGACTCGGAATGCCGCGAGACTTTGCGAGGGGCCTCCGTGTGCCAAAAATAGGCCGCGCGCAAAGCCGCGCCCATAAATAACCGCCCGAAGGCCAGGGCGCCAAGTTCATCCAGCGGAAAAAGGCCACAAAAACGGGTGGGAAATAGCCTTGGCGGGTGGGGCTGGCCAACTTCGTCCGCCGGACTCGGAATGCCGCGAGACTTTGCGAGGGGCCTCCGTGTGCAAAAAATAGGCCGCGGGCAAAGCCGCACCCAAAAATAACCGTCCGAAGGCCGGTGCGCCATGTTCGTCCAGCAGAAAAAGGCTACAAAAATGGGTGGACTATAGCCTTGGGGGGTGGGGCTGGCCAACTTCGTCCGCCGGACTCGGAATGCCGCGAGACTTTGCGAAGGGCCTCCGTGTGCCAAAAATAGGCCGCGGACAAAGCCGCGCCCAACAATACCCGACCGAGGGCCGGGGCGCCAAGTTCATCCAGCGGAAAAAAGCCACAAAAACGGGTGGGCTATAGCCTTGGGGCGTGGGGCTGGCCAACTTCGTCCGCCGGACTCGGAATGCCGCGAGACTTTGCGAGGGGCCCCGTGTGCCAAAAATAGGCCGCGGGCAAAGCCGTACCCAAAAATAACCGCCCGAAGGCCGGGGCGCCAAGTTCGTCCAGCGGAAAAAGGCCACAAAAATGGGTGGGCTATAGCCTTGGGGGCTGGGGCTGGCCCACTTCGTCCGCCGGACTCGGAATGCCACGAGACTTTACGAGGGGCCTCCGTGTGCCAAAAATAGGCCACGGGCAAATCTGCACCCAAAAATAACCGCCCGAAGGCCGGGGCGCCAAGTTCGTCCAGCGGAAAAAGGCCTCAAAAACGGGTGGGCTATAGCCTTGGGGGGTGGGGCTGGCCAACTTCGTCCGCCGGACTCGGAATGCCGCGAGACTTTGTGAGGGGCCTCCGTGTGCAAAAAATAGGCCGCGAGCAAAGCCGCACCCAAAAATAACCGTCCGAAGGCCGGGGCGCCAAGTTCGTCCAGCGGAAAAAGGCTACAAAAACGGGTGGGCTACAGCCTTGGGGGGTGGGGCTGGCCACCTTCGTCCGCCGGACTCGGAATGCCGCGAGACTTTTCGAGGGGCCTCCGTGTGCCAAAAATAGGCCGCGGGCAAAGCCGCGCCCAAAAATAACAGTCCGAAGGCAGGGGCGCCAAGTTCGTCCAGCGGAAAAAGGCTACAAAAACGGGTGGGCTATAGCCTTGGGGGGTGGGGCTGGCCAACTTCGTCCGCCGGACTCGGAATGCCGCGGGACTTTGCGAGGCACCTCCGTGTGCCAAAAATAGGCCGCGGGCAAAGCCGCGCCCAACAATACCCGACCGAAGGCCGGGGCGCCAAGTTCGTCCAGCGGAAAAAGGCCACAAAAACGGGTGGGCTATAGCCTTGGGGGGTGGGGCTGGCCAACTTCGTCCGCCGGACTCGGAATGCCGCGAGACTTTTCGAGGGGCCTCCGTGTGCCAAAAATAGGCCGCGGGCAAAGCCGCGCCCAAAAATAACAGTCCGAAGGCAGGGGCGCCAAGTTCGTCCAGCGGAAAAAGGCTACAAAAACGGGTGGGCTATAGCCTTGGGGGGTGGGGCTGGCCAACTTCGTCCGCCGGACTCGGAATGCCGCGAGACTTTGCGAGGGGCTTCCGTGTGCAAAAAATAGGCCGCGGGCAAAGCCGCACCCAAAAATAACCGTCCGAAGGCCGGTGCGCCATGTTCGTCCAGCAGAAAAAGGCTACAAAAATGGGTGGACTACAGCCTTGGGGGGTGGGGCTGGCCAACTTCGTCCGCCGGACTCGGAATGCCGCGAGACTTTGCGAAGGGCCTCCGTGTGCCAAAAATAGGCCGCGGCCGAAGCCGCGCCCAACAATACCCGACCGAGGGCCGGGGCGCCAAGTTCATCCAGCGGAAAAAGGCCACAAAAACGGGTGGGCTATAGCCTTGGGGCGTGGGGCAGGCCAACTTCGTCCGGCGGACTCGGAATGCCGCGAGACTTTGCGAAGGGCCTCCGTGTGCCAAAAATAGGCCGTGGGTAAAGCCGCGCCCAACAATACCCGACCGTAGGCCAGGGCGCCAAGTTCGTCCAGCGGAAAAAGGCCACAAAAACGGGTGGGCTATAGCCTTGGGGGCTGGGGCTGGCCCACTTCGTCTGCCGGACACGGAATGCCGCGAGACTTTGCAAGGGGCCTCCGTGTGCCAAAAATAGGCCGCGGGCAAAGCCACGCCCAAAAATAACAGCCCGAAGGCCGGGGCGCCAAGTACGACCAGCGCAAAAAGGCCACAAAAACGGGTGGAGTATAGTCTTTGGGGGTGGGGCAGGCCAACTTCGTCCGCCGGACTCGGAATGCCGCGAGACTTTGCGAAGGGCCTCCGTGTGCCAAAAATAGGCCGCGGGCAAAGCCACGCCCAAAAATAACAGCCCGAAGGCCGGGGCGCCAAGTACGTCCAGCGCAAAAAGGCCACAAAAACGGGTGGAGTATAGTCTTGGGGGGTGGGGCAGGCCAACTTCGTCCGCCGGACTCGGAATGCCGCGAGACTTTGCGAAGGGACTCCGTGTGCCAAAAATAGGCCGTGGGTAAAGCCGCGTCCAACAATACCCGACCGTAGGCCAGGGCGCCAAGTTCGTCCAGCGGAAAAAGGCCACAAAAACGGGTGGGCTATAGCCTTGGGGGCTGGGGCTGGCCCACTTCGTCTGCCGGACACGGAATGCCGCGAGACTTTGCGAGGGGCCTCCGTGTGCCAAAAATAGGCCGCGGGCAAAGCCACGCCCAAAAATAACAGCCCGAAGGCCGGGGCGCCAAGTACGACCAGCGCAAAAAGGCCACAAAAACGGGTGGAGTATAGTCTTTGCTGGTGGGGCAGGCTAACTTCGTCCGCCGGACTCGGAATGCCGCGAGACTTTGCGAAGGGCCTCCGTGTGCCAAAAATAGGCCGTGGGTAAAGCCGCGCCCAACAATACCCGACCGAAGGCCAGGGCGCCAAGTTCGTCCAGCGGAAAAAGGCCACAAAAACGGGTGGGCTATAGCCTTGGGGCGTGGGGCTGGCCAACTTCGTCCGCCGTACTCGGAATGCCGCGAGACTTTGCGAGTGGCCTCCGTGTGCCAAAAATAGGCCGCGCGCAAAGCCGTTCCCAAAAATAACCGCCCGAAGGCCGGGGTGCCAAGTTCGTCCACCGGAAAAAAGTCAGAAAAACGGGTGGGCTATAGCCTTGGGGGGTGGGGCTGGCCAACTTCGTCCGCCGGACTCGGACTCGGAATGCCGCGAGACTTTGCGAGGCGCCTCCGTGCGCCAAAAATAGGCCGCGGGCAAAGCCGCGCCCAAAAATAACCGCCCGAACGCTAGGGCGCACAGTTCGTCCAGGGGAAAAAGGCCACAAAAAAACGGGTGGGCTATAGGCTTGGGGGGTGGGGCTGGCCAACTTCGTCCGCTGGACTCGGAATGCCGCGAGACTTTGCGAGGGGCCTCCGCGTGCCAAAAATAGGCCGCGGGCAAAGCCGTGCCCAAAAATTACCGCCCGAAGGCCGGGGCGCCAAGTTCGTCCAGCGGAAAAAGGCCACAAAAACGGGTGGGCTATAGCCTTGGGGGTTGGGGCTGGCCAACTTCGTCCGCTGGACTCGGAATGCCGCGAGACTTTGTGAAGGGCCTCCGTGTGCCAAAAATAGGCCGTTGGCAAAGCCGCGGGAAAAAATAACCGCCCGAAGGCCGGGGCCCCAAATTCGTCCAGCGGAAAAAGGCTACAAAAACGGGTGGGCTATAGCGTTGGGGGGTGGGGCTGGCCAACTTCGTCCGCCGGACTCGAAATGCCGCGAGACTTTGCGAGGGGCCTCCGTGTGACAAAAATAGGCCGCGGGCAAAGCCGCGCCCAAAAATAACCACCCAAAGGCCGGGGCGCCAAGTTCGTCCAGCGGAAATAGGCCACAAAAACGGGTGGGCTATAGCCTTGGGGGGTGGGGCTGGCCAACTTCGTCCGCCGGACTCGGAATGCCGCGAAACTTTTCTAGGGGCCTCCGTGTGCCAAAAATTGGCCACGGGCAAAGCCGTACCCAAAAATAACCTCCCAAAGGCCGGGGCGCCAAGTTCGTCCAGCGGAAAAAGGCCACAAAAACGGGTGTGCTATAGCCTTGGGGGGTGGGGCTGGCCAACTTCCTCCGCCGGACTCAGAATGCCGTGAGACTTTGCGAGGGGCCTCCGTGTGCCAAAAATAGGCCGCGGGCAAAGCCACGCCCAAAAATAACAGCCCGAAGGCCGGGGCGCCAAGTACGACCAGCGCAAAAAGGCCACAAAAACGGGTGGAGTATAGTCTTTGGGGGTGGGGCAGGCCAACTTCGTCCGCCGGACTCGGAATGCCGCGAGACTTTGCGAAGGGCCTCCGTGTGCCAAAAATAGGCCGTGGGTAAAGCCGCGCCCAACAATACCCGACCGAAGGCCAGGGCGCCAAGTTCGTCCAGCGGAAAAAGGCCACAAAAACGGGTGGGCTATAGCCTTGGGGCGTGGGGCTGGCCAACTTTGTCCGCCGTACTCGGAATGCCGCGAGACTTTACGAGTGGCCTCCGTGTGCCAAAAATAGGCCGCGCGCAAAGCCGTGCCCAAAAATAACCGCCCGAAGGCCGGGGTGCCAAGTTCGTCCACCGGAAAAAAGTCAGAAAAACGGGTGGGCTATAGCCTTGGGGGGTGGGGCTGGCCAACTTCGTCCGCCGGACTCGGAATGCCGCGAGACTTTTCGAGGGGCCTCCGTGTGCCAAAAATAGGCCGCGGGCAAAGCCGCGCCCAAAAATAACAGTCCGAAGGCAGGGGCGCCAAGTTCGTCCAGCGGAAAAAGGCTACAAAAACGGGTGGGCTATAGCCTTGGGGGGTGGGGCTGGCCAACTTCGTCCGCCGGACTCGGAATGCCGCGAGACTTTGCGAGGGGCCTCCGTGTGCAAAAAATAGGCCGCGGGCAAAGCCGCACCCAAAAATAACCGTCCGAAGGCCGGTGCGCCATATTCGTCCAGCAGAAAAAGGCTACAAAAATGGGTGGACTACAGCCTTGGGGGGTGGGGCTGGCCAACTTCGTCCGCCGGACTCGGAATGCCGCGAGACTTTGCGAAGGGCCTCCGTGTGCCAAAAATAGGCCGCGGCCAAAGCCGCGCCCAACAATACCCGACCGAGGGCCGGGGCGCCAAGTTCATCCAGCGGAAAAAGGCCACAAAAACGGGTGGGCTATAGCCTTGGGGCGTGGGGCAGGCCAACTTCGTCCGGCGGACTCGGAATGCCGCGAGACTTTGCGAAGGGCCTCCGTGTGCCAAAAATAGGCCGTGGGTAAAGCCGCGCCCAACAATACCCGACCGTAGGCCAGGGCGCCAAGTTCGTCCAGCGGAAAAAGGCCACAAAAACGGGTGGGCTATAGCCTTGGGGGCTGGGGCTGGCCCACTTCGTCTGCCGGACACGGAATGCCGCGAGACTTTGCAAGGGGCCTCCGTGTGCCAAAAATAGGCCGCGGGCAAAGCCACGCCCAAAAATAACAGCCCGAAGGCCGGGGCGCCAAGTACGAGCAGCGCAAAAAGGCCACAAAAACGGGTGGAGTATAGTCTTTGGGGGTGGGGCAGGCCAACTTCGTCCGCCGGACTCGGAATGCCGCGAGACTTTGCGAAGGGACTCCGTGTGCCAAAAATAGGCCGTGGGTAAAGCCGCGCCCAACAATACCCGACCGTAGGCCAGGGCGCCAAGTTCGTCCAGCGGAAAAAGGCCACAAAAACGGGTGGGCTATAGCCTTGGGGGCTGGGGCTGGCCCACTTCGTCTGCCGGACACGGAATGCCGCGAGACTTTGCGAGGGGCCTCCGTGTGCCAAAAATAGGCCGCGGGCAAAGCCACGCCCAAAAATAACAGCCCGAAGGCCGGGGCGCCAAGTACGACCAGCGCAAAAAGGCCACAAAAACGGGTGGAGTATAGTCTTTGGGGGTGGGGCAGGCCAACTTCGTCCGCCGGACTCGGAATGCCGCGAGACTTTGCGAAGGGCCTCCGTGTGCCAAAAATAGGCCGTGGGTAAAGCCGCGCCCAACAATACCCGACCGAAGGCCAGGGCGCCAAGTTCGTCCAGCGGAAAAAGGCCACAAAAACGGGTGGGCTATAGCCTTGGGCGTGGGGCTGGCCAACTTCGTCCGCCGTACTCGGAATGCCGCGAGACTTTGCGAGTGGCCTCCGTGTGTCAAAAATAGGCCGCGCGCAAAGCCGTGCCCAAAAATAACCGCCCGAAGGCCGGGGTGCCAAGTTCGTCCACCGGAAAAAAGTCAGAAAAACGGGTGGGCTATAGCCTTGGGGGGTGGGGCTGGCCAACTTCGTCCGCCGGACTCGGACTCGGAATGCCGCGAGACTTTGCGAGGCGCCTCCGTGCGCCAAAAATAGGCCGCGGGCAAAGCCGCGCCCAAAAATAACCGCCCGAACGCTAGGGCGCACAGTTCGTCCAGGGGAAAAAGGCCACAAAAAAACGGGTGGGCTATAGGCTTGGGGGGTGGGGCTGGCCAACTTCGTCCGCTGGACTCGGAATGCCGCGAGACTTTACGAGGGGCCTCCGCGTGCCAAAAATAGGCCGCGGGCAAAGCCGTGCCCAAAAATTACCGCCCGAAGGCCGGGGCGCCAAGTTCGTCCAGCGGAAAAAGGCCACAAAAACGGGTGGGCTATAGCCTTGGGGGTTGGGGCTGGCCAACTTCGTCCGCTGGACTCGGAATGCCGCGAGACTTTGTGAAGGGCCTCCGTGTGCCAAAAATAGGCCGTTGGTAAAGCCGCGGGAAAAAATAACCGCCCGAAGGCCGGGGCCCCAAATTCGTCCAGCGGAAAAAGGCTACAAAAACGGGTGGGCTATAGCGTTGGGGGGTGGGGCTGGCCAACTTCGTCCGCCGGACTCGAAATGCCGCGAGACTTTACGAGGGGCCTCCGTGTGACAAAAATAGGCCGCGGGCAAAGCCGCGCCCAAAAATAACCACCCAAAGGCCGGGGCGCCAAGTTCGTCCAGCGGAAATAGGCCACAAAAACGGGTGGGCTATAGCCTTGGGGGGTGGGGCTGGCCAACTTCGTCCGCCGGACTCGGAATGCCGCGAAACTTTTCTAGGGGCCTCCGTGTGCCAAAAATTGGCCACGGGCAAAGCCGTACCCAAAAATAACCTCCCAAAGGCCGGGGCGCCAAGTTCGTCCAGCGGAAAAAGGCCACAAAAACGGGTGTGCTATAGCCTTGGGGGGTGGGGCTGGCCAACTTCCTCCGCCGGACTCAGAATGCCGTGAGACTTTGCGAGGGGCCTCCGTGTGCCAAAAATAGGCCGCGGGCAAAGCCACGCCCAAAAATAACAGCCCGAAGGCCGGGGCGCCAAGTACGACCAGCGCAAAAAGGCCACAAAAACGGGTGGAGTATAGTCTTTGGGGGTGGGGCAGGCCAACTTCGTCCGCCGGACTCGGAATGCCGCGAGACTTTGCGAAGGGCCTCCGTGTGCCAAAAATAGGCCGTGGGTAAAGCCGCGCCCAACAATACCCGACCGAAGGCCAGGGCGCCAAGTTCGTCCAGCGGAAAAAGGCCACAAAAACGGGTGGGCTATAGCCTTGGGGCGTGGGGCTGGCCAACTTTGTCCGCCGTACTCGGAATGCCGCGAGACTTTACGAGTGGCCTCCGTGTGCCAAAAATAGGCCGCGCGCAAAGCCGTGCCCAAAAATAACCGCCCGAAGGCCGGGGTGCCAAGTTCGTCCACCGGAAAAAAGTCAGAAAAACGGGTGGGCTATAGCCTTGGGGGCTGGGGCTGGCCCACTTCGTCTGCCGGACACGGAATGCCGCGAGACTTTGCGAGGGGCCTCCGTGTGCCAAAAATAGGCCGCGGGCAAAGCCACGCCCAAAAATAACAGCCCGAAGGCCGGTGCGCCAAGTACGACCAGCGCAAAAAGGCCACAAAAACGGGTGGAGTATAGTCTTTGGGGGTGGGGCAGGCCAACTTCGTCCGCCGGACTCGGAATGCCGCGAGACTTTGCGAAGGGCCTCCGTGTGCCAAAAATAGGCCGTGGGTAAAGCCGCGCCCAACAATACCCGACCGAAGGCCAGGGCGCCAAGTTCGTCCAGCGGAAAAAGGCCACAAAAACGGGTGGGCTATAGCCTTGGGGCGTGGGGCTGGCCAACTTCGTCCGCCGTACTCGGAATGCCGCGAGACTTTGCAAGTGGCCTCCGTGTGCCAAAAATAGGCCTCGCGCAAAGCCGTGCCCAAAAATAACCGCCCGAAGGCCGGGGGTGCCAAGTTCGTCCACCGGAAAAAAGTCAGAAAAACGGGTGGGCTATAGCCTTGGGGGGTGGGGCTGGCCAACTTCGTCCGCCGGACTCGGACTCGGAATGCCGCGAGACTTTGCGAGGCGCCTCCGTGCGCCAAAAATAGGCCGCGGGCAAAGCCGCGCCCAAAAATAACCGCCCGAACGCTAGGGCGCACAGTTCGTCCAGGGGAAAAAGGCCACAAAAAAACGGGTGGGCTATAGGCTTGGGGGGTGGGGCTGGCCAACTTCGTCCGCTGGACTCGGAATGCCGCGAGACTTTGCGAGGGGCCTCCGCGTGCCAAAAATAGGCCGCGGGCAAAGCCGTGCCCAAAAATTACCGCCCGAAGGCCGGGGCGCCAAGTTCGTCCAGCGGAAAAAGGCCACAAAAACGGGTGGGCTATAGCCTTGGGGGTTGGGGCTGGCCAACTTCGTCCGCTGGACTCGGAATGCCGCGAGACTTTGTGAAGGGCCTCCGTGTGCCAAAAATAGGCCGTTGGCAAAGCCGCGGGAAAAAATAACCGCCCGAAGGCCGGGGCCCCAAATTCGTCCAGCGGAAAAAGGCTACAAAAACGGGTGGGCTATAGCGTTGGGGGGTGGGGCTGGCCAACTTCGTCCGCCGGACTCGAAATGCCGCGAGACTTTGCGAGGGGCCTCCGTGTGACAAAAATAGGCCGCGGGCAAAGCCGCGCCCAAAAATAACCACCCAAAGGCCGGGGCGCCAAGTTCGTCCAGCGGAAATAGGCCACAAAAACGGGTGGGCTATAGCCTTGGGGGGTGGGGCTGGCCAACTTCGTCCGCCAGACTCGGAATGCCGCGAAACTTTTCTAGGGGCCTCCGTGTGCTAAAAATTGGCCACGGGCAAAGCCGTACCCAAATATAACCTCCCAAAGGCCGGGGCGCCAAGTTCGTCCAGCGGAAAAAGGCCACAAAAACGGGTGTGCTATAGCCTTGGGGGGTGGGGCTGGCCAACTTCCTCCGCCGGACTCAGAATGCCGTGAGACTTTGCGAGGGGCCTCCGTGTGCCAAAAATAGGCTGCGGGTAAAGCCGCACCCAAAAATAACCGCCCGAATGCTGGGGCGCACAGTTCGTCCAGCGGAAAAAGGCCACAAAAAAACGGGTGGGCTATAGCGTTGGGGGGTGGGGCTGGCCAACTTCGTCCGCCGGACTCGAAATGCCGCGAGACTTTGCGAGGGGCCTCCGTGTGACAAAAATAGGCCGCGGGCAAAGCCGCGCCCAAAAATAACCACCCAAAGGCCGGGGCGCCAAGTTCGTCCAGCGGAAATAGGCCACAAAAACGGGTGGGCTATAGCCTTGGGGGGTGGGGCTGGCCAACTTCGTCCGCCGGACTCGGAATGCCGCGAAACTTTTCTAGGGGCCTCCGTGTGCCAAAAATTGGCCACGGGCAAAGCCGTACCCAAAAATAACCTCCCAAAGGGCGGGGCGCCAAGTTCGTCCAGCGGAAAAAGGCCACAAAAAAACGGGTGGGCTATAGCCTTGGGGGGTGGGGCTGGCCAACTTCGTCCGCCGGACTCGGAATGCCGCGAGACTTTGGGAGGGGCCTCCGCGTGCCAAAAATAGGCCGTCGGCAAGGCCGCGCCCAAAAATAACCGCCCGAAGGCCGGGGCGCCATGTTCGTCCAGCGGAAAAAGGCCACAAAAACGGGTGGGCTATAGCCTTGGGGGTTGGGGCTGGCCAACTTCGTCCGCCGGACTCGGAATGCCGCGAGACTTTGTGAAGGTCCTCCGTGTGCCAAAAATAGGCCACTGCCAGAGCCGCGCCCAAAAATATCCGCCCGAAGGCCAGGGCGCCAAGTTCGTCCAGCGGAAAAAGGCCACAAAAACGGGTGGGCTATAGCCTTGGGGGGTGGGGCTGGCCAACTTCGTCCGCCGGACTCGGAATGCCGTGAGACTTTGCGAGGGGCCTCCGTGTGCCAAAAATAGGCCACGGGCAAAGCCGCGCCCAAAAATAACCGCCCGAAGGCCGGGGCGCCAAGTTCGTCCAGCAGAAAAAGGCCACAAAAACGGGTGGGCTATAGCCTTGGGGGGTGGGGCTAGCCAACTTCATCCGCTGGACTCGGAGTTGGAATGCCGTGAGCCTTTGCGAGGGGCCTCCGTGTACTAAAAATAGGCCGCGGTCAAAGCCGCGCAAAAAAATAACCGCTCGAAGGCTGGGGTGTACAGTTCGTCCAGCGGAAAAAGGCCACAAAAAAACGGGTGGGCTATAGCCTTGGGGGGTGGGGCTGGCCCACTTCGTCCGCCGGACTCGGAATGCCGCGAGACATTGCGAGGGGCCTCCGTGTGCCAAAAATAGGCCGCGGGCAAAGCCGCACCAAAAAATAACCGCCCGAAGGCCGGGGCGCCAAGTTCGTCCGGCAGAAAAAGGCCACAAAAACGGGTGGGCTATAGCCTTGGGGGGTGGGGCTGGCCAACTTCGTCCGCCGGACTCGGAATGCCGTGAGACTTTGCGAGGGGCCTCCGTGTGTTAAAAATACGCCGCGGGCACAGCCGCGCCAAAAAATAACCACCCGAAGGCCGGGACGCCAAGTTCGTCCAGCGGAAAAAGGCCACAAAAACGGGTGGAGTATAGCCTTGGGGGGTGGGGCTGGCCAACTTCGTCCGCCGGACTCGGAATGCCGCGAGACTTTGCGAGGGGACTCCGTTTGCCAAAAATAGGCCGCGGAAAAGGCGCACCCAAAAATAACCACCCATAGGCCGGGGCACCAAGTTCGTCCATCGGAAAAAGGCCACAAAAACGGGTGGGCTATATCCTTGGGGGGTGGGGCTGGCCAACTTCGTCCGCCGGACTCGGACTCGGAATGCCGCGAGACTTTATGAGGGGCCTCATGTGCCAAAAATAGGCCGCGGGCAAAGCCGCGCCAAAAATAACAGCCTGAAGGCCGGGGCGCCAAGTTCGTCCAGTGGAAAAAGGCCACAAAAACCGGTGGGCTATAGCCTTGGGGGTTGGGGCTGGCCACCTTCGTCCGCCGGACTCGGAATGACGCGAGACTTTGCGAGGGGCCTCCGTGTGCCAAAAATAGGCCTCGGGCAAAGCCGCGCCCAAAAATAACCGCCCGAAGGCCGGGGCGCCAAGTTCGTCCAGCGGAAAAAGGCCACAAAAACGGGTGGGCTATATCCTTGGGGGGTGGGGTTGGCCAACTTCGTCCGCCGGACTCGGAATGGCGCGATACTTTGCGAGGCACCTCCGTGTGTCAAAAATAGGCCGCGGGCACAGCCGCGCCCAAAAATAACCGCCCGAAGGCTGTGGCGCCAAGTTCGTCCAGCGGAAAAAGGCCACAAAAACGGGTGGGCTATAGCCTTGGGTGGTGGGGCTGGCCAACTTCGTCCGCCGGACTCGGAATGGCGCCAGACTTTTCGAGGCGCCTCCGCGTGCCAAAAATAGGCTGCGGGCACAGCCGCGCCCAAAAATAACCGCCCGAAGGCCGGGACGCCAATTTCCACCAGCGGAAAAAGGCCACAAAAACGGGTGCGCTATAGCCTTGGGGGGTGGGGCTGGCCAACTTCGTCCGCCGGACTCGGAATGGCGCGAGACTTTTCGAGGTGCCTCCGTGTGCCAAAAATAGGCTGCGGGCACAGCCGCGCCCAAAAATAGCCGCCCGAAGGCCGTGGCGCCAATTTCCACCAGCGGAAAAAGGCCACAAAAACGGGTGCGCTATAGCCTTGGGGGGTGGGGCTGGCCAACTTCGTCCGCCGGACTCGGAATGGCGCGAGACTTTTCGAGGTGCCTCCGTGTGCCAAAAATAGGCTGCGGGCACAGCCGCGCCCAAAAATAGCCGCCCGAAGGCCGTGGCGCCAATTTCCACCAGCGGAAAAAGGCCACAAAAACGGGTGGGCTATAGCCTTGGGGGGGGGGGGGCTGGCCAACTTCGTCCGCCGGACTCGGAATGGCGCGAGACTTTACGACGTGCCTCCGTGTGCCAAAAATAGGCCGCGGGCAAAGCCGCGCCAAAAATAACCGCCTGAAGGCCGGGGCGCCAAGTTCGTCCAGTGGAAAAAGGCCACAAAAACCGGTGGGCTATAGCCTTGGGGGGTGGGGCTGGCCAACTTCGTCCGCCGGACTCGGAATGACGCGAGACTTTGCGAGGGGCCTCCGTGTGCCAAAAATAGGCCTCGGGCAAAGCCGCGCCCAAAAATAACCGCCCGAAGGCCGGGGCGCCAAGTTCGTCCAGCGGAAAAAGGCCACAAAAACGGGTGGGCTATATCCTTGGGGGGTGGGGCTGGCCAACTTCGTCCGCCGGACTCGGAATGGCGCGATACTTTGCGAGGCGCCTCCGTGTGTCAAAAATAGGCCGCGGGCACAGCCGCGCCCAAAAATAACCGCCCGAAGGCTGTGGCGCCAAGTTCGTCCAGCGGAAAAAGGCCACAAAAACGGGTGGGCTATAGCCTTGGGTGGTGGGGCTGGCCAACTTCGTCCGCCGGACTCGGAATGGCGCCAGACTTTTCGAGGCGCTTCCGCGTGCCAAAAATAGGCTGCGGGCACAGCCGCGCCCAAAAATAACCGCCCGAAGGCCGGGACGCCAATTTCCACCAGCGGAAAAAGGCCACAAAAACGGGTGCGCTATAGCCTTGGGGGGTGGGGCTGGCCAACTTCGTCCGCCGGACTCGGAATGGCGCGAGACTTTTCGAGGTGCCTCCGTGTGCCAAAAATAGGCTGCGGGCACAGCCGCGCCCAAAAATAGCCGCCCGAAGGCCGTGGCGCCAATTTCCACCAGCGGAAAAAGGCCACAAAAACGGGTGGGCTATAGCCTTGGGGGGGGAGGGCTGGCCAACTTCGTCCGCCGGACTCGGAATGGCGCGAGACTTTACGACGTGCCTCCGTGTGCCAAAAATAGGCCGCGGGCACAGCCGCGCCCAAAAATAACCGCCCGAAGGCCGGGGCGCCAAGTTCGTCCAGTGGAAAAGGGCCACAAAAACGGGTGGGCTATAGCCTTGGGGGGTGGGGCTGGCCAACTTCATCCGCCGGAGTCGGACTCGGAATGCCGTGAGACTTTGCGAGGGGCCTCCGTGTACCAAAAATAGGCCACGGGCAAAGCCGCGCCCAAAAATAACCGCCCGAAGGCTGGGGCGCACAGTTCGTCCAGCGGAAAAAGGCCACAAAAAAACGGGTGGGCTATAGCCTTGGGGGGTGGGGCTGGCCAACTTCGTCCGCCGGACTCGGAATGCCGTGAGACTTTGCGAGGGGCCTCCGTGTGCCAAAAATAGGCCACGGGCAAAGCCGCGCCCAAAAATAACCGCCCGAAGGCCGGGGCGCCAAGTTCGTCCAGCAGAAAAAGGCCACAAAAACGGGTGGGCTATAGCCTTGGGGGGTGGGGCTAGCCAACTTCATCCGCTGGACTCGGAGTCGGAATGCCGTGAGCCTTTGCGAGGGGCCTCCGTGTACTAAAAATAGGCCGCGGTGAAAGCCGCGCAAAAAAATAACCGCTCGAAGGCTGGGGTGTACAGTTCCTCCAGCGGAAAAAGGCCACAAAAAAACGGGTGGGCTATAGCCTTGGGGGGTGGGGCTGGCCCACTTCGTCCGCCGGACTCGGAATGCCGCGAGACATTGCGAGGGGCCTCCGTGTGCCAAAAATAGGCCGCGGGCAAAGCCGCACCAAAAAATAACCGCCCGAAGGCCGGGGCGCCAAGTTCGTCCGGCAGAAAAAGGCCACAAAAACGGGTGGGCTATAGCCTTGGGGGGTGGGGCTGGCCAACTTCGTCCGCCGGACTCGGAATGCCGCGAGACTTTGCGAGGGGCCTCCGTGTGTCAAAAATACGCCGCGGGCACAGCCGCGCCAAAAAATAACCACCCGAAGGCCGGGACGCCAAGTTCGTCCAGCGGAAAAAGGCCACAAAAACGGGTGAAGTATAGCCTTGGGGGGTGGGGCTGGCCAACTTCGTCCGCCGGACTCGGAATGCCGCGAGACTTTGCGAGGGGCCTCCGTGTGCCAAAAATAGGCCGCGGAAAAGGCGCACCCAAAAATAACCACCCATAGGCCGGGGCACCAAGTTCGTCCATCGGAAAAAGGCCACAAAAACGGGTGGGCTATATCCTTGGGGGGTGGGGCTGGCCAACTTCGTCCGCCGGACTCGGACTCGGAATGCCGCGAGACTTTATGAGGGGCCTCATGTGCCAAAAATAGGCCGCGGGCAAAGCCGCGCCAAAAATAACCGCCTGAAGGCCGGGGCGCCAAGTTCGTCCAGTGGAAAAAGGCCACAAAAACCGGTGGGCTATAGCCTTGGGGGGTGGCGCTGGCCAACTTCGTCCGCCGGACTCGGAATGGCGCGATACTTTGCGAGGCGCCTCCGTGTGTCAAAAATAGGCCGCGGGCACAGCCGCGCCCAAAAATAACCGCCCGAAGGCTGTGGCGCCAAGTTCGTCCAGCGGAAAAAGGCCACAAAAACGGGTGGGCTATAGCCTTGGGTGGTGGGGCTGGCCAACTTCGTCCGCCGGACTCGGAATGGCGCCAGACTTTTCGAGGCGCCTCCGCGTGCCAAAAATAGGCTGCGGGCACAGCCGCGCCCAAAAATAACCGCCCGAAGGCCGGGACGCCAATTTCCACCAGCGGAAAAAGGCCACAAAAACGGGTGCGCTATAGCCTTGGGGGGTGGGGCTGGCCAACTTCGTCCGCCGGACTCGGAATGGCGCGAGACTTTTCGAGGTGCCTCCGTGTGCCAAAAATAGGCTGCGGGCACAGCCGCGCCCAAAAATAGCCGCCCGAAGGCCGTGGCGCCAATTTCCACCAGCGGAAAAAGGCCACAAAAACGGGTGGGCTATAGCCTTGGGGGGGGGGGGGCTGGCCAACTTCGTCCGCCGGACTCGGAATGGCGCGAGACTTTACGACGTGCCTCCGTGTGCCAAAAATAGGCCGCGGGCACAGCCGCGCCCAAAAATAACCGCCCGAAGGCCGGGGCGCCAAGTTCGTCCAGTGGAAAAGGGCCACAAAAACGGGTGGGCTATAGCCTTGGGGGTGGGGGCTGGCCAACTTCATCCGCCGGAGTCGGACTCGGAATGCCGTGAGACTTTACGAGGGGCCTCCGTGTACCAAAAATAGGCCACGGGCAAAGCCGCGCCCAAAAATAACCGCCCGAAGGCTGGGGCGCACAGTTCGTCCAGCGGAAAAAGGCCACAAAAAAACGGGTGGGCTATAGCCTTGGGGGGTGGGGCTGGCCAACTTCGTCCACCGGACTCGGAATGCCGCGAGACATTGCGAGGGGCCTCCGTGTGCCAAAAATAGGCCAAGGGCAAAGCCGCGCCCAAAACTAACGGCCCGAAGGCCGGGGCGCCAAGTTCGTCCGGCAGAAAAAGGCCACAAAAACGGGTGGGCTATATCCTTGGGGGGTGGGGCTGGCCAACATTGTCTGCCGGACTCGGAATGCCGCGAGACTTGGCGAGGGGCCTCATGTGCCAAAAATAGGCCGCGGGCAAAGCCGCGCCAAAAATAACCGCCCGAAGGCCGGGGCGCCAAGTTCGTCCAGCGGAAAAAGGCCACAAAAACGGGTGGGCTATATCCTTGGGGGGTGGGGCTGGCCAACTTCGTCCGCCGGAATTGGAATGCCGCGAGACTTTGCGAGGGGCCTCCGTGGGCCAAAAATAGGCCGCGGGCAAAGCCGGCCCAAAAATAACTGCCCGAAGGCCAGGGCGCCAAATTCGTCCAGCGGAAAAAGGCCACAAAAACGGGTGGGCTATAGCCTTGGGGGGTGGGGCTGGCCAACTTCGTCCCCCGGACTCGGAATGCCGCGAGACTTTGCGAGGGGCCTCCGTGTGCCAAAAATAGGCCAAGGGCAAAGCCGCGCCCAAAACTAACGGCCCGAAGGCCGGGGCGCCAAGTTCGTCCATCGGAAAAAGGCCACAAAAACGGGTGGGCTATATCCTTGGGGGGTGGGGCTGGCCAACTTCGTCCGCCGGACTCGGACTCGGAATGCCGCGAGACTTTATGAGGGGCCTCATGTGCCAAAAATAGGCCGCGGGCAAAGCCGCGCCAAAAATAACCGCCTGAAGGCCGGGGCGCCAAGTTCGTCCAGTGGAAAAAGGCCACAAAAACCGGTGGACTATAGCCTTGGGGGGTGGGGCTGGCCAACTTCGTCCGCCGGACTCGGAATGCCGCGAGACTTTGCGAGGGGCCTCCGTGTGCCAAAAATAGGCCTCGGGCAAAGCCGCGCCCAAAAATAACCGCCCGAAGGCCGGGGCGCCAAGTTCGTCCAGCGGAAAAAGGCCACAAAAACGGGTGGGCTATATCCTTGGGGGGTGGGGCTGGCCAACTTCGTCCGCCGGACTCGGAATGGCGCGATACTTTGCGAGGCGCCTCCGTGTGTCAAAAATAGGCCGCGGGCACAGCCGCGCCCAAAAATAACCGCCCGAAGGCTGTGGAGCCAAGTTCGTCCAGCGGAAAAAGGCCACAAAAACGGGTGGGCTATAGCCTTGGGGGGTGGGGCTGGCCAACTTCGTCCGCCGGACTCGGAATGCCGCGAGACTTTGCGAGGGGCCTCCGTGTGCCAAAAATAGGCCGCGGGCAAAGCCGCGCCCAAAAATAACCGCCCGAAGGCCGGGGCGCCAAGTTCGTCCAGTGGAAAAGGGCCTCAAAAACGGGTGAGCTATAGCCTTGGGGGGTGGGGCTGGCCAACTTCATCCGCCGGAGTCGGACTCGGAATGCCGTGAGACTTTGCGAGGGGCCTCCGTGTACCAAAAATAGGCCACGGGCAAAGCCGCGCCCAAAAATAACCGCCCGAAGGCTGGGGCGTACAGTTCGTCCAGCGGAAAAAGGCCACAAAAAAACGGGTGGGCTATAGCCTTGGGGGGTGGGGCTGGCCAACTTCGTCCGCCGGACTCGGAATGCCGCGAGACATTGCGAGGGGCCTCCGTGTGCCAAAAATAGGCCAAGGGCAAAGCCGCGCCCAAAACTAACGGCCCGAAGGCCGGGGCGCCAAGTTCGTCCGGCAGAAAAAGGCCACAAAAACGGGTGGGCTATAGCCTTGGGGGGTGGGGCTGGCCAACTTTGTCTACCGGACTCGGAATGCCGCGAGACTTTGCGAGGGGCCTCCGTGTGTCAAAAATAGGCCACGGACACAGCCGCGCCCAAAAATAACCGCCCGAAGGCCGGGACGCCAAGTTCGTCCATCGGAAAAAGGCCACAAAAACGGGTGGGCTATATCCTTGGGGGGTGGGGCTGGCCAACTTCGTCCGCCGGACTCGGACTCGGAATGCCGCGAGACTTTATGAGGGGCCTCGTGTGCCAAAAATAGGCCGCGGGCAAAGCCGCGCCAAAAATAAACGCCTGAAGGCCGGGGCGCCAAGTTCGTCCAGTGGAAAAAGGCCACAAAAACGGGTGGGCTATAGCCTTGGGGGGTGGGGCTGGCCAACTTCGTCCGCCGGACTCGGAATGCCGCGAGACATTGCGAGGGGCCTCCGTGTGCCAAAAATAGGCCAAGGGCAAAGCCGCGCCCAAAACTAACGGCCCGAAGGCCGGGGCGCCAAGTTCGTCCGGCAGAAAAAGGCAACAAAAACGGGTGGGCTATAGCCTTGGGGGGTGGGGCTGGCCAACTTTGTCTGCCGGACTCGGAATGCCGCGAGACTTTGCGAGGGGCCTCCGTGTGTCAAAAATAGGCCACGGACACAGCCGCGCCCAAAAATAACCGCCCGAAGGCCGGGACGCCAAGTTCGTCCATCGGAAAAAGGCCACAAAAACGGGTGGGCTATATCCTTGGGGGGTGGGGCTGGCCAACTTCGTCCGCCGGACTCGGAATGGCGCGAGACTTTGCGAGGCACCTCCGTGTGCCAAAAATATGCCGCGGGCACAGCTGCGCCCAAAAATAACTGCGCAAAGGCCGGGGCGCCAAGTTTGTCCAGCGGAAAAAGGCCACAAAAACGGGTGGGCTATAGCCTTGGGGGGTGGGGCTGGCCCACTTCGTCCACCGGACTCGGAACGGCGCGAGACTTTGCGAGGCACCTCCGTGTGCCAAAAATACTCCGCGGGCACAGCCGCGTCAAGAAATAACCGCCCGAAGGCCGGGGCGCCAAGTTCGTCCAGCGGAAAAAGGCCACAAAAACCGGGTGGGCTATAGCCCTGGGGGGTGGGGCTGGCCAACTTCATCCGCCGGACTCAGAATTGCGCGAGACTTTGCGAGGCACATCCGTGTGCCAAAAATAGGCCGCGGGCACAGCCGCGCCCAAAAATAACTGCCCGAAGGCCGGGGCGCCAAGTTCGTCCAGCGGGAAAAGGCCATAAAAACTGGTGGGCTATAGCCTTGGGGGGTGGGGCTGGCCAACTTCTTCCGCGGGACTCGGTATAGCGCGAGACTTTACTTTGCGCCTCCGTGTGCCAAAAATAGGCCGCGGGCACAGCCGCGCCCAAAAATAACAGCCCGAAGGCCGGGGCGCCAAGTTCGTCCAGCGGAAAAAGGGCACAAATACGGGTGGGCTATAGCCTTGGGGGGTGGGGCTGGCCAACTTCGTCCGCCGGACTCGGAATGCCGCGAGACATTGCGAGGGGCCTCCGTGTGCCAAAAAAAGGCCGCGGGCACAGCCGTGTCCAAAAATAACAGCCCGAAGGCCGGGGCGCCAAGTTCGTCCAGCGGAAAAAGGCCACAAAAACGGGTGGCCTATAGCCTTGGGGGGTGGGGCTAGCCCACTTCGTCCGCCGGACTCGGAATGGCGCGAGACATTGCGAGGGGCCTCCGTGTGCCATAAAAAGGCCACGGGCACAGCCGTGTCCAAAAATAACAGCCCGAAGGCCGGGGCGCCAAGTTCGTCCAGCGGAAAAAGGCCACAAAAACGGGTGGCCTATAGCCTTGGGGGGTGGGGCTAGCCCACTTCGTCCGCCGGACTCGGAATGGCGCGAGACTTTGCGAGGTGCCTCCGTGTCCCAAAAATAGTCCGCGGAATCAGCAGCGCCATTAATAACCGCCCGAATGCCGGGGCGCCAAGTTCGTCCAGCGGAAAAAGGCCACAAAAACGGGTGGGCTATAGCCTTGGGGGGTGGGGCTGTCCAACTTCGTCCGCCGGACTCGGAATGGCGCGAGACTTTGCGAGGCACCTCCGTGTCCCAAAAATAGGCCGCGGGTACAGCTGCGCCCATAAATAACCGCCCGAAGGCCGGGGCGCCAAGTTCATCCAGCGGAAAAAGGCCACAAAAACGGGTGGGCTATAGCCTTGGGGGGTGGGGCTGGCCAACTTCGTCCGCCGGACTCGGAATGGCGCGAGACTTTGCGAGGCTCCTCCGTGTGCCAAAAATAGGCCGCGGGAACAGCCGCGCCCAAAAATAACCGCCCGAAGGCCGGGGCGCCAAGTTCGTCCAGCGGAAAAAGGCCACAAATACGAGTGGGCTATAGCCTTGGGGGTTGGGGCTGGTCATCTTCGTCCGCCGGACTCGGAATTGCGCGAGACTTTGCGAGGCACCTCCGTGTGCCAAAAATAGGCCGCGGGCACAGCCGCGCCTGAAAATAACCGCCCGAAGGCCGGGGCGCCAAGTTCGTCCAGCGGAAAAAGGCCATAAAAACGGGTGGGCTATAGCCTTGGGGGGTGGGGCTGGCCAACTTCTTCCGCGGGACTCGGTATAGCGCGAGACTTTATGTGGCGCCTCCGTGTGCCAAAAATAGGCCGCGGGCACAGCTGCGCCCAAAAATAACAGCCCGAAGGCCGGGGCGCCAAGTTCGTCCGGCGGAAAAAGGGCACAAATACGGGTGGGCTATAGCCTTGGGGGGTGGGGCTGGCCAACTTCGTCCGCCGGACTCGGAATGGTCCGAGACTTTGCGAGGTGCCTCCGTGTGCCAAAAAAAGGCCGCGGGCACAGCCCTGTCCAAAAATAACAGCCTGAAGGCCGGTGTGCCAAGTTCGTCCAGCGGAAAAAGGCCACAAAAATGGGTGGGCTATAGCCTTGGGGGGTGGGGCTGGCCAACTTCGTCCGCCGGACTCGGAATGGCGCGAGACTTTGCGTGGCTCCTCCGTGTGCCAAAAATAGGCCGTGGGCACAGCTTCGCCCATAAATAACCACTGAAGGCCGGGGCGCCATGTTCATCCAGCGGAAAAAGCCCACAAAAACGGGTGGGCTATAGCCTTGGGGGGTGGGGCTGGCCAACTTCGTCCGCCGGACTCGGAATGGCGCGAGACTTTGCGAGGCTCCTCCGTGTGCCAAAAATAGGCCGCGGGCACAGCTGTGTCCATAAATAACCCCCCGAAGGCCGGGGCGTCAAGTTCATCCAGCGGAAAAAGGCCACAAAAACGGGTGGGCTATAGCCTTGGAGGGTGGGGATGGCCAACATCGTCCGCCGGACTCGGAATGGTGCGAGACTTTGCGAGGTGCCTCCGTGTGCCAAAAATAGGCCGCGGGCACAGCCGCGCCCAAAAATAACCGCCCGAAGGCTGGGGCGCCAAGTTCTTCCAGCGGAAAAAGGCCACAAATACGGGTGGGCTATAGCCTTGGGGGGTGGGGTTGGCCAACATCGTCCGCCGGACTCGGAATGACGTGAGACTCTGCGAGGCGCCTCCGTGTGCCAACAATAGGCCGCGGGAACAGCCGCGCCCAAAAATAACCGCCCGAAGGCCGGGGCGCCAAGTTCGTCCAGCGGAAAAAGGCCACAAAAACGGGTGGGCTATAGCCTTGGGGGGTGGGGCTGGCCAAGTTCGTCCGCCGGACTCGGAATGGCGCGAGACTTTGCGAGGCTCCTCCGTGTGCCAAAAATAGGCCGCGGGCACAGCTGCGCCCATAAATAACCGCCCGAAGGCCAGGGACCCAAGTTCGTCCAGCGGAAAAAGGCCACAAAAACGGGTGGGCCAAAGCCTTGGAGGGTGGGGCTGGCCAACTTCGTCCGCCGGACTCGGAATGGTGCGAGACTTTGCGAGGCGCCTCCGCGTGCCAAAAATAGACCGTGGGCACAACCGCGCCCAAAAATAACCGCCCGAAGGCCGGGGCGCCAACTTCGTCCAGCGGAAAAAGGCCACAAACACGGGTCGGCTATAGCCTTGGGGGGTGGGGCTGGCCAACTTCGTCCGCCGGACTCGGAATGGCGCGAGACTTTGCGAGGCGCCTCCGTGGGCCAAAAAAAGGCCGCGGACACAGCCGCGCCCAAAAATAACCGCCCGAAGGGCGGGGCGCCAAGTTCGTCCAGCGGAAGAAGGCCACAAATATGGGTGGGCTATAGCCTTGGGGGGTGGGGCTGGCCAACGTCGTCCGCCGGACTCGGCATGGCGCGAGACTTTGCGAGGCACCTCCGTATGCCAAAAATAGGCTGCGGGCACAGCCGCGCCGAAAAATAACCGCCCGAAGGCCGGGGCGCCAAGTTCGTCCAGCGGAAAAAGGCCACAAATATGGGTGGGCCATAGCCTTGGAGGGTGGGGCTGTCCAACTTCGTCCGCCGGACTCGGAATGGCGCGAGACTTTGCGACGAGCCTCCGTGTACCAAAAATTGTCCGTGGGCGCAGCCGTATACAAAAATAACTGCCCGAAGGCCGGGGCGCCAAGTTCATCCAGCGGAAAAAGGCCACAAATACGGGTGGGCTATAGCCTTGGGGGGTGGGGCTGGCCAACTTCGTCCGCCGGACTAGGAATGGTGCGAGACTCTGCGAGGCGCCTCCGTGTGCCAAAAATAGGCCGCGGGCACAGCCGCGCCCAAAAATAACCGCCCGAAGGCCGGGGCGCCAAGTTCGTCCAGCGGAAAGAGGGCACAAAAACGGGTGGGCTATAGCCTTGGGGGGTGGGGCAGGCCAACTTCGTCCGCCGGACTCGGAATGGCGCGAGACTCTGCGAGGCACCTCCGTGTGCCAAAAATAGGCCGCGGGCACAGCCGCGCCCAAAAATAACCGCCCGAAGGCCGGGGCGCCAAGTTCGTCCAGCGGAAAAAGGCCACAAAAACGGGTGGGCTATAGCCTTGGGGGGTGGGGCTGGCCAACTTTGTCCGCCGGACTCGGAATGCCATGAGACTTTGCGAGGGGCCTCCGTGCGCCAAATATAGTCCGCGGCCAAAGCCGCGCCCAAAAATCACCGCCCGAAGGCTGGGGCGCCAAGTTCGTCCAGTGCAAAAAGGCCAGAAAAACGAGTGGGCTATTGCCTTGGGCGGTGGGGCTGGCCAACTTCGTCCGCCGGACTCGGAATGCCGTGAGACTTTGCGAGGGGCTCCGTGTGCCAAAAATAGCCCGCGGGCAAAGCCGCGCCCAAAAATAACCACCCGAAGGCCGGGGCGCCAAGTTCGTCCAGCGGAAAAAGGCCACAAAAACGGGTGGGCTATAGCCTTGGGGGGTGGGGCTGGCCAACTTCGTCCGCCGGACTCGGAATGCCGCGAGACTTTGCGATGCGCCTCCGTGTGCCAAAAATAGGCCGCGGGCAAAGTCGCGCCCAAAAATAACTGCCCGAGGGCCGGGGCGCCAAGTTCGTCCAGTGGAAAAAGGCCACAAAAACGGGTGGGCTATAGCCTTGGGGCGTGGGGCTGGCCAACTTCGTCCGCCCGACTCGGAATGCCGCGAGACTTTGCGAGGGGCCTCCGTGTACAAAACATAGGCCGCGGGCAAAGCCGCGCCCAAAAATAACCGCCCGAAGGCCGGGGCGCCAAGTTCGTCCAGCGCAAAAAGGCCCCAAAAACAGGTGGACTATAGCCTTCGGGGGTGGGGCTGGCCAACTTCGACCGCCGGACTCCGAATGCCGCGAGACTTTATGAGGGGCCTCCGTGTGCTAAAAATAGGCCGCGGGCAAAGCAGCATCCAAAAATAACTGCCCGAGGGCCGGGGCGCCAAGTTCGTCCAGTGGAAAAAGGCCACAAAAACGGGTCGGCTATAGCCTTGGGGCGTGGGGCTGGCCAACTTCGTCCGCCCGACTCGGAATGCCGCGAGACTTTGTGAGGGGCCTCCGTGTGCCAAACATAGGCCGCGGGCAAAGCCGCGCCCAAAAATAACCGCCCGAAGGCCGGGGCGCCAAGTTCGTCCAGCGGAAAAAGGCCACAAAAACGGGTGGGCTATAGCCTTGGGGCGTGGGGCTGGCCAACTTCGTCCGCCCGACTCGGAATGCCGCGAGACTTTGCGAGGGGCCTCCGTGTACAAAACATAGGCCGCGGGCAAAGCCGCGCCCAAAAATAACCGCCCGAAGGCCGGGGCGCCAAGTTCGTCCAGCGCAAAAAGGCCCCAAAAACAGGTGGACTATAGCCTTCGGGGGTGGGGCTGGCCAACTTCGACCGCCGGACTCCGAATGCCGCGAGACTTTATGAGGGGCCTCCGTGTGCTAAAAATAGGCCGCGGGCAAAGCAGCATCCAAAAATAACTGCCCGAGGGCCGGGGCGCCAAGTTCGTCCAGTGGAAAAAGGCCACAAAAACGGGTCGGCTATAGCCTTGGGGCGTAGGGCTGGCCAACTTCGTCCGCCCGACTCGGAATGCCGCGAGACTTTGTGAGGGGCCTCCGTGTGCCAAACATAGGCCGCGGGCAAAGTCGCGCCCAAAAATAACTGCCCGAGGGCCGGGGCGCCAAGTTCGTCCAGTGGAAAAAGGCCACAAAAACGGGTGGGCTATAGCCTTGGGGCGTGGGGCTGGCCAACTTCGTCCGCCCGACTCGGAATGCCGCGAGACTTTGCGAGGGGCCTCCGTGTACAAAACATAGGCCGCGGGCAAAGCCGCGCCCAAAAATAACCGCCCGAAGGCCGGGGCGCCAAGTTCGTCCAGCGCAAAAAGGCCCCAAAAACAGGTGGACTATAGCCTTCGGGGGTGGGGCTGGCCAACTTCGACCGCCGGACTCCGAATGCCGCGAGACTTTATGAGGGGCCTCCGTGTGCTAAAAATAGGCCGCGGGCAAAGCAGCATCCAAAAATAACTGCCCGAGGGCCGGGGCGCCAAGTTCGTCCAGTGGAAAAAGGCCACAAAAACGGGTCGGCTATAGCCTTGGGGCGTGGGGCTGGCCAACTTCGTCCGCCCGACTCGGAATGCCGCGAGACTTTGTGAGGGGCCTCCGTGTGCCAAACATAGGCCGCGGGCAAAGCCGCGCCCAAAAATAACCGCCCGAAGGCCGGGGCGCCAAGTTCGTCCAGCGGAAAAAGGCCACAAAAACGGGTGGGCTATAGCCTTGGGGGGTGGGGCTGGCCAACTTCGTCCGCCCGACTCGGAATGCCGCGAGACTTTGCGAGGGGCCTCCGTGTGCAAAACATAGGCCGCGGGCAAAGCCGCGCCCAAAAATAACCGCCCGAAGGCCGGGGCGCCAAGTTCGTCCAGCGCAAAAAGGCCCCAAAAACAGGTGGGCTATAGCCTTAGGGGGTGGGGCAGGCCAACTTCGTCCGCCGGACTCGGAATGCCGTGAGACTTTGCGAGGGGCCTCCGTGTGCTAAAAATAGGCCGCGGGAAAAGCAGCGTATAAAAATAACTGCCCAAGGGCCGGGGCTGGCCAACTTCGACCGCCGGACTCCGAATGCCGCGAGACTTTACGAGGGGCCTCCGTGTGCTAAAAATAGGCCGCGGGCAAAGCAGCATCGAAAAATAACTACCCGAGGGCCGGGGCGCCAAGTTCGTCCAGTGGAAAAAGGCCACAAAAACGGGTCGGCTATAGCCTTGGGGCGTGGGGCTGGCCAACTTCGTCCGCCCGACTCGGAATGCCACGAGACTTTGTGAGGGGCCTACGTGTGCCAAACATAGGCCGCGGGCAAAGCCGCGCCCAAAAATAACCGCCCGAAGGCCGGGGCGCCAAGTTCGTCCAGCGGAAAAAGGCCACAAAAACGGGTGGGCTATAGCCTTGGGGGGTGGGGCTGGCCAACTTCGTCCGCCCGACTCGGAATGCCGCGAGACTTTGCGAGGAGCCTCCGTGTGCAAAACATAGGCCGCGGGCAAAGCCGCGCCCAAAAAGAACCGCCCGAAGGCCGGGGCGCCAAGTTCGTCCAGCGCAAAAAGGCCCCAAAAACAGGTGGGCTATAGCCTTAGGGGGTGGGGCAGGCCAACTTCGTCCGCCGGACTCGGAATGCCGTGAGAATTTTTGAGGGGCCTCCGTGTGCCAAACATAGGCCGCGGGCAAACCCGCGCCCAAAAATAACCACCCGAAGGCCGGGGCGCCAAGTTCGTCCAGCGCAAAAAGTCCACAAAAACGGGTGGCCTATAGCCTTGGGGGGTGGGGCTGGCCAACTTTGTCCGCCGGACTCGGAATGCCGTGAGACTTTGCGAGGGGACTCCGTGCGCCAAAAATAGGCCGTGGCCAAAGCCGCGCCCAAAAATCACCGCCCGAAGGCCGGGGCGCCAAGTTCGTCCAGCGCAAAAAGGCCCCAAAAACAGGTGGGCTATAGCCTTAGGGGGTGGGGCTGGCCAACCTAGTCCGCCGGACTCGGAATGCCGCGAGACTATGCGAGGGGCCTCCGTGTGCTAAAAATAGTCCGCGTGCAAAGCAGCGTCCAAAAATAACTGCCAGAGGGCCGGGGCGCCAAGTTCGTCCAGTGGAAAAAGGCCACAAAAACGGGTGGGCTATAGCCTTGGGGAGTGGGGCTGGCCCACTTCGTCCGCCCGACTCAGAATGCCGCGAGACTTTGTGAGGGGCCTCCGTGTGCCAAACATATGCCGCGGGCAAAGCCGCGCCCAAAAATAACCGCCCGAAGGCCGGGGCGCCATGTTCGTCCAGCGCAAAAAGGACACAAAAATGGGTGGGCTATAGCCTTGGGGGGTGGGGCTGGCCAACTTCGTCCGCCGTACTCGGAATGCCGCGAGACTTTGCGAGGGGCCTCCGTGTGCCAAACATAGGCTGTGGGCAAAGCCGCGCCCAAACATAACCCCCCGAAGGCCGGGGCGCCAAGTTCATCCAGCGCAAAAAGGCCACAAAAACGGGTGGGCTATAGCCTTTGGGGGTGGCGCTGGCCAACTTCGTCCGCCGGACTCGGAATGCCGCCAGACTTTGCGAGGGGCCTCCGTGTGCCAAAAATAGGCCGCGGGCAAAGCCGCTCCCCAGAATAACCGCCCGAAGGCTGGGGCGCCAAGTTCGTCCAGCGCAAAAGGGGCACAAAAACGGGTGGGCTATAGCCTTGGGGGGTGGGGCTGGCCAACTTCGTCCGCCGGACTCGGAATGCCGCGAGACTTTGCGAGGGGCCTACATGTGCCAAACATAGGCCGCGAGCAAAGCCGCGCCCAAAAATAACCGCCCGAAGGCCGGGGCGCCAAATTCGTCCAGCGCAAAAAGGCCACAAAAACGGGTGGGCTATAGGCTTGGGGGGTGGGGCTGGCCAACTTCGTCCGCCGGACTCGGAATGCCGCGAGACTTTGCGAGGGGCCTCCGTGCGCCAAAAATAGGCCGTGGTCAAATCCGCGCCCAAAAATAACCGTCCGAAGGCCGGGGCGCCAAGTTCGTCCAGCGGAACAAGGCCACAAAAATGGGTGGGCTATAGCCTTGGGGGGTGGGGCTGGCCAACTTCGTCCGCCGGACTCGGAATGCCGCAAGACTTTGCGAGGGTCCTCCGTGTGCCAAACATAGGCTGCGGACAAAGCCGCACCCATAATTAACCGCCCGAAGGCCGGGGCGCCAAGTTCGTCCAGCGAAAAAAGGCCACAAAAACGGGTGGGATATAGCCTTGGGTGGTTGGGCTGGCCAACTTCGTCCGCCGGACTCGGAATGCCGCGAGACTTTTGGTGGGGCCTCGGTGTGCCAAAAATAGGCCGCGGGCAAAGCCGCGCACAAAAATAACCACCCGAAGGCCGGGGCGCCAAGTTCGTCCAGCGGAAAAAGGCCACAAAAACGGGTGGGCTATAGCCTTGGGGGGTGGGGCTGGCCGACTTCATCCGCCGTACTCGGAATGCCGCGAGACTTTGCGAGGGGCCTCCATGTGCCAAACATAGGCTGTGGGCAAAGCCGCGCCCAAAAATAACCCCCCGAAGGCCGGGGCGCCAAGTTCGTCCAGCGCAAAAAGGCCACAAAAACGGGTGGGCTATAGCCTTGTGGGGTGGGGCTGGCCATCGTCGTCCGCCGGACTCGGAATGCCGCGAGACTTTGCGAGGGGCCTCCGTTTGCGAAAAATAGGCCGCGGGCAAAGCTGAGCCCAAAAATAACCGCCCGAAGGCCGGGGCGCCAAGTTCGTCCAGCGCAAAACGGCCACAACAACGGTTGGGCTATAGCCCTGGGGGGTGGGGCTGGCACACTTCTTCCGCCGGATTCGGAATGCCGCGAGACTTTGTGAGGGGCCTCCGTGTCCCAAAAATAGGCCGCGGGCAAAGCCGCGTCCAAAAATAACCGCCCGAAGGCCGGGCCGCCGAGTTCGTCCAGCGCAAAAAGGCCACAAAAATGGGTGGGCTATAGCCTTGTGGGGTGGGGCTGGCCAACTTCGTCCGCCGGACTCGGAATGGCGCGAGACTTTGAGAGATGCCTCCGTGTCCCAAAAATAGGCCGCGGGCTCAGCAGCGCCATAAATAACCGCCTGAATGCCGGGGCGCCCAGTTCGTCCAGCGGAAAAAGGCCACAAAAACGGGTGGGCTATAGCCTTGGGGGGTGGGGAGGGCCAGCTTCTTCCGCCGGACTCGGAATGGCGCGAGACTTTGAGAGGTGCCTCCGTGTCCCAAAAATAGGCCGCGGGCTCAGCAGCACCATAAATAACCGCCTGAATGCCGGGGCGCCAAGTTCGTCCAGCAGAAAAAGGCCACAAAAACGGGTGGGCTATAGCCTTGGGGGGTGGGGAGGGCCAACTTCTTCCGCCGGACTCGGAATGGCGCGAGACTTTGAGAGGTGCCTCCGTGTCCCAAAAATAGGCCGCGGGCTCAGCAGCGCCATAAATAACCGCCTGAATGCCGGGGCGCCCAGTTCGTCCAGCGGAAAAAGGCCACAAAAACGGGTGGGCTATAGCCTTGGGGGGTGCGGCGGGCCAACTTCGTCGGCCGGACTCGGAATGGCGCGAGACTTTGCGCGGCGCCTCCGTGTGCCAAAAATAGGCCGCGGGCACAGCCGCGCCCAAAAATAACTGCCCTAAGGCCGGGGCTCCAAGTTCGTCCAGCGGAAAAAGGCCACAAATACGGGTGGGCTATAGCCTTGGGGGGTGGGGCTGGCCAACTTCATACGCCGGACTCGGCATTGCCCGAGACTTTGCGAGGCGCCTCTGTGTGCCAAAAATAGGCGGTGGCCACAGCCGCGCCTAAAAATAACCGCCCGAAGGCCGGGGCGCCAAGTTCGTCCAGCGGAAAAAGGCCACAAAAACGGGTGGGCTATAGCCTTGGAGGGTGGGGCTTGCCAACTTCGTCCGCCGGACTCGGAATGGTGCGAGACTTTGGGAGGCGCCTCCGTGTACCAAAAATAGGCCGCGGGCACAGCCGCGTCCAAAAATCACTGCCCGAAGGCCGGGGCGCCAAGTTCGTCCTGCAGAAAAAGGCCACAAAAACGGGTGGGCTATAGCCTTGGGGGTTGGGGCTTGCGAACTTCGTCCGCCGGACTCGAAATGGTGCGAGACTTTGCGAGGCACCTCCGTGTGCCAAAAATAGGCCGCGGGCACAGCCGCGCCCAAAAATAACCGCCCTAAGGCCGGGGCGCCAAGTTTGTGCAGCGGAAAAAGGCCACAAAAACGGGTGGGCTATAGCCTTGGGGGGTGGGGCTGGCCAACTTCGTCCGCCGGACTCGGAATGGCGCGAGACATTGCGAGGCACCTCCGTGAGCCAAAAATAGGCCCTGGGCACAGCCGCGCCCAAAAATAACCGCCGAAGGCCGGGGCGCCAAGTTCGTCCAGCGGAAAAAGGCCACAAAAGCGGGTGGGCTATAGCCTTGGGGGCTGGGGAGGGCCAACTTCTTCCGCCGGACTCGGAGTGGCGCGAGACTTTGAGAGGTGCCTCCGTGTCCCAAAAATAGGCCGCGGGCTCAGCAGCACCATAAATAACCGCCTGAATGCCGGGGCGCCAAATTCGTCCAGCGGAAAAAGGCCAAAAAAACGGGTGGGCTATAGCCTTGGGGGCTGGGGCTGGCCAACTCCGTCCGCCGGACTCGGAACGGCGCAAGAGTTTGTGAGGCACCTCCGTGTGCCAAAAATATGCCGCGGGCACAGCCGCGCCCAAAAATAACTGCCTGAAGGCCGGGGCGCCAAGTTCGTCCAGCGGAAAAAGGCCTCAACTACGGGTGGGCTATAGCATTGGGGGGTGGGGCTGGCCAACTTCGTCCGCCGGACTCGGAATGGAGTGAGACTTTGCGAGGCACCTCCGTGTGCCAAAAATAGGCAGCCGGCACAGCCGCGCCCAAAAATAACTGCCCTAAGGCTGGGGCGCTGAGTTCGTCCAGCGGAAAAAGGCCACAAATACGGGTGGGCTATAGCCTTGGGGGATGGGGCTGGCCAACTTCATCCGCCGGACTCGGAATTGCGCGAGACTTTGCGAGGCACCTCTGTGTGCCAAAAATAGGCTACGGCCACAGCCGCGCCTAAAAATAACCGCCCGAAGGCCGGGGCGCCAAGTTCGTCCAGCGGAAAAAGGCCACAAAAACGGGTGGGCTATAGCCTTGGGGGGTGGGGCTTGCCAACTTCGTCTGCCGGACTCGGAATGGCGCGAGAGTTTGTGAGGCACCTCCGTGTGCCAAAAATATGCCGCGGGCACAGCCGCGCCCAAAAATAACCGCCCGAAGGCCGGGGCGCCAAGTTCGTCCAGCGGAAAAAGGCCACAAAAACGGGTGGGCTATAGCCTTGGGGGGTGGGGCTTGCCAACTTCGTCTGCCGGACTCGGAATGGCGCGAGACTTTGGGAGGCGCCTCCGTGTGCCAAATATAGGCCGCGGGCACAGCCGCGCCCAAAAATAACTGCCCTAAGGCTGGGGCGCTGAGTTCGTCCAGCGGAAAAAGGCCACAAATACGGGTGGGCTATAGCCTTGGGGGATGGGGCTGGCCAACTTCATCCGCCGGACTCGGAATTGCGCGAGACTTTGCGAGGCACCTCTGTGTGCCAAAAATAGGCTACGGCCACAGCCGCGCCTAAAAATAACCGCCCGAAGGCCGGGGCGCCAAGTTCGTCCAGCGGAAAAAGGCCACAAAAACGGGTGGGCTATAGCCTTGGGGGGTGGGGCTTGCCAACTTCGTCCGCCGGACTCGGAATGGCGCAAGAGTTTGTGAGGCACCTCCGTGTGCCAAAAATATGCCGCGGGCACAGCCGCGCCCAAAAATAACCTCCCGAAGGCCGGGGCGCCAAGTTCGTCCAGCGGAAAAAGGCCACAAAAACGGGTGGGCTATAGCCTTGGGGGGTGGGGCTGGCCAACTTCATCCGCCGGACTCGGAATGGCGCGAGACTTTGCGAGGTGCCTCCGTGTCCCAAAAATAGGCCGCGGGCTCAGCAGCGCCATAAATAACCGCCTGAATGCCGGGGCGCCAAGTTCGTCCAGTGGAAAAAGGCCACAAAAACGGGTGGGCTATAGCCTTCGGGGGTGGGGCTGGCCAACTTCGTCCGCCGGACTCGGAATGGCGCGAGACTTTGCGAGGTGCCTCCCTGTGCCCAAAATAGGGCGTGGGCACAGCCGCGCCCAAAAATAACCGCCCGAAGGCCGGGGCGCCAATTTCGTCCTGCGGAAAAAGGCCACAAAAACGGGTGGGCTATAGCCTTGCAGGGGGGGGCTGGCCAACTTCGTCCGCCGGACTCGGAATGGCGCGAGACATTGCGAGGCACCTCCGTGTGCCAAAAATAGGCCCCGGGCACAGCCGCGCCCAAAAATAACCGCCCGAAGGCCGGGGCGCCAAGTTCGTCCAGCGGAAAAAGGCCAAAAAAACGGGTGGGCTATAGCCTTGGGGGGTGGGGCTGGCCAACTTCGTCTGCCGGACTCGGAACGGCGTAAGAGTTTGCGAGGCGCCTCCGTGTGCCAAAAATAGGGCGCGGGCACAGCCGCGCCCAAAAATAACCGCCCGAAGGCCGGGGCGCCAAGTTCGTCCAGCGGAAAAAGGCCACAAAAACGGGTGGGCTATAGCCTTGGGGGGTGGGGCTTGCGAAATTCGTCCGCCGGACTCGGAAAGGCGCGAGACTTTGCGAGGCACCTCCGTGTGCCAAAAATAGGCCGCGGACACAGCCACGCCCAAAAATAACCACCCTAAGGCCGGGGCGGCAAGATCGTCCAGCGGAAAAAGGCCACAAAAACGGGTGTGCTATAGCCTTGGGGGGTGGGGCGGGCCAACTTCGTCCGCCGGACTCGAAATGGCACGAGACTTTGAGAGGTGCCTCCGTGTCCCAAAAATAGGCCGCGGGCTCAGCAGCGCCATAAATAACAGCCTGAATGCTGGGGCGCCAAGTTCGTCCAGCGGAAAAAGGCCACAAAAACGGGTGGGCTATAGCCTTGGGGGGTGGGGCTGGCCAACTTCGTCCGCCGGACTCGGAATGGCACGAGACTTTGCGAGGCACCTCCGTGTCCCAAAAGTAGGCTGCGGGCACAACCGCGCCCAAAAATAACCTCCCGAAGGCCGGGGTGTCAAGTTCGTCCTGCAGAAAGAGGCCACAAAAACGGGTGGGCTATAGCCTTGCGGGGTGGGGCTGGCCAACTTCGTCCGCCGGACTCGGAATGGCGCGAGACATTGCGAGGCACCTCCGTGTGCCAAAAATAGGCCCTGGGCACAGCCGTACCCAAAAATAACCGCCCGAAGGCCGGGGCGCCAAGTTCGTCCAGCGGAAAAAGGCCACAAAAACGGGTGGGCTATAGCCTTGGGGGGTGGGGCTTGCCAACTTCGTCCGCCGGACCCGGAATGGCGCGAGACTTTGCGAGGCACCTCCGTGTGCGAAAAATAGGCCGCGGGCACAGCCGCGCCCAAAAATAACCTCCCGAAGGCCGGGGCGCCAAGTTCGTCCAGCGGAAAAAGGCCACAAAAACAGGTGGGCTATAGCCTAGGGGGGTGGGGCTGGTCAACTTCGTCCGCCGGACTCGGAATGGTGCGAGACTTTGCGAGGTGCCTCCGTGTGCCGAAAATAGGCCGCGGGCACAGCCGCACCCAAAAATAACCGCCCGAATGCCGGGGCGCCAAGTTCGTACAGCAGAAAAAGGCCATAAAAACGGGTGGGCTATAGCCTTGGGGGGTGGGGCTGGCAAACTTCGTCCGCCGGACTCAGAATGGCGCGAGACTTTGCGAGGCGCCTCCGTGTCCCAAAAGTAGGCCGCGGGCACAGCCGCGCCCAAACATAACCGCCCGAAGGCCGGGGTGCCAAGTTCGTCCTGCGGAAAAAGGCCACAAAAACGGGTGGCCTATAGCCTTGCGGGGTGGGGCTGGCCAACTTCGTCCGCCGGACTCGGAATGGCGCGAGACATTGCGAGGCACCTCCGTGTGCCAAAAATAGGCCCTGGGCACAGCCGCGTCCCAAAATAACCGCCCGAAGGCCGGGGCGCCAAGTTCGTCCAGCGGAAAAAGGCCACAAAAGCGGGTGGGCTATAGCCTTGGGGGGTGGGGCTGGCCAACTTCGTCCGCCGGACTCGGAATGGCGTGAGACTTTGAGAGGTGCCTCCGTGTCCCAAAAATAGGCCGCGGGCTCAGCAGCGCCATAAATAACCGCCTGAATGCCGGGGCGCCAAGTTCGTCCAGTGGAAAAAGGCCACAAAAACGGGTGGCCTATAGCCTTGCGGGGTGGGGCTGGCCAACTTCGTCCGCCGGACTCGGAATGGCGCGAGACATTGCGAGGCACCTCCGTGAGCCAAAAATAGGCCCTGGGCTCAGCCGCGCCCAAAAATAACCGCCCGAAGGCCGGGGCGGCAAGTTCGTCCAGCGGAAAAAGGCCACAAAAACGGGTGGGCTATAGCCTTGGGGGGTGGGGCTGGCCAACTTCGTCCGCCGGACTCGGAATGGCACGAGACTTTGAGAGGTGCCTCCGTGTCCCAAAAATAGGCCGCGGGCTCAGCAGCGCCATAAATAACCGCCTGAATGCCGGGGTGCCAAGTTCGTCCAGCGGAAAAAGGCCACAAAAACGGGTGGGCTATAGCCTTGGGGGGTGGGGCTGGCCAACTTTGTCCGCCGGACTCGGAATGGCACGAGACTTTGCGAGGCGCCTCCGTGTCCCAAAAGTAGGCCGCGGGCACAGCCGCGCCCAAAAATAACCGCCCGAAGGCCGGGGTGCCAAGTTCGTCCTGCGGAAAAAGGCCACAAAAACGGGTGGCCTATAGCCTTGCGGGGTGGGGCTGGCCAACTTCGTCCGCCGGACTCGGAATGGCGCGAGACATTGCGAGGCACCTCCGTGAGCCAAAAATAGGCCCTGGGCACAGCCGCGCCCAAAAATAACCGCCCGAAGGCCGGGGCGCCAAGTTCGTCCAGCGGAAAAAGGCCACAAAAGCGGGTGGGCTATAGCCTTGGGGGCTGGGGCTGGCCAACTTCGTCTGCCGGACTCGGAACGGCGCAAGAGGTTGCGAGGCGTCTCCGTGTGCCAAAAATCAGCCGTGGGCACAGCCGCGCCCAAAAATAACCGCCCGAAGGCAGGGGCGCCAAGTTCGTCCAGCGGAAAAAGGCCACAAAAACGGGTGGCCTATAGCCTTGCGGGGTGGGGCTGGCCAACTTCGTCCGCCGGACTCGGAATGGCGCGAGACATTGCAAGGCACCTCCGTGAGCCAAAAATTGGCCCTGGGCACAGCCGCGCCCAAAAATAACCGCCCGAAGGCCGGGGCGGCAAGTTCGTCCAGCGGAAAAAGGCCACAAAAACGGGTGGGCTATAGCCTTGGGGGGTGGGGCTGGCCAACTTCGTCCGCCGGACTCGGAATGGCACGAGACTTTGAGAGGTGCCTCCGTGTCCCAAAAATAGGCCGCGGGCTCAGCAGCGCCATAAATAACCGCCTGAATGCCGGGGCGCCAGGTTCGTCCAGCGGAAAAAGGCCACAAAAACGGGTGGGCTATAGCCTTGGGGGGTGGGGCTGGCCAACTTTGTCCGCCGGACTCGGAATGGCACGAGACTTTGCGAGGCGCCTCCGTGTCCCAAAAGTAGGCCGCGGGCACAGCCGCGCCCAAAAATAACCGCCGGAAGGCCGGGGTGCCAAGTTCGTCCTGCGGAAAAAGGCCACAAAAACGGGTGGCCTATAGCCTTGCGGGGTGGGGCTGGCCAACTTCGTCCGCCGGACTCGGAATGGCGCGAGACATTGCGAGGCACCTCCGTGAGCCAAAAATAGGCCCTGGGCACAGCCGCGCCCAAAAATAACCGCCCGAAGGCTGGGGCGCCAAGTTCGTCCAGCGGAAAAAGGCCAAAAAAACGGGTGGGCTATAGCCTTGGGGGGTGGGGCATGCGAACTTCGTCCGCCGAACTCGGAATGGTGTGAGACTTTGCGAGGCACCTCCGTGTGCCAAAAATAGGCCGCGGGCACAGCCGCGCCCAAAAATAACCGCCCTAAGGCCGGGGCGCCAAGTTCGTCCAGCGGAAAAAGGCCACAAAAACGGGTGGCCTATAGCCTTGGGGGGTGGGGCTGGCCAACTTCGTCCGCCGGACTCGGAATGGCGCGAGACTTTGAGAGGTGCCTCCGTGTCCCAAAGATAGGCCGCGGGCTCAGCAGCGCCATAACTAACCGCCTGAATGCCGGGGCGCCAAGTTCGTCCAGTGGAAAAAGGCCACAAAAACGGGTGGGCTATAGCCTTGGGGGGTGGGGCTGGCCTACTTCGTCCGCCGGACTCGGAATGGCGCGAGACTTTGCGAGGCGCCTCCCTGTGCCAAAAATAGGCCGTGGGCATAGCCGCGCCCAAAAATAACCGCCCGAAGGCCGGGGCGCCAAGTTCGTCCTGCGGAAAAAGGCCACAAAAACGGGTGGGCTATAGCCTTGCGGGGGGGGGGGGGGCTGGCCAACTTCGTCCGCCGGACTCGGAATGGCGCGAGACATTGCGAGGCACCTCCGTGAGCCAAAAATAGGACCTGGGCACAGCCGCGCCCAAAAATAACCGTCCGAAGGCCGGGGCGCCAAGTTCGTCCAGCGGAAAAAGGCCAAAAAAACGGGTGGGCTATAGCCTTGGGGGGTGGGGCTGGCCAACTTCGTCTGCCGGACTCGGAACGGCGCAAGAGTTTGCGAGGCACCTCCGTGTGCCAAAAATAGGCCGCGGGCACAGCCGCGCCCAAAATTAACCGCCCGAAGGCCGGGGCGCCAAGTTCGTCCAGCGGAAAAAGTCCACAAAAACGGGTGGGCTATAGCCTTGGGGGGTGGGGCTTGCGAACTTCGTCCGCCGGACTCGGAATGGCGCGAGACTTTGCGAGGCACCTCCGTGTGCCAAAAATAGGCCGCGGGCACAGCCGTGCCCAAAAATAACCACCCTAAGGCCGGGGCGCCAAGTTCGTCCAGCGGAAAAAGGCCACAAAAACGGGTGGGCTATAGCCTTGGGGGGTGGGGCTGGCCAACTTCGTCCCCCGGACTCGGAATGGCGCGAGACTTTGAGAGGTGCCTCCGTGTCCCAAAAATAGGCCGCGGGCTCAGCAGCGCCATAAATAACCGCCTGAATGCCGGGGCGCCAAGTTCGTCCAGTGGAAAAAGGCCACAAAAACGGGTGGGCTATAGGCTTGGGGGGTGGGGCTGGCCAACTTCGTCCGCCGGACTCGGAATGGCGCGAGACTTTGCGAGGCATCTCCATGGGCCAAAACTAGGCCGCGGGCTCGGCCGCGCCCAAAAATAACCGCCCGAAGGCCGGGGCGCCAAAATCGTCCAGTGGAAAAAGGCCACAAAAACGGGTGGGCTATAGCCTTGGGGGGTGTGGCTGGCCAACTTCGTCCGCCGGACTCGGAATGGCGTGAGACTTTGAGAGGTGCCTCCGTGTCCCAAAAATAGGCTGCGGGCTCAGCAGCGCCATAAATGACCGCCTGAATGCCGGGGCGCCAAGTTCGTCCAGCGGAAAAAGGCCACAAAAACGGGTGGGCTATAGCCTTGGGGGGTGGGGCTGGCCAACTTCGTCCGCCGGACTCGGAATGGCGCGAGACTTTGCGAGGCGCCTCCCTGTGCCAAAAATAGGCCGTGGGCACAGCCGCGCCCAAAAATAACCGCCCGAAGGCCGGGGCGCCACGTTCGTCCAGCGGAAAAAGGCCACAAAAACGGGTGGGCTATAGCCTTGGGGGGTGGTGCTTGCGAACTTCGTCCGCCGGACTCGGAATGGCGCGAGACTTTGCGAGGCGCCTCTGTGTGCCAAAAATAGGCCGCGGGCACAGCCGCGCCCAAAAATAACCACCCTAAGGCCGGGGCGCCAAGTTCGTCCAGCGGAAAAAGGCCACAAAAACGGGTGGGCTATAGCCTTGGGGGGTGGGGCTGGCCAACTTCGTCCGCCGGACTCGGAATGGCGCGAGACTTTGAGAGGTGCCTCCGTGTCCCAAAAATAGGCCGCGGGCTCAGCAGCGCCATAAATAACCGCCTGAATGCCGGGGCGCCAAGTTCGTCCAGCGGAAAAAGGCCAAAAAAACGGGTGGGCTATAGCCTTGGGGGGTGGGGCTGGCCCACTTCGTCCGCCGGAATCGGGATGGCGCGAGACTTTACGAGGCGCCTCCGTGTGCCAAAAATAGGCCGCGGGCACGGCCGTGCCCAAAAATAACCGCCCGAAGGCCGGGGCGCCAAATTCGTCCAGCGGAAAAAGGCCAAAAAAACGGGTGGGCTATAGCCTTGGGGGGCGGGGCTGGCCAACTTCGTCCGCCGGACTCGGAATGGCGCGAGACTTTGCGAGGCGCCTCCCTGTACCAAAAATAGGCCGCGGGCACAACCGCCCCCAAAAATAACCGCCCGAAGGCCGGGGCGCCAAGTTCGTCCAGCGGAAAAAGGCCACAAAAACAGGTGGGCTATAGCCTAGGGGGGTGGGGCTGGTCAACTTCGTCCGCCGGACTCGGAATGGTGCGAGAATTTGCGAGGCGCCTCCATGTGCCGAAAATAGGCCGCGGGCTCAGCAGCGCCATAAATAACCGCCGGAATGCCGGGGCGCCAAGTTCGTCCAGCGGAAAAAGGCCACAAAAACGGGTGGGCTATAGCCTTGGGGGGTGGGGCTGGCCAACTTCGTCCACCGGACTCGGAATGGCGCGAGACTTTGCGAGGCGCCTCCGTGTGCCAAAAATAGGCCGCGGGCACAGCCGCGCCCAAAAATAACCGCCCGAAGGCCGGGGCGCCAAGTTCGTCCAGCGGAAAAAAGGCCACAAAAACGGGTGGGCTATAGCCTTGGTGGGGCTGGCCAACTTCGTCCGCGGGACTCGGAATGGCGCGAGACATTGTGAGGCGCCTCCGTGTCCCAAAAGTTGGCCGCGGGCACAGCCGCGCCCGAAAATAACTGCCCGAAGGCCGGGGCGCCAAGTTCGTCCAGCAGAAAAAGGCCACAAAAACAGGTGGGCTATAGCCTTGGGGGGTGGGGCTGGCCAACTTCGTCCGCCGGACTCGGAATGGCACGAGTCTTTGCGAGGCGCCTCCGTGTCCCAAAAGTAGGCCGCGGGGACAGCCGCGCCCCAAAATAACCGCACGGAGGCCGGGGCGCCAAGTTCGGCCAGCGGAAAAATACCACAAAAACGGGTGGGCTATAGCCTTGGGGGGTGGGGCTGGCCAACTTCGTCCGCCGAACTCGGAATGGCGCGAGACTTTGCGAGGCGCCTCCGTGTGCCAAAAATAGGCCCTGGGCACAGCCGCGTCCAAAAATAACCGCCCGAAGGCTTGGGCGCCAAGTTCGTCCTGCGGAAAAAGGCCACAAAAACGGGTGGGCTATAGCCTTGGGTGGTGGGCCTGGCCAACTTCGTCCGCGGGACTTGGAATGGCGCTACACTTTGCTTTGCGAGGCGCCTCCGTGTGCCAAAAATAGGCACAGCCGCACCCAAAAATAGCCGCACGAAGGCCGGGGCGCCAAGTTCGTCCAGCGGAAAAATACCACAAAAACGGGTGGGCTATAGCCTTGGGTGGTGGGCCTGGCCAACTTCGTCCGCGGGACTCGGAATGGCGCTAGACTTTGTGCGGCACCTCCATGTGCCAAAAATAGGCCCTGGGCACAGCCGCGCCCAAAAATAACCGCCCGAAGGCCGGGGCGCCAAGTTCGTCCAGCGGAAAAAGGCCACAAAAACGGGAGGGCTATAGCCTTGGGGGGTGGGGCTGGCCAACTTCGTCCGCCGGACTCGGAATGGCGCGAGACTTTGCGAGGCGCCGCCGTGTGCCAAAAGAAGGCCGCGGCCACAGCCGCGCCCAAAAATAGCCGCACGAAGCCCGGGGCGCCAAGTTCGTCCAGCGGAAAAATACCACAAATACGGGTGGGCTATAGCCTTGGGGGGTGGGGCTGGCCAACTTCGTCCGCCGGACTCGGAATGGCACGAGACTTTATGAGGCGCCTCCGTGTGCCAAAAATAGGCCGTGGGCACAGCCGCGTCCAAAAATAACCGCCCGAAGGCCGGGGCGCCAAGTTCGTCCAGCGGAAAAAGGCCACAAAAACGGGTGGGCTATAACCTTTGGGGGTGGGGCTAGCCAACTTCGTCCACCGGACTCAGAATGGCGCGAGACTTTGCGAGGCACCTCCGTGTGCCAAAAATAGGCCGCGGGCACAGCCGCGCCAAAAAATAATCGCTCGAAGGCCGGGGCGCCAAGTTCGTCCAGCGGAAAAAGGCCACAAAAACAGGTGGGCTATAACCTTGGGGGGTGGGGCTAGCCAACTTCGTCCGCCGGGCTCGGAGTGGCGCGAGACTTTGTGAGGCACCTCCGTGTGCCAAAAATAGGCCGCGGGCACAGCCGTGCCCAAAAATAACTGCCCGAATACCAGGGCGCCAAGTTCGTCCAGCGGAAAAAGGCCACAAATACGGGTGGGCTATAGCCTTGAGGGTTGGGGCTTGCCAACTTCGTCCGCCGGACTCGGAATTGCGCGAAACTTTGCGAGGCACCTCCCTGTGCGAAACATAGTCCGCAGGCACAGCCGCGCCCAAAAATAACCGCCCGAAAGCCGGGGCGCCAAGTTCGTCCAGCGGAAAAAGGCCACAAATACGGGTGGGCTATAGCCTTGGGGGTTGGGGCTGGCTAACTTCGTCCGCCGGACTCGGAATGGCGCGAGACTTTGCGTGGCGCTTCCGTGGGACAAAAATAGGCCGTGGACACAGCCGCGCCCAAAAATAACGGCCCGAAGGCCGGGGCGCCAAGTTCGTCCAGCGGAAAAAGGCCAGAAAAACGGGTGGGCTATAGCATTGGGGGGTGGGGCTGGCCGACTTCGTCCGCCGGACTCGGAATGGTGCGAGACTTTGCGAGGCACCTCCGTGTGCCAAAAATAGGCTGCGGGCACAGCCGTACCCAAAAATAACAGCCCAAAGGCCGGGGCGCCAAGTTCGTCCAGCGGAAAAAGGCCACAAAAACAGGTGGGCTATAGCCTTGGCGGGTGGGGCTGGCCCACTTCGTCCGCCGGACTCGTAATGGCGCAAGGCTTTACGAGGCACCTCCGTGTGCCAAAAATAGGCCGCGGGCACAGCCGCGCCCAAAAATAACCACCTGAAGGCCGGGGCGCCAAGTTCGTCCCGCGGAAAAAGGCCACAAAAACGGGTTGGCTATAGCCTTGGGGGGTGGGGCTGGCCAACTTCGTCTGCCGGACTCGGAATGGCCCGAGACTTTGCGATGCGCCTCCGTGAGCCAAAAATAGGCCACAGACACAGCCGCGCCCAAAAATAACCACCTGAAGGCCGGGGCGCCAAGTTCATCCAGCGGAAAAAGGCCACAAAAACGGGTGGGCTATAGCCTTGGGGGGTGGGGCTGGCTAACTTCGTCCGCGGGACTCGGAATGGTGCGAGACTTTGCGTGGCGCCTCCGTGGGCCAAAAATAGGCCGCGGGCAGAACCGCGTCCAAAAATAACGGCCCGAAGGCCGGGGCGCCAAGTTCGTCCAGCGGAAAAAGGCCACAAAAACGGGTGGGCTATAGCCTTGGGGGGTGGGGCTGGCCGACTTCGTCCGCCGGACTCGGAATGGTGTGAGACTTTGCGAGGAACCTCCATGTGCCAAAAATAGGCCGCGGGCACAGCCGCGCCCAAAAATAACCACCCGATTGCCGGGGCGCCAAGTTCGTCCAGCGGAAAAAGGCCACAAATACGGGCGGGCTATAGCCTTTGGGGGTGGGGCTGGCCAACTTCGTCCGCCGGACTCGGAATGGGGCAAGACTTCGCGAGGTGCCTCCGTGTGCCAAAAATAGGCCGTGGGCACAGCCACGCCCAAAAATAACGGCCCGAAGGCCGGGGCGCCAAGTTCGTCCAGCGGAAAAAGGCCACAAATACGGGTGGGCTATAGCCTTGGGGGGTGGGGCTGGCCCACTTCGTCTGCCGGACTCGGAATGGCGCGAGACTTTGCGAGGTTCCTCCGTGTGCTAAAAATAGGCCGCGGGCGCAGCCGCGCCCAAAAATATATGCCCGAAGGCCGGGGCGCCAAGTTCGTCCAGAGGAAAAAGGCCACAAAAACGGGTGGGCTATAGACTTGGGGGGTGGGGCTGGCCAACTTCGTCCGCCGGACTAGGAATGGCACGAGACTTTGCGAGGCACCTCCGTGTGCCAAAAATAACCGCCCGAAGGCCAGGGCGCCAAGTTCGTCCAGCGGAAAAAGGCCACAAAAACGGGTGGGGTATAGCCTTTGGGGGTGGGGCTGGCCAACTTCGTCCGCCCGACTCGGAATGGCGCGAGACTTTACGAGGTGCCTCCGCGTGCCAAATATAGGCCGCGGGCACAGACGTACCCAAAAATAATCGCCCGAAGGCCGGGGCGCCAAGTTCGTCCAGCGGAAAAAGGCCACAAAAACGGGTGGGGTATAGCCTTTGGGGGTGGGGCTGGCCAACTTCGTCCGCCCGACTCGGAATGGCGCGAGACTTTGCGAGGCGCCTCCGCGTGCCAAAAATAGGCCGCGGGCACAGCCGCACCCCAAAATAACCGCCCGAAGGCCGGGGCACCAAATTCGTCCAGCGGAAAAAGGCCACAAATACGGGTGGGCTATAGCCTTGGGGGGTGGGGCTGGCCAACTTCGTCCGCCGGACTCAGAATGGCGGGAGACTTTGCGAAGCACCTCCGTGTGACAAAAATAAACCGTGGGCACAGCCATACCCAAAAATAACCGCCCGAAGGCCGGGGCGCCAAGTTCGTCCAGCGGAAAAAGGCCACAAAAACGGGTGGGCTATATCCTTGAGGGATGGGGCTGGCCAACTTCGTCCGCCGGACTCGCAATGGCGCGAGACTTTGCGAGGTGCCTCCGTGTGCCAAAAATAGGCCGCGGACACAGCCGTGCCCAAAAATAATGGCCCGAAGGCCGAGGCACCAAGTTCGTCCAGCGGAAAAAGGCCACAAATACGGGTGGGCTATAGCCTTGGGGGGTGGGGCTGGCCCACTTCGTCCGCCGGACTCGGAATGGCGCGAGACTTTGCGAGGTTCCTCCGTGTGCTAAAAATAGGCCGCGGGCACAGCCGCGCCCAAAAATAACCGACCGAAGGCCGGGGCGCCAAGTTCGTCCAGCGGAAAAATGCCACAAAAACGGGTGGGCTATAGCCTTGGGGGGTGGGGCCATCCGACTTCGTCCGCCGGACTCGGAATGGCGCGAGACTTTGCGAGGTGCCTCCGTGTGCCAAAAATAGGCCGCGGACACAGCTGCCCCCAAAAATAACTGCCCGAAGGCCGGGGCGCCAAGTTCGTCCAGCGGAAAAAGGCCACAAAAACGAGTGACCTATAGCCTTGGGGGGTGGGGCTGGCCAACTTCGTCCGCCGGACTCGGAATGGCGTGAGACTTTATGAGGCACCTCCGTGTGCCAAAAATAGGCCGTGGGCACAGCCGCGCCCAAAAATAACCTCCCGAAGGCCGGGGCGCCAAGTTCATCCAGCGGAAAATGGCAACAAATACGGGTGGGCTATAGCCTTGGGGGGTGGGGTTGGCCAAATTCGTCCGCCGGACTCACATGGCGCGAGACTTTGCGAGGCGCCTCCGTGTGCCAAAAATAGGCTGCGGGCACAGCCGCGCCCTAAAATAACATCCCGAAGGCCGGGGCGGCAAGTTCGTCCAACGGAAAAAGGCCACAAATACGGGTGGGCTATAGCCTTGGGGGGTGGGGCTGGCCAACTTCATCCGCCGGACTCGGAATGCCACGAGACTTTACGCGGGGCCTCTGTGTGCCAAACATTGGCCGCGGGCAAAGCCGCGCCCAAAAATAACCGCCCGAAGGCCGGGACGCCAAGTTCGTCCAGCGGAAAAAGGCCACAAAAACGGGTGGGATATAGCCTTGGGGTTGGGGCTGGCCAACTTCGTCCGCCGGACTCGGAATGGCGCGAGACTTTGCGAGGTGCCTCGGTGTGCCAAAAATAGGCCGCGGGCACAGCCGCGCCCAAAAATAACCGCCCGAAGGCCTGGGCGCCAATTTCGTCCTGCTGAAAAAGGCCACAAAAACGTGTGGGCTATAGCCTTGGGGGGTTGGGCTGGCCAACTCCGTCAGCCGGACTCGGAATGGCGCGAGACTTTGCGAGCCGCCTCCGTGTGCCAAAAATAGGCCGCGGGCACAGCCGCGCCCAAAAATAACCGCTTGAAGGCTGGGGCGCCATGTTCGTCCAGCGGAAAAAGGCCACAAAAACGGGTGGGCTATAGCCTTGGGGGGGTGGGGCTGGCCGACTTCGTCCGCCGGACTCGGAATGGTGCGAGACTTTGCGAGGCACCTCCGTGTGCCAAAAATAGGCCGCGGGCACAGCCGCGCCCAAAAATAACAGCCCGAAGGCCGGGGCGCCAAGTTCGTCCAGCGGAAAAAGGCCACAAAAACGGGTGGGCTATAGCCTTGGGGGGTGGGGCTGGACCATTTCGTCTGCCGGACTCGGAATGGCGCGAGACTTTGCGAGGCGCCTCCGTGTGCCAAAAATAGGCCACGGGCACAGCCGCGCCCAAAAATAACCGCCCGAAGGCCGGGGCGCCAAGTTTGTCCAGTGGAAAAAGGTCACAAAAATGGGTGGGCTATAGCCTTGGGGGGTGGGGCTGGCCAAATTCGTCCGCCGGACTCGGAATGGTGCGAGGCGTTGCGAGGCACCTCTGTGTGCCAAAAATAGGCCGCGGGCACAGCCGCGCCCAAAAATAACCATCTGAAGGCCGGGGCGCCAAGTATGTCCAACGGAAAAAGGCCACAAAAACGGGTGGGCTATAGCCTTGGGGAGTGGGGCTGGCCAACTTCGTCCGCCGGACTCGGAATGGCCCGAGACTTTGCGAGGCGCCTCCGTTTGCCAAAAATAGGCGGCGGGCACAGCCACGCCCAAAAAAAAACCGCCCGAAGGCCGGGGCGCCAAGTTCGTCCGGCGGAAAAAGGCCACAAAAACGGGTGGGCTATAGCCTTGGGGGGTGGGGCTGGCCAACTTCGTCCGCCGGACTCGGAATAGCGCGAGACTGTGCGAGGCACCTCCGGGTGCCAAAAATAGGCCTCGGGTACAGCCGCACCCAAAAATAACCTCCCGAAGGCCGGAGGGCCAAGTTCGTCCTGCGGTAAAAGGCAACAAATACGGGTGGGCTATAGCCTTGGGGGGTGGGGCTGGCCAACTTCGTCCGCCGGACTCGGAATGGCGCGAGACTTTGCGAGGTGCCTCTGCGTGTAAAAAATAGTGCCGCGCCCAAAAATAACCGCCCGAAGGCCGGGGCGCCAAGTTCGTCCAGCGGAAAAAGGCCACAAATAGGGGTGGGCTATAGCCTTGGGGGGTGGGGCTGGCCAACTTTGCTCGCCGGACTCGGAAGGGCGCGAGACTTTGCGAGGTGCCTCCGTGTGCAAAAAATAGGCCGCGGACACAGCCGCACCCAAAAATCACCGCCCGAAGGCCGGGGCGCCAAGTTCGTCCAGCGGAAAAAGGCCAAAAATACGGGTGGGCTATAACCTTGGGGGGTGGGGCGGGCCAACTTCGTCCGCCCGACCCGGAATGGCGCAAGACTTTGCGAGGCGCCTCCGTGTGCCAAAAATAGGACGCGGGCACAGCCGCGCCCAAAAATAACCGCTTGAAGGCCAGGGCGCCAAGTTCGTCCAGCGCAAAAAGGCCACAAAAACGGGTGGGCTACAGCCTTGGGGGGTGGGGCTGGCCAACTTCGTCCACCGGTCGCGGAATGGTGCTAGAGTTTGCGAGGCGCCGCCTTGCGCCAAAAATAGGCCGCAGGTAATGCCGCGCCCAAAAATAACCGCCCGAAGGCCGGGGCGCCAAGTTCATCCAGCGGAAAAAGTCCAAAAATACGGGTGGGCTATAGCCTTGGGGGGTGGGCTGGCCAACTTCGTCCGCCGGACTCGGAATGGCGCGAGACTTTGCGAGGCGCCTCCGTGTGCCGAAAATAGGCCGCGGGCACAGCCGCATCAAACAATAACTGCCCGAAGGCCGGGCCGCCAAGTTCTTCCAACGGAAAAAGGCCACAAAAACGGGTGGGCTATAGCCTTTGGGGGTGGGGCTGGCCAACTTCGTCCGCCGGACTCGGAATGGTACGAGACTTTGCGAGGCGCCTCCGTGTACCAAAAATAGGCAGCGGGCACAGCCGTGCCCAAAAATAACCGCCCGAAGGCCGGGGCGCCAAGTTCGTCCAGCGGAAAAAGGCCACAAAAACGGGTGGGCTATAGCCTTGGGGGGTGGGGCTGGCCCACTTCGTCCGCCGGACTCGGAATGGCGTGAGACTTTGCGAGGCACCTCCGTGTACCAAAAATAGGCCGGTGGTACAGCCGTTCCCAAAAATAACCGCCCGAAGGCCGGGGCGCCAAGTTCGTCCAGCGGAAAAAGGCCACAAAAACGGGTGGGCTATAGCCTTGGGGGTGGGGCTGGCCCACTTCGTCCGCCGGACTCGGTATGGCGTGAGACTTTGCGAAGCGCCTCCGTGTGCCAAAAATAGGCCGCGGACACAGCCGCGCCAAAAAATAACCGCCCGAAGGCCGGGGCGCCAAGTTCGTCCAGCGGAAAAACGCCCCAAAAACGGGTGGGCTATAGCCTTGGGGGGTGGAGCTGGCCAACTTCCTCCGCCTGGCTCGGAATGGCGCGAGACTTTGCTAGGCTCCTCCGTAAGCCAAAAATAGGCCGCAGGCACAGCCACGCCCAAAAATAACCGCCCGAAGGCCCGGGCGCCAAGTTCGTCCAGCGGAAAAAGGACACAAATACGGGTGGGCTATAGCCTTGGGGGGTGGGGCTGGCCAACTTCGTCCGCCGGACTCGGAATGGCGCGAGACTTTGCGAGGCCCCTCCGTGTGCCAAAAATAGGCCGCGGGCACAGCCGCGCCCAAATATAACAGCCCAAAGGCCGGGGCGTCAAGTTCGTCCAGCGGAAAAAGGCCACAAAAACGGGTGTGCTATAGCCTTGGGGGGTGGGGCTGGCCAACTTCGTCCGCTGGACTCGGAATGGCGCGAGACTTTACGAGGTGCCTCCGTGTGCTAAAAATAGGCCGCGGGCACAGCCGCGCCCAAAAATAACCGCCCGAAGGCCTGGGCGCCAAGTTCATCCAGCGGAAAATGGCCACAAAAACGGGTGGGCTATAGCCTTGGGGGGTGGGGCTGGCCGACTTCGTCCGCCGGACTCGGAATGGCGCGAGACATTGCGAGGCGCCTCCGTGCGCCAAAAATAGGCCGTGGGAACAGCCGTGCCCAAAAATAACCGCCCGAAGGCCGGGGCGCAAAGTTCGCCCAGCAGAAAATGGTCACAAATACTGCGGGCTATAGCCTTGGCGGGTGGGGCTGGCCAACTTCGTCCGCCGGACTCGGAATGGCGCGAGACTTTGCGAGGCTCCTCCGTGTGCCAAAAATAGGCCGGGGACACAGCCGCGCCCAAAAATAACCGCCCGAAGGCCTGGGCGCCAAGTACGTCCAGCGGAAAAAGGCCACAAAAACGGGTGGGCTATAGCCTTGCGGGGTGGGGCTGGCCGACTTCGTCCGCTGGACTCGGAATGGCGCGAGACATTGCGAGGCGCCTCCGAGTGCCAAAAATAGGCCGTGGGCACAGCCGTGCCCAAAAATAACCACCCGAAGGCCGGGGCGCAAATTTCGTCCAGCGGAAAAAGGCCACAAATACTGTGGGCTATAGCCTTGGGGGGTGGGGTGGCCAACTTCGTCCGCCGGACTCGGAATGGCGCGAGACTTTGCGAGGAGCCTCCGTGCGCCATAAATAGGTCGCGGGCACTGCCGCGCCCAAAAATAACCGCCCGAAGGCCGGGGCGCCGAGTTCGTCCAGCGGAAAAAGGCCACAAATACGGGTGGGCTATAGCCTTGGTGGGTGGGGCTGGCCAACTTCGTCCGCCGGACTCGGAATGGCGCGAGACTTTACGAGGCCCCTCCGTGTGCCAGAAATAGGCCGGGGACACAGCCGCGCCCAAAAATAACCGCCCGAAGGCCTGGGCGCCAAGTTCGTTCAGCGGAAAAAGGCCACAAAAACGGGTGGGCTATAGCCTTGGGGGGTGGGGCTGGCCGACTTCGTCCGCCGGACTCGGAATGGTACGAGACATTGCAAGGGGCCTCCGTGCGCCAAAAATAGGTCGCGGGCACTGCCGGTCTCAAAAATAACCGCCCGAAGGCCGGGGCGCCAAGTTCGTCCAGCGGAAAAAGGCCACAAAAACGGGTGGGCTATAGCATTGGGGGGTGGGGCTGGCCAACTTCGTCCGCCGTACTCGGGATGGCGCGAGACTTTGCGAGGCGCCTCCGTGTGCCAAACATAGGCCGCGGGCACAGCCGCGCCCAAAAATAACCGCCCCTTGGCCGGGGCGCCAAGTTCGTCCAGCGGAAATAGGCCACAAATACGGGTAGGCTATAGCCTTGGGGAGTGGGGATGAAAAACTACGTCCGCCGGACTCGGAATGGCGCGAGACTTTGCGAGGCACCTCCGTGTGCCAAAAATAGGCCGCGGGCACAGTCGCGCCCAAAAATAACCGCGAGAAGGCCGGGGCGCCAAGTTCGTCCAGCGGAAAGAGGCCACAAAAACGGGTGGGCTATAGCCTTGGGGGGTGGGGCTGGCCAACTTCGTCCGCCGGACTCAGAATGGCACGAGACTTTGCGAGGCGCCTCCATGTGCCAAAAATAGGCCGTGGGCTCAGCCGCGCCCAAAAATAACCGCCCGAAGGCCGGGGCGCCGAGTCCGTCCAGCGGAAAAAGGCCACAAAAACGGGTGGGCTATAGCCTTGGGGGGTGGGGCTGGCCAACTTCGTCCGCCGGACTCGGAATGGCGCGAGACTTTGCGAGGCGCCTCCGTGTGCCAAAAATAGGCCGCGGGCACAGCCGTGCCCAAAAATAACTGCCCGAAGGCCAGGGCGCAAAGTTCATCCTGCGGAAAAAGGCCACAAATACGGGTGGGCTATAGCTTTGGGGGGTGGGGCTGGCCGACTTCGTCCGCCAGACTCGGGATGGCGCGAGACTTTGCGAGGCACCTCCGTGTGCCAAACATAGGCCGCGGGCACAGCCACGCCCAAAAATAACAGCGAGAAGGCCGGGGCGCCAAGTTCGTCGAGCGGAAAACGGCCACAAATACGGGTGGACTATAGCCTTGGGGGGTGGGGCTGGCCAACTTCGTCCGCCGGACTCGGAATGGCGCGCGATTTTGCGAGGCGCCTCCGTGTACCAAAAATAGGCCGCATGCACAGCCGCGCCCAAAAATAATCGCCCGAAGGCCGGGTCGCCAAGTTCGTCCAGCGGAAAAAGGCCACAAAAACGGGTGGGCTATAGCCTTAGGGGGTGGGGCTGGCCAACTTCGTACCCCGGACTCGGGATGGCGCGAGACTTTGTGAGGGGCCTCCGTGTGCCAAAAATAGGCCGCGGGCTCAGGCACGCCCAAACATAACCGCCCCAAGGCCGGGGCGCCAAGTTCGTCCAGCGGAAAAAGGCCACAAATACGGGTGGGCTATAGCCTTGGGGGGTGGGGCTGGCCCACTTCGTCCGCCAGACTCGGAATGGCGCGAGACTTTGCGAGGGGCCTCCGTGTGCCAAAAATAGGCCGCAGGCTCAGCCGCGCCCAAAAATAACCGCCCGAAGCCTGGGCGCCAACTTCGTCCAGCGGAAAAAGGCCACAAAAACGGGTGGGCTATAGCCTTGCGGGGTGGGGCTGGCCGACTTCGTCCGCCGGACTCGGAATGGTACGAGACATTGCAAGGGCCCTCCGTGCGCCAAAAATAAGCCGCGGGCACAGCCGCGCCCAAAAATAACCGCCCGAAGGCCTGGGCGCCAAGTTCGTCCAGCGGAAAAAGGCCACAAAAACGGGTGGGCAATAGCCTTGGGCGGTGGGGCTGGCCGACTTCGTCCGCCGGACTCGGAATGGTACGAGACATTGCAAGGGGCCTCCGTGCGCCAAAAATAGGTCGCGGGCACTGCCGTTCCCAAAAATAACCGCCCGAAGGCCGGGGCGCTAAGTTCGTCCAGCGGAAAAAGGCCACAAAAACGGGTGGGCTATAGCCTTGGGGGGTGGGGCTGGCCAACTTCGTCCGCCGTACTCGGGATGGCGCGAGACTTTGCGAGGAGCCTCCGTGTGCCAAAAATAGGCCGCAGGCTCAGCCGCGCCCAAAAATAACCGCCCGGAGGCCTGGGCGCCAACTTCGTCCAGCGGAAAAAGGCCACAAAAACGGGTGGGCTATAGCCTTGCGGGGTGGGGCTGGCCGACTTCGTCCGCCGGACTCGGAATGGTACGAGACATTGCAAGGGCCCTCCGTGCGCCAAAAATAAGCCGCGGGCACAGCCGCGCCCAAAAATAACCGCCCGAAGGCCTGGGCGCCAAGTTCGTCCAGCGGAAAAAGGCCACCAAAACGGGTGGGCAATAGCCTTGGGCGGTGGGGCTGGCCGACTTCGTCCGCCGGACTCGGAATGGTACGAGACATTGCAAGGGGCCTCCGTGCGCCAAAAATAGGTCGCGGGCACTGCCGTTCCCAAAAATAACCGCCCGAAGGCCGGGGCGCTAAGTTCGTCCAGCGGAAAAAGGCCACAAAAACGGGTGGGCTATAGCCTTGGGGGGTGGGGCTGGCCAACTTTCTCCGCCGTACTCCGGATGGCGCGAGACATTGCGAGGGGCCTCCGTGTGCCAAAAATAGGCCGCAGGCTCAGCCGCGCCCAAAAATAACCGCCCGAAGGCCTGGGCGCCAACTTCGTCCAGCGGAAAAAGGCCACAAAAACGGGTGGGCTATAGCCTTGCGGGGTGGGGCTGGCCGACTTCGTCCGCCGGACTCGGAATGGTACGAGACATTGCAAGGGCCCTCCGTGCGCCAAAAATAAGCCGCGGGCACAGCTGCGCCCAAAAATAACCGCCCGAAGGCCTGGGCGCCAAGTTCGTCCAGCGGAAAAAGGCCACAAAAACGGGTGGGCAATAGCCTTGGGCGGTGGGGCTGGCCGACTTCGTCCGCCGGACTCGGAATGGTACGAGACATTGCAAGGGGCCTCCGTGCGCCAAAAATAGGTCGCGGGCACTGCCGTTCCCAAAAATAACCGCCCGAAGGCCGGGGCGCTAAGTTCGTCCAGCGGAAAAAGGCCACAAAAACGGGTGGGCTATAGCCTTGGGGGGTGGGGCTGGCCAACTTCGTCCGCCGTACTCGGGATGGCGCGAGACTTTGCGAGGGGCCTCCGTGTGCCAAAAATAGGCCACAGGCTCAGCCGCGCCCAAAAATAACCGCCCGAAGGCCTGGGTGCCAACTTCGTCCAGCGGAAAAAGGCCACAAAAACGGGTGGGCTATAGCCTTGCGGGGTGGGGCTGGCCGACTTCGTCCGCCGGACTCGGAATGGTACGAGACATTGCAAGGGCCCTCCGTGCGCCAAAAATAGGTCGCGGGCACTGCCGTTCCCAAAAATAACCGCCCGAAGGCCGGGGCGCTAAGTTCGTCCAGCGGAAAAAGGCCACAAAAACGGGTGGGCTATAGCCTTGGGGGGTGGGGCTGGCCAACTTCGTCCACCGTACTCGGGATGGCGCGAGACTTTGCGAGGCGCCTCCGTGTGCCAAACATAGGCCGCGGGCACAGCCGCGCCCAAAAATAACCGCCCCTTGGCCGGGGCGCCAAGTTCGTCCAGCGGAAATAGGCCACAAATACGGGTAGGCTATAGCCTTGGGGGGTGGGGATGACAAACTACGTCCGCCGGACTCGGAATGGCGCGAGACTTTACGAGGCACCTCCGTGTGCCAAAAATAGGCCGCGGGCACAGTCGCGCCCAAAAATAACCGCGAGAAGGCCGGGGCGCCAAGTTCGTCCAGCGGAAAACGGCCACAAATACGGGTGGACTATAGCCTTGGGGGATGGGGCTGGCCAACTTCGTCCGCCAGACTCGGAATGGCGCGCGACTTTGCGAGGCGCCTCCGTGTGCGAAAAATAGGCCGCAGGCACAGGCGCACCCAAAAATAACGGCCCGAAGGCCGGGGCGCCAAGTTCGTCCAGCGGAAAAAGGCCACAAAAACGGGGTGGGCAATAGCCTTGGGGGGTGGGGCTGGCCAACTTCGTCAGCCGGACTCGGAAAGGCGCGAGACTTTGCGAGGCGCCTCCGTGTACAAAAAATAGGCTGTGGGCACAGCCGCGCCCAAAAATAACCGCCTGAAGGCCGGGCGCCAAGTTCGTCCAGCGGAAAAAGGCCACAAATACGGGTGGGCTATAGCCTTGGGGGGTGGGGATAGCAACCTTCGTCCGCCAGAATCGGAATAGCGCGAGACTTCGCGAGGAGCCTCCGTGTGCTAAAAATAGGCCACGGGCACAGCCGCGCCCAAAAATAACTGCCCGAAGGCCGGGGCGCCAAGTTCGTCCAGCGGAAAAAGGCCACAAAAACGGGTGGCCTATAGACTTGGGGAGTGGGGCTGGCCAACTTCGTCCGCCAGACTCGGAATGGCGCGAGACTTTGCGAAGCACCTCCGTGTACCAAGAATAGACCGCGGGCAATGCCGTACCCAAAAATAACTGCCCGAAGGCCGGGGCGCCAAGTTCGTCCAGCGGAAAAAGCCCACAAAAACGGGTGGGCTATAGCCTTGGGGGGTGGGGTGGGCCAACTTCGTCCGCCGGACTTGGAATGTCGCGAGACTTTGCGAGGCACCTCCATGTGCTAAAAATAGGCTGCAGGCACAGCCGCGCCCAAAAATAACGGCCCGAAGGCCGGGGCGCCAAGTTCGTCCAGCGGAAAAAGGCCACAAAAACGGGTGGGCTATAGCCTTGGGGAGTGGGGCTGGACAACTTCGTCCCCCGGACTCGGAATGGCGCGAGACTTTGCGAGGCGCCTCCGTATGCCAAAAATAGGCCGCGGGCACAGCCGCGCCCAAAAATAACCACCCGAAGGCCGGGGCGCCAAGTTCGTCCAGCGGAAAAAGGCCACAAAAACGGGTGGGCTATAGCCTTGGGGGGTGGGGTTGGCCAACTTCGTCCGCCGGACTCGGAATGTCGTGAGACATTGCGAGGCCCCTCCGTGTGCTAAAAATAGGCCGCAGGCACAGCCGCGTCCAAAAATAACAGCCCGAAGCCCGAAGCACCAAGTTCGTCCAGCGGAAAAAGGCCACAAAAACGGGTGGGCTATAGCCTTGGGGGGTGGGTTTGGCCAACTTCGTCCGCCGGACTCGGAATGTCGCGAGACTTTGCGAGGCTCCTCCGTGTGCTAAAAATAGGCCGAAGGCACAGCCGCGCCCAAAAATAACGGCCCGAAGGCCGGGGCGCCAAGTTCGTCCAGCGGAAAAAGGCCACAAAAACGGGTGGGCTATAGCCTTGGGGGGTGGGGCTGGACAACTTCGTCCGCCGGACTAGGAATGGCGCGAGACTTTGCGTGGCACCTCCGTGTGCCAAAAATAGGCCGCGGGCACAGCCGCGCCCAAAAGTAACCGCCTGAAGGCCGGGGCGCCAACTTCGTCCAGCGGAAAAAGGCCACAAAAACGGGTGGGCTATAGCCTTGGGGGGTGGGGCTGGCCAATTTCGTCAGCCGGACTCGGAATGGCACGAGACTTTGCGAGGCGCCACCGTGTGCCAAATATAGGCCGCGGGCACAGCCGCGCCCAAAAATGACCGCCCGAAGGCCGGGGCGCCAAGTTTGTCCAGCGGAAAAAGGCCACAAAAACGGGTGGGCTATAGCCTTGTGGGGTGGGGCTGGCCCACTTCGTCCGCCGGACTCGGAATGCCGTGAGACTTTGCGAGGGGCCTCCGTGTGCCAAAAATAGGCCGCGGGCAAAGCCGCGTCCAAAAATAACAGCCCGAACGCCGGGGCGCCAAGTTCGTCCAGCGGAAAAAGGCCACAAATACGGGTGGGCTATAGCCTTGGGGGGTGGGGATAGCAACCTTCGTCCGCCAGAATCGGAATAGCGCGAGACTTCGCGAGGAGCCTCCGTGTGCTAAAAATAGGCCACGGGCACAGCCGCGCCCAAAAATAACAGCCCGAAGGCCGGGGCGCCAAGTTCGTCCAGCGGAAAAAGGCCACAAATACGGGTGGGCTATAGCCTTGGGGGGTGGGTCTGGCCAACAATGTCCGCCGGGCTCGGAATGGCGCGAGAATTTGCGAGGCGCCTCCGTGTGCCAAAAATAGGCCGCGAACTCAGCCGCGCCCAAAAATAACCGCCCGAAGGCCGGGGCGCCAAGTTCGTCCAGCGGAAAAAGGCCACAAAAACGGGTGGGGTACAGCCTTGGGGGGTGGGGCTGGCCCACTTCGTCCGCCGGACTCGGAATGCCGCGAGACTTTGTGAGGGGCCTCCGTGTGCCAAAAATAACCGCCCGAAGGCTACGGCGCCAAGTTCGTCCAGCGGAAAAAGGCCAGAAAAACGGGTTTGCTATAGCCTTGGGGGGTGGGGCTGGCCAACCTCGTCCGCCGGACTCGGAATGCCGCGAGACTTTGCGAGGGGCCTTCGTGTGCCAAAGGTAGGCCGCGGGAAAAGCCACGCCCAAAAATAACCGCCCGAACGCCGGGCTGCCAAGTTCGTCCAGCGGAAAAAGGCCACAAAAACGGGTGGGCTATAGCCTTGGCGGGTGCGGCTGGCCAACTTCGTCCGCCGGACTCGGAATGCCGCGAGACTTTGCGAGGGGCCTCCGTGGGCCAAACATAGGCCGCGGCCAAAGCCGCGCCCCAAAATAACAGCCCGAAGGCCGGGGCGCCAAGATCGTCCAGCGCAAAAAGGCCACAAAAACGGGTGGGCTATAGCCTTGGGGGGTGGGGCTGGCCGACTTTGTCCGCCGGACTCGGAATGGCGCGAGACTTTGCGAGGCACCTACGTGTACCAAAAATAGGCCACGGGCACAGCCGCACCCAAAAAGATCGGCCCGAAGGCCGGGGTGCCAAGTTCGTCCTGCGGAAAAACGCCACAAAAACGGGTGGGCTATAGCCTTGGGGGGTGGGGCTGGCCCACTTCGTCCGCCGGGCTCGGAATGGGGCGAGACATTGCGAGGCGCCTCTGTGTGCGAAAAATAGGCCGCGGGCACAGCCGCGCCCATAAATATACGCCCGAAGGCCAGGGCGCCAATCTCGTCCAGCGGAAAAAGGCCAAAAAAACGGGTGGGCTATAGCCTTGGGGGGTGGGGCTGGGCAACTTCGTCCGCCGGACTCGGAATGGTGCGAGGCTTTGCGAGGCACCTCCGTGTGCCAAAAATAGGATGCGGGCACAGCCGCGCCAAAAAATAGCTGCCCGAAGGCCGGGGCGCCAAGTTCGTCCAGCGGAAAAAGGCCACAAATACGGGTGGGCTATAGCCTTGGGGGGTGGGGCTAGCCAACTTCGTCCGCCGGACTCGGAATGGCGCGAGACTTTTGCGAAGCGCCTCTGAGTGCGAAAAATAGGCTGCGGGCACAGCCGCACCCAAAAATAACCGCCCGAAGGCCGAAGCACCAAGTTCGTCCAGCGGAAAAAAGCCACAAAAACGGGTGGGCTATAGCCTTGGGGGGTGGGGTTGGCCAACTTCGTCCGCCAGACTCGGAATGTCGCGAGACTTTGCGAGGCACCTCCATGTGCTAAAAATAGGCCGCAGGCACAGCCGCGCCCAAAAATAACTGCCCGAAGGCCGGGGCGCCAAGTTCGTCCAGCGGAAAAAGGCCACAAAAACGGGTGGGCTATAGCTTTGGGGGGTGGGGCTGGCCAACTTTGTCCGCCGGAGTCGGAATGGCACGAGACATTGCGAGGCACCTCCGTGTGCCAAAAATAGGCCGCGGGCACAGCCGTGCCCAAAAATAACCGCCCGAAGGCCGGGGTGCCAACTTCGTCCAGCGGAAAAAGGCCACAAATACGGGTGGGCTATAGCCTTGGGGGTTGGGGCTGGCCAACTTCGACCGCCGGACTCCGAAAGGTGCGAGACATTGCGTGGCACCTCCGTGCAAGAAAAATAGGCCGCGGGCACGGCCGTGCCCATAAATAACCGCCCGAAGGCCGGGGCGCCAAGTTCGTCGAGCGGAAAAAGGCCACAAAAACAGGTGGGCTATAGCCTTGGGGGGTGGGGCTGGCCAACTTTGTCCGCCGGACTCGGAATGGCGGGAGACTTTGCGAGGCACCTCCATGTGCCAAAAATAGGCTGCGGGTACAGCCGTACCCAAAAATAACCGCCCGAAGGCCGGGGCGCCAAGTTCGTCCAGCGGAAAAAGGCCACAAAAACGGGTGGGCTATAGCCTTGGGGGGTGGGGCTGGCCAACTTCGTCCGCCGGACTCGGAATGGCGCGAGACTTTTGTGAGGCGGCTCTGTGTGCGAAAAATAGGCTGCGGGCACGGCCGCGTCCAAAAATAACAGCCCGAAGCCCGAAGCACCAAGTTCGTCCTGCAGAAAAAGGCCACAAAAACGGGTGGGCTATAGCCTTGGGGGTTGGGGTTGGCCAACTTCGTCCGCCGGACTCGGAATGTCGCGAGACTTTGAAAGGCACCTCCGTGTGCTAAAAATAGGTCGCAGGCACAGCCGCGCCCAAAAATAACGGCCCGAAGGCCGGGGCGCCAAGTTCGTCCAGCGGAAAAAGGCCACAAAAACGGGTGGGCTATAGCCTTGGGGGGTGGGGTTGGCCAACTTCGTCCGCCGGACTCGGAATGTCGCGAGACTTTGCGAGGCACCTCCGTGTGCTAAAAATAGGTTGCAGGCACAGCCGCGCCCAAAATTAACCGCCCGAAGGCCGGGGCGTCAAGTTCGTCCAGCGGAAAAAGGCCACCAAAACGGGTGGGCTATAGCCTTGGGGGGTGGGGCTGGCCCACTTCGTCCGCCGGACTCGGAATGGTGCGAGACTTTGCGAGGCGCCTCCGTGTGCCAAAAATAGGCCGCGGGCACAGCCGTGCCCAAAAATAACCGCCCGAAAGCCGGGGCGCCAAGTTCGTCCAGCGGAAAAAGGCCACAAAAACGGGTGGGCTATATCATTGGGGGGTGGGGCTGGCAAACTTCGTCCGCCGGACTCGGAATGGCGCGAGACTTTGCGAGTTGACTCCGTGTGCCAAAAATAGGCCGCGGACACAGCCGCGCCCAAAAATAACCGCCCGAAGGCCGGGGCGCCAAGTTCGTCCAGCGGAAAAAGGCCACAAAAACGGGTGGGCTATAGCCTTGGGGGGTGGGGCTGGACAACTTCGTCCCCCGGACTCGGAATGGCGCGAGACTTTACGAGGCGCCTCCGTATGCCAAAAATAGGCCGCGGGCACTGCCGCACCCAAAAATAACCACCCGAAGGCCGGGGCGCCAAGTTCGTCCAGCGGAAAAAGGCCACAAAAACGGGTGGGCTATAGCCTTGGGGGGTGGGGCTGGCCAACTTCGTCCGCCGGACTCGGAATGGCGCGAGACTTTTGCGAGGCGCCTCTGTGTGCGAAAAATCGGCTGCGGGCACGGCCGTGTCCAAAAATAACAGCCCGAAGCCCGAAGCACCAAGTTCGTCCTGCAGAAAAAGGCCACAAAAACGGGTGGGCTATAGCCTTGGGGGGTGGGGTTGGCCAACTTCGTCCACCGGACTCGGAATGTCGCGAGACTTTGCGAGGCACCTCCGTGTGCTAAAAATAGGTCGCAGGCACAGCCGCGCCCAAAAATAACGGCCCGAAGGCCGGGGCGCCAAGTTCGTCCAGCGGAAAAAGGCCACAAAAACGGGTGGGCTATAGCCTTGGGGGGTGGGGCTGGCCAACTTGGTCCGCCGGACTCGGAATGGCACGAGACTTTGCGAGGCGTCTCCGTGTTCCAAAAATAGGCCGCGGACACAGCCGCGCCCAAAAATAACCGCTCGAAGGCCGGGACGCCAAGTTCGTCCAGCGGAAAAAGGCCACAAAAACGGGTGGGCTATAGCCTTGGGGGATGGGGCAGGCCAACTTCGTCCGCCGGACTCGGAATGGCGCGAGACTTTACGAGTCGCCTCCGTGTGCCAAAACTAGGCCCCGGGCACAGCCGTACCCAAAAATAACCGCCCGAAGGCCGGGGCATCAAGTTCGTCCAGCGGAAAAAGGCCACAACTAAGGGTGGGCTATAGCCTTGGGGGGTGGGGCTGGCCAACTTCGTCCGCCGGACTCAGAATGGCGCGAGACTTTACGAGGCGTCTCCGTGTGCTAAAAATAGGCCGCGGGCACAGCCGTGCCAAAAAATAACGGCCCGAAGGCCGGGGCGCCAAGTTCGTCCAGCGAAAAAAGGCCACAAATACGGGTGGGCTATAGCCTTGGGGGGTGGCGCTGGCCAACTTCGTCCGCCGTACTCGGAACGGCGCGAGACTTTGCGAGGCACCTCCCTGTGCCAAAAATAGGCCGTGGGCACAGCCGCGCCCAAAACTAACCGCCCGAAGGCCGGGGCGCCAAGTTCGTCCAGTGGAAAAAGGCCACAAAAACGGGTGGGCTATAGCCTTGGGGGTTGCGGCTGGCCAACTTCGACCGCCGGACTCCGAATGGTGCGAGATATTGCGTGGCACCTCCGTGCAAGAAAAATAGGCCGCGGGCACGGCCGCGCCCATAAATAACCGCCCGAAGGCCGGAGCGCCAAGTTCGTCGAGCGGAAAAAGGCCACAAAAACAGGTGGGCTATAGCCTTGGGGGGTGGGGCTGGCCAACTTCGTCCGCCGGGCTCGGAATGGCGCGAGAATTTGCGAGGCACCTCCGTGTGCCAAAAATAGGCCGCGGACTCAGCCGCGCCCAAAAATAACCGCCCGAAGGCCGGGGCGCCAACTTCGTCCAGCGGAAAAAGGCCACAAAAATGGGTGGGCTATAGCCTTGGGGGGTGGGGCTGGCCAACTTCGTCCGCCGGACTCGGAATCGCGCGAGACTTTTGCGAGGCGCCTCTGTGTGCGAAAAATAGGCTGCGGGCACAGCCGCGTCCAAAAATAACAGCCCGAAGCCCCAAGCACCAAGTTCGTCCTGCTGAAAAAGGCCACAAAAACGGGTGGGCTATAGCCTTGGGGGGTGGGGTTGGCCAACTTCGTCCGCCGGACTCGGAATGTCGCGAGACTTTGCGAGGCACCTCCGTGTGCTAAAAATAGGTCGCAGGGACAGCCACGCCCAATAATAACCGCTCGAAGGCCGGGACGCCAAGTTCGTCCAGCGGAAAAAGGCCACAAAAACGGGTGGGCTATAGCCTTGGGGGATGGGGCAGGCCAACTTTGTCCGCCGGACTCGGAATGGCGCGAGACTTTACGAGTCGCCTCCGTGTGCCAAAACTAGGCCCCGGGCACAGCCGCACCCAAAAATAACTGCCCGAAGGCCGGGGCATCAAGTTCGTCCAACGGAAAAAGGCCACAAGTACGGGTGGGCTATAGCCTTGGGGGGTGGGGCTGGCCAACTTCGTCCGCCGGACTCGGAATGGCGTGAGACTTTGCGAGGGGCCTCCGTGTGCAAAAAATAGGCCGCATACAAAGCCGCGCCCAAAAATAACCGCCCGAAGGCCGGGGCGCCAAGTTTGTCCAGCGGAAAAAGGCCACAAAAACGGGTGGGCTATAGCCTTGGGGGTGGGGCTGGCAAACTTCATCCGCCGGACTCGGAATACCGCGAGACTTTGCGAGGGGCCTCCGTGTGCCAAAGATAGGCCGCGGGAAAAGCCGCGCCCAAAAGCAACGGCCCGAAGGCTGGGGCGCCAAGTTCGTCCAGCGCAAAAAGGCCACAAAAACGGGTGGGCTATAGCCTTGGGGGGTGGGGCTGGACAACTTCGTCCGCCGGACTCGGAATGGCACGAGACTTTGCGAGGCGCCTCCGTGTGCCAAAAATAGGCCGCGCACACAGCCGCGCCCAAAAATAACCGCTCGAAGGCCGGGACGCCAAGTTCGTCCAGCGCAAAAAGGGCACAAAAACGGGTGGTCTATAGCCTTGGGGGGTAGGGCTGGCCAACTTCGTCCGCCGGACTCGGAATGCCGCGAGACTTTGCGAGGGGCCTCCGTGTGCCAAAAATATGCCGCGGGCAAAGCCGCGCCCAAAAATAACCGCCCGAAGACCGGGACGCCAAGTTCGTCCAGCGGAAAAAGGCCACAAAAACTGGTGGGCTATAGCCTTGGGGGGTGGGGCTGGCCAACTTCGTCCGCCGGACTCGGAATGCCGAGAGACTTTACGAGGGGCCTCCGTGTGCCAAAAATAGGCCGCAGGCAAAACCGCGCCCAAAAATAACCGTCCGAAGGCCGGGGCGCCAAGTTTGTCCAGCGGAAAAAGGCCACAAAAACGGGTGGGCTATAGCCTTGGGGGGTGGGGCTGGCCAACTTCATCCGCCGGTCTAGGAATTCCGCGAGACTTTTCGAGGGGCCTCCGTGTGCCAAAAATAGGCCGCGGCCAAAGCCGCGCCCAAAAATAACCGCCCGAAGGCCGGGGCGCCAAGTTCGTCCAGCGGAAAAAGGCCACAAAAACGGGTGGGCTATAGCCTTGGGGGTGGGGCTGGCAAACTTCATCCGCCGGACTCGGAATACCGCGAGACTTTGCGAGGGGCCTCCGTGTGCCAAATATAGGCCGCGGGAAAAGCCGCGCCCAAAAGCAACGGCCCGAAGGCTGGGGCGCCAAGTTCGTCCAGCGGAAAAAGGCCACAAAAACGGGTGGGCTATAGCCTTGGGGAGTGGGGCTGGCCAACTTCGTCCGCCGGAATCGGAATGCCGCGACACTTTGCGAGGGGCATCCGTGTGCCAATCATAGGCCGCGGGCAAAGCCGCGCCCACAAATAACCGCCCGAAGGCCGGGGCGCCAAGTTCGTCTTGCGCAAAAAGGCCACAAAAACGGGTGGGTAATAGCCTTGGGGGGTGGGGCTGGCCAACTTCGTCCGCCGGAATCGGAATGCCGTGAGACTTTGCGAGGGGCCTCCGTGTGCCAAACATAGGCCGCGGGCAAAGCCGCGCCCAAAAATAATCGCCCGAAGGCCGGGGCGCCAAGTTCGTCTAGCGCAAAAAGGCCACAAAAACGGGTGGGCTATAGCCTTGGGGGGTGGGGCTGGCCAACTTCGTCCGCCGGAATCGGAATGCCGCGAGACTTTGCGAGGGGCCTCCGTGTGCCAAAAATATGCCGCGGGCAAAGCCGCGCCCAAAAATAACCGCCCGAAGACCGGGACGCCAAGTTCGTCCAGCGGAAAAAGGCCACAAAAACTGGTGGGCTATAGCCTTGGGGGGTGGGGCTGGCCAACTTCGTCCGCCGGACTCGGAATGCCGAGAGACTTTACGAGGGGCCTCCGTGTGCCAAAAATAGGCCGCAGGCAAAACCGCGCCCAAAAATAACCGTCCGAAGGCCGGGGCGCCAAGTTTGTCCAGCGGAAAAAGGCCACAAAAACGGGTGGGCTATAGCCTTGGGGGGTGGGGCTGGCCAACTTCATCCGCCGGTCTAGGAATTCCGCGAGACTTTTCGAGGGGCCTCCGTGTGCCAAAAATAGGCCGCGGCCAAAGCCGCGCCCAAAAATAACCGCCCGAAGGCCGGGGCGCCAAGTTCGTCCAGCGGAAAAAGGCCACAAAAACGGGTGGGCTATAGCCTTGGGGGTGGGGCTGGCAAACTTCATCCGCCGGACTCGGAATACCGCGAGACTTTGCGAGGGGCCTCCGTGTGCCAAATATAGGCCGCGGGAAAAGCCGCGCCCAAAAGCAACGGCCCGAAGGCTGGGGCGCCAAGTTCGTCCAGCGGAAAAAGGCCACAAAAACGGGTGGGCTATAGCCTTGGGGAGTGGGGCTGGCCAACTTCGTCCGCCGGAATCGGAATGCCGCGACACTTTGCGAGGGGCATCCGTGTGCCAATCATAGGCCGCGGGCAAAGCCGCGCCCACAAATAACCGCCCGAAGGCCGGGGCGCCAAGTTCGTCTTGCGCAAAAAGGCCACAAAAACGGGTGGGTAATAGCCTTGGGGGGTGGGGCTGGCCAACTTCGTCCGCCGGAATCGGAATGCCGTGAGACTTTGCGAGGGGCCTCCGTGTGCCAAACATAGGCCGCGGGCAAAGCCGCGCCCAAAAATAACCGCCCGAAGGCCGGGGCGCCAAGTTCGTCTAGCGCAAAAAGGCCACAAAAACGGGTGGGCTATAGCCTTGGGGAGTGGGGCTGGCCAACTTCGTCCGCCGGAATCGGAATGCCGCGACACTTTGCGAGGGGCATCCGTGTGCCAATCATAGGCCGCGGGCAAAGCCGCGCCCACAAATAACCGCCCGAAGGCCGGGGCGCCAAGTTCGTCTTGCGCAAAAAGGCCACAAAAACGGGTGGGTAATAGCCTTGGGGGGTGGGGCTGGCCAACTTCGTCCGCCGGAATCGGAATGCCGTGAGACTTTGCGAGGGGCCTCCGTGTGCCAAACATAGGCCGCGGGCAAAGCCGCGCCCAAAAATAACCGCCCGAAGGCCGGGGCGCCAAGTTCGTCTAGCGCAAAAAGGCCACAAAAACGGGTGGGCTATAGCCTTGGGGGGTGGGGCTGGCCAACTTCGTCCGCCGGAATCGGAATGCCGCGAGACTTTGCGAGGGGCCTCCGTGTGCCAAAAATATGCCGCGGGCAAAGCCGCGCCCAAAAATAACCGCCCGAAGACCGGGACGCCAAGTTCGTCCAGCGGAAAAAGGCCACAAAAACGGGTGGGCTATAGCCTTGGGGGGTGGGGCTGGCCAACTTCGTCCGCCGGACTCGGAATGCCGAGAGACTTTACGAGGGGCCTCCGTGTGCCAAACATAGGCCGCGGACAAAGCCGCGCCCAAAAATAACAACCCGAAGACCGGGGCGCCAAGTTCGACCAGCGCAAAAAGGCCACAAAAACGGGCGGGCTACAGCCTTGGGGGGTGGGGCAGGCCAAATTCGTCCGACGGACTCGGAGTGCCGCGAGACTTTGCGAGGGGGCTCCGTGTGCCAAAAATAGGCCGCTGGCAAAGCCGCGCCCAAAATTAACCGCCCGAATGCCGGGACGCCAAGTTCGTCCACTGGAAAAAGGCCACAAAAACGTGTGGGCTATATACCCTTGGGGGGTGGGGCTGGCCAACTTCGTCTGCCATACTCGGAATGCCGCTAGACATTGCGAGGGGCCTCCGTGTTGCAAACATAGGCCGCGGGCAAAGCCGCGCCCAAAAATAACCGCCCGAAGGCCGGGGCGCCAAGTTCGTCCAGCGCAAAAAGTCCACAAAAACGGGTGGGCTATAGCCTTGGGGGGTGGGGCTGGCCAACTTCATCCGCCGGACTCGGAATGCCGCGACACATTGCGAGGGGCCTCCGTGTGCCAAACATAGGCCGTGGGAAAATCCGCGCCCAAAAATAACCGCCCGAAGGCCGGGGCGCCAAGTTCGTCCAGCGGAAAAAGGCCACAAAAACGGGTCGGCTATCGCCTTGGGGGGTGGGGCTGGCCAACATCGTCCGCCGGACTCGGAATACCGCGAGACTTTGCGAGGGGCCTCCGTGTGCCAAACATAGGCAGCGGGAAAAGCCGCGCCCAAAAGCAACGGTCCGAAGGCCGGGGCGCCAAGTTCGTCCAGCGCAAAAAGGCCACAAAAACGGGTGGGCTATAGCCTTGGGGGGTGGGGCTGGCCAACTTCGTCCGCCGGACTCGGAATGCCGCGAAACGTTGTGAGGGGCCTCCGTGTGCCAAAAATAGGCCGCAGGCAAAACCGCGCCCAAAAATAACCGTCCGAAGGCCGGGGCGCCAAGTTTGTCCAGCGGAAAAAGGCCACAAAAACGGGTGGGCCATAGCCTCGGGGGGTGGGGCTGGCCAACTTCGTCCGCCGGACTCGGAATGCCGTAAGACTTTGCGAGGGGCCTCCGTGTGCCAAACATCGGACGCGGGCAAAGCCGCGCCCAAAAATAACCGCCCGAAGGCCGGGGCGCCAAGTTCGTCCAGTGGAAAAAGGCCACAAAAACGGGTGGGCTATAGCCTTGGGGGGTGGGACTGGCCAATTTCGTCCGCCGGACTCGGAATGCCGCGAGACTTTGTGAGGGTGTCCGTGTGCCAAACATAGGCTACGGGTAAAGCCGCGCCCAAAAATAACCACCCGAAGGCCGCCGCGCGAAGTTCGTCCAGCGGAAAAAGGACACAAAAACGGGTGGGCTATAGCCTTTGGTGGTGTGGCTGGCCAACTTCGTCCGCCGGACTCGGAATGCAGTGAGACATTTGCGAGGGCCCTCCGTGTGCCAAACATAGGCTGTGGGCAAAGCCGTGCTAAAAAATAACCGCCCGAAGGCCGGGGCACCAAGTTCGTCCAGCGCAAAAAGGCCACAAAAACGGGTGGGCTATAGCCTTGGGGGGTGGGGCTGGCCAACTTCGTCCGCCAGACTCGGAATGCCGCGAGACTTTGCGAGGGGCCTCCGTATGCCAAACATAGGCCGCGGGCAAAGCCGTGCCCAAAAATAACCGCCCGAAGGGTGGGGCGCCAAGTTCGCCCAGCGGAAAAAGGCCACAAAAACGGGTGGGCTATAGCCTTGGGGAGTGGAGCTGGCCGACTTCGTCCGCCGGACTCGGAATGCCGCGAGACTTTGCGAGGGGCCTCCGTGTGCCAAACATAGGCCGCGGGAGAAGCCGCGCCCAAAAATAACCGCCCGAAGGCCGGGGCGCCAAGTTCGTCCACTGGAAAAATGCCACAAAAACTGCTGGGCTATAGCCTCGGGGGGTGCGGCTGGCCCACTTCGTCCGCCGGACTCGGAATGCCGTGAGACTTTGCGAGGGTCCTCCGTGTGCCAAACATAGGCCGCAGGCAAAGCCGCACCGAAAAATAACCGACCGAAGGCCGGGGCGTCAAGTTCGTCCAGCGGAAAAAGGCCACAAAAACGGGTGGGCTATAGCCTTGGGGGATGGGGCTGGCCCACTTCGTCCGCCGGACTCGCAATGCTGCGAGACTTTGCGAGTGGCCTCCGTGTGCCAAACATAGGCTACGGGCTAAGCCGCGCCCAAAAATAACCGCCCGAAGGCCGGGGTGCCAAGTTCGTCCAGCGGAAAAAGGCCACAAAAACGGGTGGGCTATAGCCTTGGGGGATGGGGCTGGCCCACTTCGTCCGCTGGACTCGGAATGCCGCGAGACATTTACGAGGGCCCTCCGTGTGCCAAACATAGGCTGCGGGCAAAGCCGTGCTAAAATATAACCGCCCGAAGGCCGGGGCGCCAAGTTCGTCCAGCGGAAAAAGGCCACAAAAACAGGTGGGCTATACCCTTGGGGGGTGGGGCTGGCCAAGTTCGTCCGCCGGACTCGGAATGCCGCGAGACTTTGCGAGGGGCCTCCGTGTGTCAAACATAGGCCGTGGGCAATGCCGCACCCAAAAATAACCGTCCGAAGGCCGGGGTGCCAAGTTCGTCCAGCGCAAAAAGGCCACAAAAACGGGTGGGCTATAGCCTTGGGGGGTGGGTTGGCCAACTTCGTCCGCCGGACTCGGAATGCCGCGAGACTTTGCGAGGGGCCTCTGTGTGCCAAAAATAGGCTGCGGACAAAGCCGCACCCAAAATTAACCGCCCGAAGGCCGGGGCGCCAAGTTCGTCCAGCGGATAAAGGCCACAAAAACGGGTGGGCCATAGCCTTGGGGGGTGGGGCTGGCCAACTTCGTCCGCCGGACTCGGAATGCCGCGAGACTTTGCGAGGGGCCTCCGTGTGCCAAACATACGCCATAGGCTAAGCCGCATCCAAAAATAACCGCCCGAAGGCCGGGGCGCCAAGTTCGTCCAGCGCAAAAAGGCTATAAAAACGGGTGGGCTATAGCCTTGGGGGGTGGGGCTGGCCAATTTCGTCCGCCGGACTCGGAATGCCGTGAGACTTTGCGAGGGGCCTCCGTGTGCCAAAAATAGGCCGCGGACAAAGCCGCGCCTAAAAATAACCGTCCGAAGGCCGGGGCGCCAAGTTCGTCCAGCGCAAAAAGGCCACAAAAACGGGTGGGCTATAGCCTTGGGGGGTGGGGCTGGCCAACTTCGTCCGCCGGACTCGGACTGTCGCGAGACTTTGCGAGGGGCCTCCGCGTACCAAACATAGGCCGCGGAAAAAACCGTGGCAAAAAATAACCGCCCGAAGGCCGGGGCGCCAAGTTCGTCCAGCGCAAAAAGGCCACAAAAACGGGAGGGCTATAGCCTTGGGGGGTGGGGCTGGCCAACTTCGTCTGCCGGACTCGGAATGCCGCGAGACTTTGGGAGGGACCTCCTTGTGCCAAAAATAGGCCGCATGCAAAGCCGCGCCCAATAATAACCGCCCGAAGGCTGGGGCGCCAATTTCGTCCAGCGGAAAAAGGCCACAAAAACGGGTGGGCTATAGCTTTGGGGGGTGGGGCTGGCCAACTTCGTCCGCCGGACACGGAATGCCGCGAGACTTTGCGAGGGCCCTCCGTGTGCCAAACATAGGCTGCGGGCAAAGCCGCGCCCAAAACTAACCACCCGAAGGCCGGGGTGCCAAGTTCGTCCAGCGGAAAAAGACCACAAAAACGGGTGGGCTATAGCCCTGGGGGGTGGGGCAGGCCAAATTCGTTCGCCGGACTCGGAATGCTGCGAGACTTTGCGAGGGGCCTCCGTGTGCCAAACATAGGCCGCGGGCAAAGCCGCGCCCAAAAATAACCGCCCGAAGGCAGGGGCGCCATGTTCGTCCAGCACAAGAAGGCCACAAAAACGGACGGGCTATAGCAATGGGGGGTGGGGCTGGCCAACTTCGTCCGCCGGACTCGGAATGGCGCGAGACTTTGCGAGGCGCCTCCGTGTGCAAAAAATAGTACGCGGGCACAGCCGCTCCCAAAAATAACTGCCCAAAGGCCGGGGCGCCAAGTTCGTCCAGCGGAAAAAGGCCACAAAAACGGGTGGGCTATAGCCTTGGGGGGTGGGGCTGGCGCACTTCGTCCGCTGGACTCGGAATGCCTCGATACTTTGCGAGGGGCCTCCGTGTGCTAAAAATAGGCCGCGGGCAAAGCCGCGCCCAAAAATAACCGCCCGAAGGCCGGGGCGCCAAGTTCGTCCAGCGGAAAATGGCCACAAAAACGGGTGGGCTATAAACTTGGGGGGTGGGGCTGGCCAACTTCGTCCGCCGGACTCGGAATGCCGTGAGACTTTGCGAGGGGCCTCCGTGTGACAAAAATAGGCCGCGGACAAAGCCGCGCCTAAAAATAACCGCGCGAAGGCCGGGGCGCCAAGTTCGTCCAGCGCAAAATGGCCACGAAAACGGGTGCGCTATAGCCTTGGGGGGTGGGGCTGGCCCACTTCGTCCGCCGGACTCGGAATGCCGCGAGACTTTGGGAGGGGCCTCCGTGCGCCAAAAATAACCACCCAAAGGCCGGGGCGCCAAGTTCGTCCAGCGGAAAGAGGCCACAAAAACGGGTGGGCTATAGCCTTGGGGGGTGGGGCTGGCCAACTTCGTCCGCCGGACTCGGAATACCGCGAGACTTTGCGAGGGGCCTCCGTGTGCAAAAAATAGGCCGCATACAAAGCCGCGCCCAAAAATAACCGCCCGAAGGCCGGGGCGCCAAGTTCGTCCAGCGGAAAAAGGCCACAAAAACGGGTGGGCTATAGCCTTGGGGGGTGGGGCAGGCCAACTTCGTCCGCCGAACTCGGAATACCGCGAGACTTTGCGAGGGGCCTCCTTGTGCCAAACATAGGCCGCGGGAAAAGCCGCACCCAAAAGGAACGGCCCGAAGGCTGGGGCGCCAAGTTCGCCCAGCGCAAAAAGGCCGCAAAAACGGGTGGGCTATAGCCTTGGGGGTTGGGGCTGGCCAACTTCGTCCGCCGGACTCAGAATGCCGCGACACATTGCGAGGGGCCTCCGTGTGCCAAACATAGGCCGTGGGAAAATCCGCGCCCAAAAATAACCGCCCGAAGGCCGGGGCGCCAAGTTCGTCCAGCGGAAAAAGGCCACAAAAACGAGTCGGCTATCGCCTTGGGGGGTGGGGCTGGCCAACATCGTCCGCCGGACTCGGAATACCGCGAGACTTTGCGAGGGGCCTCCTTGTGCCAAACATTGGCCGCGGGAAAAGCCGCGCCCAAAAGCAACAGCCCGAAGGCTGGGGCGCCAAGTTCGTCCAGCGCAAAAAGGCCGCAAAAACGGGTGGGCTTTAGCCTTGGGGGGTGGGGCTGGCCAACTTCGTCCGCCGGTCTAGGAATGCCGCGAGACTTTTCGAGGGGCGTCCGTGTGCCAAAAATAGGCCGCAGGCAAAGCCGCGCCCAAAAATAACCGCCCGAAGGCCGGGGCGCAAAATTCGTCCAGCGCAAAAAGGCCACAAAAACGGGTGGGCTATAGCCTTGGGGGGTAGGGCTGGCCAACTTCGTCCGCCGGACTCGGAATGCCGCGAGACTTTGCGAGGGGCCTCCGTGTGCAAAAAATAGGCCGTATACAAAGCCGCGCCCAAAAATAACCGCCCGAAGGCCGGGGCGCCAAGTTCGTCCAGCGGAAAAAGGCCACAAAAACGGGTGGGCTATAGCCTTGGGGGGTGGGGCTGGCCAACTTCGTCCGCCGGACTCGGAATACCGCGAGACTTTGCGAGGGGCCTCCTTGTGCCAAACATAGGCCGCGGGAAAAGCCGCGCCCAAAAGCAACGGCCCGAAGGCTGGGGCGCCAAGTTCGCCCAGCGCAAAAAGGCCGCAAAAACGGGTGGGCTATAGCCTTGGGGGGTGGGGCTGGCCAACTTCGTCCGCCGGCCTAGGAATGCCGCGAGACTTTTCGAGGGGCGTCCGTGTGCCAAAAATAGGCCGAGGGTAAAGCCGCGCCCAAAAATAACCGCCGGAAGGCCGGGGCGCCAAGTTCGTCCAGCGCAAAAAGGCCACAAAAACGGGTGGGCTATAGCCTTGGGGGGTAGGGCTGGCCAACTTCGTCCGCCGGACTCGGAATGCCGCGAGACTTTACGAGGGGCCTCCGTGTGCAAAAAATAGGCCTGATACAAAGCCGCGCCCAAAAATAACCGCCCGAAGGCCGGGGCGCCAAGTTCGTCCAGCGGAAAAAGGCCACAAAAACGGGTGGGCTATAGCCTTGGGGGGTGGGGCTGGCCAACTTCGTCCGCCGGACTCGGAATACCGCGAGACTTTGCGAGGGGCCTCCGTGTACCAAACATAGGCCGCGGAAAAAGCCGCGGCCAAAAATAACCGCCCGAAGGCCGGGGCGCCAAGTTCGTCCAGCGGAAAAAGGCCACAAAAACGGGTGGGCTATAGCTTTGGGGGGTGGGGCTGGCCAACTTTGTCCGCCGGACTCGGAATGCTGCGAGACTTTGCGAGGGCCCTCCGTGTGCCAAACATAGGCTACGCGCAAAGCCGCGCCCAAAAATAACTGCCCGAAGGGCAGGGCGCCTAGTTCGTCCAGTGCAAAAAGGCCACAAAAACGGGTGGGCTATAGCCTTGGGGGGTGGGGCTGGCGAACTTCGTCCGCCGGACTCGGAATGCCGCGAGAATTTGCGAGGGGCCTCCGTGTTCAAAAAATAGGCCGCGGGCAAAGCCGCGCCCAAAAATAACCGCCCGAAGGCCGGGGCCCCAAGTTCGTCCAGCGGAAAAAGGCCACAAAAACGGGTGGGCTATAGCCTTGGGGGGTGGGGCTGGCCAACTTCGTCCGCCGGACTCGGAATGCCGCGAGACTTTGCGAGGGACTCCGTGTGCCAAACATAGGCCGCGGGCAAAGCTACGCCCAAAAATAACCGCCCGAAGGCCGGGGTGCGAAGTTCGTCCAGCGCAAAAAGGCCACAAAAACGGGTGGGCTATAGCCTTGGGGGGTGGGGCTGGCCAACTTCGTCCGCCGGACTCGGAATGCCGCGAGACTTTGCGAGGGGCCTCCGTGTGCCAAAAATAGGCCGTGGGCAAAGCCGCGCCCAATAATAACCGCCCGAAGGCCGGAGCGCCAAGTTTGTCCAGCGCAAAAAGGCCACAAAAACGGGTGGGCTATAGCCTTGGGGGGTGGGGCTGGCCAACTTCGTCCGCCGGACTCGGAATGTCGCGAGACCTTACGAGGGGCCTCCATGTGCCAAACATAGGCCGAAGAAAAAGCCGCGGCCAAAAATAACCGCCCGAAGGCCGGGGCGCCAAGTTCGTCCAGCGCAAAAAGGCCACAAAAACGGGAGGGCTATAGCCTTGGGTGGTGGGGCTGGCCAACTTCGTCTGCCGGACTCGGAATGCCGCGTGACTTTGGGAGGGGCCTCCGTGTGCCAAAAATAGGCCGCGTGCAAAGCCGCGCCCAAAAATAACCGCCCGAAGGCCGGGGCGCCAATTTCGTCCAGCGGAAAAAGGCCACAAAAACGGGAGGGCTATAGCTTTGGGGGGTGGGGCTGCCAACTTCGTCCGCCGGACTCGGAATGCCGCGAGACTTTGCGAGGGCCCTCCGTGTGCCAAACATAGGCTGCGGGCAAAGCCGCGCCCAAAAATAACCGCCCGAAGGCTGGAGCGCCAAGTTCGACCAGCGCAAAAAGGCCACAAAAACGGGTGGCCTATAGCTTTGGGGAGTGGGGCTGGCCAATTTCGTCCGCCGGACTCGGAATGTCGCTAGATTTTGCGAGGGGCCTCCGTGTTCCAAACATAGGCTATGGGTAAAGCCGCGCACAATAATAACCACCAGAAAGCCGGGGCGCGAAGTTCGTCCAGTGGAAAAAGGACACAAAAACGGGCGGGCTATAGCCTTTGGTGGTGGGGCTGGCCAACTTCGTCCGCCGGACTCGGAATGCCGCGAGACTTTGCGAGGGGCCTCCGTGTGCCAAACATAGGCTGCGGGCAAAGCCGCGCTAAAAAATAACCGCCAGAAGGCCGGGGCGCCAAGTTCGTCCAGCGCAAAAAGGCCACAAAAACGGGTGGGCTATAGCCTTGGGGGGTGGGGCTGGCAAACTTCGTCCGCCGGACTCGGAATGCCGCGAGACTTTGCGAGGGGCCTCCGGTGTGCCAAAAATAGGCCGCGGACAAAGCCGCGCCCAAAAATATCCGCCCGAAGGCCGGGGCGCCAAGTTTTTCCAGCGGAAAAAGGCCACAAAAACGGGTGGGCTATAGCCCTGGGGGGTGGGGCTGGCCCACTTCGTCCGCCGGACTCGGAATGCGGGGAGACTTTGCGAGGGGCCTTCGTGTGCCAAATATAGGACGCGGGCAATGCCGCGCCCAAAAATAACCGCCCGAAGGCTGGAGCGCCAAGTTCGTCCAGCACAAAAAGGCCACAAAAACAGTTGGGCTATAGCATTGGGGGGTGGGGCTGGCCAACTTCGTCCGCCGGACTCGGAATGCCGCGAGACTTTGCGAGGGGCCTCCATGTGCGAAACATAGGCCGCGGGCAAAGCCGTGCCCAAAAATAACCACCCAAAGGCCGGGGCGCCAAGTTCGTCCAGCGCAAAAAGGCCACAAAAACGGGTGGGCTATAGCCTTGGGGGGTGGGGCTGGCCAACTTCGTCCGCCGGACTCGGAATGCCGCGAGACTTTACGAGGGGCCTACGTGTGCCAAAAATAGGCCGGGGGCAAAGCCGCGCTCAAAAATAACCAACCTAAGGCCGGGGCGCCAAGTTCGTCTAGCGCAAAAAGGCCACAAAAACGGGTGGGCTATAGCCTTGGGGGGTGGGCTGGCCAACTTCGTCCGCCGGACTCGGAATTCCGCGAGACTTTGCGAGGGGCCTCCATGTGCCAAACATAGGCCGCGGCCAAAGCCGCGCCCAAAAATAACCGCCCGAAGGCCGTAGCGCCAAGTTCGTCCAGCGCAAAAATGCCACAAAAAAGGGCGGGCTATAGCCTTTGGTGGTGGGGCTGGCAACCTTCGTCCGCCGGACTCGGAATGCCGCGAGACTTTGCGAGGGGCCTCCGTGTGCCAAACATAGGCTGCGGGCAAAGCCGTGCTAAAAAATAACCGCCAGAAGGCCGGGGTGCCAAGTTCGTCCAGCGCAAAAAGGCCACAAAAACGGGTGGGCTATAGCCTTGGGGGGTGGGGCTGGCCAACTTCGTCCGCCGGACTCGGAATGCCGCGAGACTTTGCGAGGGGCCTCCGTGTGCCAAAAATAGGCCGCGGGCAAAGCCGCGCCCAAAAATATCCGCCCGAAGGCCGGGGCGCCAAGTTCTTCCAGCGGAAAAAGGCCACAAAAACGGGTGGGCTATAGCCCTGGGGGGTGGGGCTGGCCAAGTTCGTCCGCCGGACTCGGAATGCCGCGAGACTTTGCGAGGGGCCTCCATGTGCCAAAAATAGGCCGCGGCCAAAGCCGCGCCCAAAACTAACCGACCGAAGGCCGGGGTGCCAAGTTCGTCTAACGCAAAAAGGCCGCAAAAACGGGTGGGTTATAGCGTTGGGGGGTGAGGCTGGCCCACTTCGTCCGCCAGACTCGGAATGCCGCGAGACTTTGCGAGGGGCCTCCATGTGCGAAACATAGGCCGCGGCCAAAGCCGCGCCCAAAAATAACCGCCCGAAGGCCGGAGCGCCAAGTTCGTCCAGCGCAAAAAGGCCACAAAAAAGGGTGGGCTATAGCCTTGGGGGGTGGGGCTGGCCAACTTCGTCCGCCGGACTCGGAATGCCGCGAGACTTTGCGAGGGGCCTCCGTGTGCCAAAAATAACCACCCGAAGGCCGGGGCGCCAAGTTCGTCCAGCACAAGATGGCCACAAAAACGGGTGGGCTATAGCATTGGGGGGTCGGGCTGGCCAACTTCGTCCGCCGGACTCGGAATGCCGCGAGACTTTGGGAGGGGCCTCCGTGCGCCAAAAATAGGCCGCGGGGAAAGCCGCGCCCAAAAATAACCACCCGAAGGCCGGGGCGCCAAGTTCGTCCAGCGGAAAGAGGCCACAAAAACGGGTGGGCTATAGCCTAGGGGGGTGGGGCTGGCCCACTTCGTCCGCCGGACTCGGAAGGCCGGGAAACTTTGCGAGGGGACTCCGTGTGCCAAACATAGGCCGCGGGAAAGCCGCGAACAAAAATAACCGCCCGAAGGCCGTGGCGCCAAGTTCGTCCAGCGGAAAAAGGCCACAAAAACGGATGGGCTATAGCCTTGGGGGTGGGGCTGGCCCACTTCGTCCGCCGGACTCGGAATGGCGGGAGACTCTGCGAGGCGCCTCCGTGTGACAAAAATAGGTTGCGGGCACAGCCGAACCCAAAAATAACCGCCCGACGTCCGGGGCGCCAAGTTCGTCCACCGCAAAAAGGCCACAAAAACGGGTGGGCTATAGCCTTGGGGGGTGGGGCTGGGCCATTTCGTCTGCCGGACTCGGAATGCCGCGAGACTTTGGGAGGGGCCTCCGTGCGCCAAAAATAGGCCGCGGGCAAAGCCGTGCCCAAAAATAACCACCCGAAGGCCGGGGCGCCAAGTTCGTCCAGCGGAAAGAGGCCACAAAAACGGGTGGGCTATAGCCTAGGGGGGTGGGGCTGGCCAACATCGTCCGCTGGACTCGGAATGCCGTGAGACTTTGCGATGGGCCTCCGTGTGCCAAAAATAGACCGTGGGCAAAGCCGCACCCAAAAATAACCGCCCGAAGTCCGGGGCGCCAAGTTCGTCCAGCGGAAAAAGGCCACAAAAACGGATGGGCTATAGCCTTGGGGGGTGGGGCTGGCCCACTTCGTCCGCCGGACTCGGAATGGCGGGAGACTTTGCGAGGCGCCTCCGTGTGCCAAAAATAGGCTGCGGGCACAGCCGAACCCAAAAATAACCGCCCGAAGGCCGGGGCGCCAAGTTCGTCCAGCGCAAAAAGGCCACAAAAACGGGTGGGCTATAGCCTTGGGGGGTGGGGCTGGGCCATTTCGTCTGCCGGACTCGGAATGCCGCGAGACTTTGGGAGGGGCCTCCGTGCGCCAAAAATAGGCCGCGGGCAAAGCCTCGCCCAAAAATAACCAGCCGAAGGCCGGGGCGCCAAGTTCGTCCAGCGGAAAGAGGCCACAAAAACGGGTGGGCTATAGCCTAGGGGGGTGGGGCTGGCCAACATCGTCCGCTGGACTCGGAATGCCGTGAGACTTTGCGATGGGCCTCCGTGTGCCAAAAATAGACCGTGGGCAAAGCCGCACCCAAAAATAACCGCCCGAAGACCGGGGCGCCATGTTCGTCCAGCGGAAAAAGGCCACAAAAACGGGTGGGCTATAGCCTTGGGGGGTGAGGCTGGCCAACTTCGTCCGCCAGACTCGGAATGCCGCGAGACTTTGCGAGGGGCCTCCATGTGCCAAAAATAGGCCGCGGCCAAAGCCGCGCCCAAAACTAACCGACCGAAGGCCGGGGTGCCAAGTTCGTCTAGCGCAAAAAGGCCGCAAAAACGGGTGGGTTATAGCCTTGGGGGGTGAGGCTGGCCCACTTCGTTCGCCAGACTCGGAATGCCGCGAGACTTTGCGAGGGGCCTCCATGTGCCAAACATAGGCCGCGGCCAAAGCCGCGCCCAAAAATAACCGCCCGAAGGCCGGAGCGCCAAGTTCGTCCAGCGCAAAAAGGCCACAAAAAAGGGTGGGCTATAGCCTTGGGGGGTGGGGCTGGCCAACTTCGTCTGCCGGACTCGGAATGCCGCGAGACTTTGCGAGGGGCCTCCGTGTGCCAAAAATAACCACCCGAAGGCCGGGGCGCCAAGTTCGTCCAGCACAAGATGGCCACAAAAACGGGTGGGCTATAGCATTGGGGGGTGGGGCTGGCCAACTTCGTCCGCCGGACTCGGAATGCCGCGAGACTTTGGGAGGGGCCTCCGTGCGCCAAAAATAGGCCGCGGGCAAAGCCGCGCCCAAAAATAACCACCCGAAGGCCGGGGCGCCAAGTTCGTCCAGCGGAAAGAGGCCACAAAAACGGGTGGGCTATAGCCTAGGGGGGTGGGGCTGGCCAACATCGTCCGCTGGACTCGGAATGCCGTGAGACTTTGCGATGGGCCTCTGTGTGCCAAAAATAGACCGTGGGCAAAGCCGCACCCAAAAATAACCGCCCGAAGTCCGGGGCGCCAAGTTCGTCCAGCGGAAAAAGGCCACAAAAACGGATGGGCTATAGCCTTGGGGGGTGGGGCTGGCCCACTTCGTCCGCCGGACTCGGAATGGCGGGAGACTTTGCGAGGCGCCTCCGTGTGCCAAAAATAGGCTGCGGGCACAGCCGAACCCAAAAATAACCGCCCGAAGTCCGGGGCGCCAAGTTCGTCCAGCGCAAAAAGGCCACAAAAACGGGTGGGCTATAGCCTTGGGGGGTGGGGCTGGGCCATTTCGTCTGCCGGACTCGGAATGCCGCGAGACTTTGGGAGGGGCCTCCGTGCGCCAAAAATAGGCCGCGGGCAAAGCCGCGCCCAAAAATAACCACCCGAAGGCCGGAGCGCCAAGTTCGTCCAGCGGAAAGAGGCCACAAAAACGGGTGGGCTATAGCCTAGGGGGGTGGGGCTGGCCAACATCGTCCGCTGGACTCGGAATGCCGTGAGACTTTGCGATGGGCCTCCGTGTGCCAAAACTAGACCGTGGGAAAAGCCGCACCCAAAAATAACCGCCCGAAGTCCGGGGCGCCATGTTCGTCCAGCGGAAAAAGGCCACAAAAACGGGTGGGCTATAGCCTTGGGGGGTGGGGCTGGCCAACTTCATCCGCCGGACTCGGAATGCCGTGAGCCTTTGTGAGGGTCCTCCGTGTGCCAAAAATAGGCCGCGGGAAAAGCCGCGCCTAAAAATAACAGCCTGAAGGCCGGGGCGCCAAGTTCATCCAGCGCAAAATGGCCACAAAAACGGGTGGGCTATAGCCTTGGGGGGTGGGGCTGGCCAACTTCGTCCGCCGGACTCGGAATGCGGGGAGACTTTGTGAGGGTCCTCCGTGTGCCAAATATAGGACGCGGGCAAAGCCGCGCCCAAAAATAACCGCCCGAAGGCTGGAGCGCCAAGTTCGTCCAGCACAAAAAGGCCACAAAAACGGTTGGGCTATAGCATTGGGGTGTGGGGCTGGCCAACTTCGTCCGCCGGACTCGGAATGCCGCGAGACTTTGGGAGGGGCCTCCGTGCGCCAAAAATAGGCCGCGGGGAAAGCCGCGCCCAAAAATAACCACCCGAAGGCCGGGGCGCCAAGTTCGTCCAGCGGAAAGAGGCCACAAAAACGGGTGGGCTATAGCCTAGGGGGGTGGGGCTGGCCAACTTCGTCCGCCGGACTCGGAAGGCCGGGAGACTTTGCGAGGGGCCTCCGTGTGCCAAACATAGGCCGCGGGAAAGCCGCGACCAAAAATAACCGCCCGAAGGCCGTGGCGCCAAGTTCGTCCAGCGGAAAAAGGCCACAAAAACGGATGGGCTATAGCCTTGGGGGGTGGGGCTGGCCCACTTCGTCTGCCGGACTCGGAATGCCGCGAGACTTTGCGAGGGGCCTCCGTGTGGCAAAAATAGGCCGCGGGCAAAGCCGTGCCCAAAAATAACCGCCCGAAGGCCGGGGCGCCAAGTTCGTCCAGCGGAAAACGGCCACAAAAACGGGTGGGCTATAAACTTGGGGGGTGGGGCTAGCCAACTTCGTCCGCCGAACTCGGAATGCCGTGAGACTTTGCGAGGGGCCTCCGTGTGCCAAAAATAGGCCGTGGGCAAAGCCGCGCCTAAAAATAACCGCCCGAAGGCCGGGGCGCCAAGTTCGTCCAGCGCAAAAAGGCCACAAAAACGGGTGGGCTATAGCCTTGGGGGGTGGGGCTGGGCCATTTCGTCTGCCGGACTCGGAATGCCGCGAGACTTTGGGAGGGGCCTCCGTGCACCAAAAATAGGCCGCGGGCAATGCCGCGCCCAAAAATAACCACCCGAAGGCCGGGGCGCCAAGTTCGTCCAGCGGAAAGAGGCCACAAAAACGGGTGGGCTATAGCCTAGGGGGGTGGGGCCGGCCAACATCGTCCGCTGGACTCGGAATGCCGTGAGACTATGCGATGGGCCTCCGTGTGCCAAAAGTAGACCGTGGGCAAAGCCGCACCTAAAAAGAACCGCCCGAAGTCCGGGGCGCCAAGTTCGTCCAGCGGAAAAAGGCCACAAAAACGGGTGGGCTATAGCCTTGGGGGGTGGGGCTGGCCAACTTCATCCGCCGGACTCGGAATGCCGTGAGCCTTTGTGAGGGTCCTCCGTGTGCCAAAAATAGGCCGCGGGAAAAGCCGCGCCTAAAAATAACAGCCTGAAGGCCGGGGCGCCAAGTTCATCCAGCGCAAAAAGGCCACAAAAACGGGTGGGCTATAGCCTTGGGGGGTGGGGCTGGCCAACTTCGTCCGCCGGACTCGGAATGCGGGGAGACTTTGCGAGGGGCCTCCGTGTGCCAAATATAGGACGCGGGCAAAGCCGCGCCCAAAAATAATAGCCCGAAGGCTGGAGCGCCAAGTTCGTCCAGCACAAAAAGGCCACAAAAACGGTTGGGCTATAGCCTTGGGGGGTGGGTTGGCCAACTTCATCCGCCGGACTCGGAATGCCGCGAGACTTTACGAGGGGCCTCCGTGTGCCAAACATCGGCCGCGGGCAAAGCCGCTCCCAAAAATTACCGCCCGAAGGCCGGGGCGCCAAGTTCGTCCACCGGCAAAAGGCCACAAAAACGGGTGGGCTATAGCCTTGGGGGGTGGGGCTGGCCAAGTTCATCCGCCGGAATTGGAATGGCGTGAGACTTTGCGAGGCACCTCCGTGTGCCAAAAATAGGCCGCGGGGAAAGCCGCGCCCAAAAATAACCACCCGAAGGCCGGGGCACCAAGTTCGTCCAGCGGAAAGAGGCCACAAAAACGGGTGGGCTATAGCCTAGGGGGGTGGGGCTGGCCAACTTCGTCCGCCGCACTCGGAAGGCCGGGAGACTTTGCGAGGGGCCTCCGTGTGCCAAACATAGGCCGCGGGAAAGCCGCGACCAAAAATAACCGCCCGAAGGCCGTGGCGCCAAGTTCGTCCAGCGGAAAAAGGCCACAAAAACGGATGGGCTATAGCCTTGGGGGGTGGGGCTGGCCCACTTCGTCCGCCGGACTCGGAATGCCGCGAGACTTTGCGAGGGGCCTCCGTGTGGCAAAAATAGGCCGCGGGCAAAGCCGCGCCCAAAAATAACCGCCCGAAGGCCGGGGCCCCAAGTTCGTCCAGCAGAAAACCGCCACAAAAACGGGTGGGCTATAAACTTGGGGGGTGGGGTTGGCCAACTTCGTCCGCCGAACTCGGAATGCCGTGAGACTTTGCGAGGGGCCTCCGTGTGCCAAAAATAGGCCGTGGGCAAAGCCGCGCCTAAAAATAACCGCCCGAAGGCCGGGGCGCCAAGTTCGTCCAGCGCAAAAAGGCCACAAAAACGGGTGGGCTATAGCCTTGGGGGGTGGGGCTGGGCCATTTCGTCTGCCGGACTCGGAATGCCGCGAGACTTTGGGAGGGGCCTCCGTGCGCCAAAAATAGGCCGCGGGCAAAGCCGCGCCCAAAAATAACCACCCGAAGGCCGGGGCGCCAAGTTCGTCCAGCAGAAAGAGGCCACAAAAACGGGTGGGCTATAGCCTAGGGGGGTGGGGCAGGCCAACATCGTCCGCTGGACTCGGAATGCCGTGAGACTTTGCGATGGGCCTCCGTGTGCCAAAAATAGACCGTGGGCAATGCCACGCCCAAAAATAACCACCCGAAGGCCGGGGCGCCAAGTTCGTCCAGCACAAAAAGGCCACAAAAACGGGTGGGCTATAGCCTTGGGGGGTGGGGCTGGCCAACTTCGTCCGCTGGACTCGGAATGCCGCGAGACTTTGGGAGGGGCCTCCGTACGCCAAAAAAAAGGCCGCGGGCAAAGCCGCGCCGAAAAATAACCAACCGAAGGCCGGGGCGCCAAGTTCGTCCAGCGGAAAAAGGCCACAAAAACGGGTGGGCTATAGCCTTGGGGGGTGGGGCTGGCCAACATCGTCCGCCGGACTCGGAATGCCGCGAGACTTTGCGAGGGGCCTCCGTGTGCCAAACATAGGCCGCGGGTAAAGCTGCGCCCAAAAATAACTGCCCGAAGGCCGGGGCGCCAAGTTCGTCCAGCAGAAAAAGGCCACAAAAACGGGTGGGCTATAGCCTTGGGGGGTGGGGCTGGCCAACTTTGTCCGCCGGACTCGGAAGGCCGGGAGACTTTGCGAGGGGCCTCCGTGTGCCAAACATAGGCCGCGGGAAAGCCGCGACCAAAAATAACTGCCCGAAGGCCGGGGCGCCAAGTTCGTCCAGCAGAAAAAGGCCACAAAAACGGGTGGGCTATAGCCTTGGGGGGTGGGGCTGGCCAACTTTGTCCGCCGGACTCGGAATGCCGCGAGACTTTGCGAGGGGCCTCCGTGTGCCAAAAATAGGCTGCAGGCAAAGCCACGCCCAAAAATAACCGCCCGAAGGCCGGGGCGCCAAGTTCGTCCAGCGGAAACAAGCCACAAAAACGGGTGGGCTATAGCCTAGGGGGGTGGGGCTGGGCAACTTCGTCCGCCGGACTCGGAATGCCGCAAGACTTTGCGAGGGGCCTCCGTGTGCCAAAAATAGGCCGTGGGCAAAGCCGCGCCTAAAAATAACCGCCCGAAGGCCGGGGCGCCAAGTTCGTCCAGCGCAAAAAGGCCACAAAAACGGGTGGGCTATAGCCTTGGGGGGTGGGGCTGGGCCATTTCGTCTGCCGGACTCGGAATGCCGCGAGACTTTGGGAGGGGCCTCCGTGCGCCAAAAATAGGCCGCGGGCAAAGCCGCGCCCAAAAATAACCACCCGAAGGCCGGGGCGCCAATTTCGTCCAGCAGAAAGAGGCCACAAAAACGGGTGGGCTATAGCCTAGGGGGGTGGGGCAGGCCAGCATCGTCCGCTGGACTCGGAATGCCGTGAGACTTTGCGATGGGCCTCCGTGTGCCAAAAATAGACCGTGGGCAATGCCACGCCCAAAAATAACCACCCGAAGGCCGGGGCGCCAAGTTCGTCCAGCACAAAACGGCCACAAAAACGGGTGGGCTATAGCCTTGGGGGGTGGGGCTGGCCAACTTCGTCCGCTGGACTCGGAATGCCGCGAGACTTTGGGAGGGGCCTCCGTACGCCAAAAATAGGCCGCGGGCAAAGCTGCGCCGAAAAATAACCAACCGAAGGCCGGGGCGCCAAGTTCGTCCAGCGGAAAAAGGCCACAAAAACGGGTGGGCTATAGCCTTGGGGGGTGGGGCTGGCCAACATCGTCCGCCGGACTCGGAATGCCGCGAGACTTTGCGAGGGGCCTCCGTGTGCCAAACATAGGCCGCGGTCAAAGCTGCGCCCAAAAATAACTGCCCGAAGGCCGGGGCGCCAAGTTCGTCCAGCAGAAAAAGGCCACAAAAACGGGTGGGCTATAGCCTTGGGGGGTGGGGCTGGCCAACTTTGTCCGCCGGACTCGGAATGCCGCGAGACTTTGCGAGGGGCCTCCGTGTGCAAAAAATAGGCTGCAGGCAAAGCCACGCCCAAAAATAACCGCCCGAAGGCCGGGGCGCCAAGTTCGTCCAGCGGAAACAAGCCACAAAAACGGGTGGGCTATAGCCTAGGGGGGTGGGGCTGGGCAACTTCGTCCGCCGGACTCAGAATGCCGCAAGACTTTGCGAGGGGCCTCCGTGTGCCAAAAATAGGCCGTGGGCAAAGCCGCGCCTAAAAATAACCGCCCGAAGGCCGGGGCGCCAAGTTCGTCCAGCGCAAAAAGGCCACAAAAACGGGTGGGCTATAGCCTTGGGGGGTGGGGCTGGGCCATTTCGTCTGCCGGACTCGGAATGCCGCGAGACTTTGGGAGGGGCCTCCGTGCGCCAAAAATAGGCCGCGGGCAAAGCCGCGCCCAAAAATAACCACCCGAAGGCCGGGGCGCCAAGTTCGTCCAGCACAAAAAGGCCACAAAAACGGGTGGGCTATAGCCTTGGGGGGTGGGGCTGGCCAACTTCGTCCGCTGGACTCGGAATGCCGCGAGACTTTGGGAGGGGCCTCCGTACGCCAAAAATAGGCCGCGGGCAAAGCCGCGCCGAAAAATAACCAACCGAAGGCCAGGGCGCCAAGTTCGTCCAGCGGAAAAAGGCCACAAAAACGGGTGGGCTATAGCCTTGGGGGGTGGGGCTGGCCAACATCGTCCGCCGGACTCGGAATGCCGCGAGACTTTGCGAGGGGCCTCCGTGTGCCAAAAATAGGCTGCAGGCAAAGCCACGCCCAAAAATAACCGCCCGAAGGCCGGGGCGCCAAGTTCGTCCAGCGGAAACAAGCCACAAAAACGGGTGGGCTATAGCCTAGGGGGGTGGGGCTGGGCAACTTCGTCCGCCGGACTCAGAATGCCGCAAGACTTTGCGAGGGGCCTCCGTGTGCCAAAAATAGGCCGTGGGCAAAGCCGCGCCTAAAAATAACCGCCCGAAGGCCGGGGCGCCAAGTTCGTCCAGCGCAAAAAGGCCACAAAAACGGGTGGGCTATAGCCTTGGGGGGTGGGGCTGGGCCATTTCGTCTGCCGGACTCGGAATGCCGCGAGACTTTGGGAGGGGCCTCCGTGCGCCAAAAATAGGCCGCGGGCAAAGCCGCGCCCAAAAATAACCACCCGAAGGCCGGGGCGCCAAGTTCGTCCAGCACAAAAAGGCCACAAAAACGGGTGGGCTATAGCCTTGGGGGGTGGGGCTGGCCAACTTCGTCCGCTGGACTCGGAATGCCGCGAGACTTTGGGAGGGGCCTCCGTACGCCAAAAATAGGCCGCGGGCAAAGCCGCGCCGAAAAATAACCAACCGAAGGCCAGGGCGCCAAGTTCGTCCAGCGGAAAAAGGCCACAAAAACGGGTGGGCTATAGCCTTGGGGGGTGGGGCTGGCCAACATCGTCCGCCGGACTCGGAATGCCGCGAGACTTTGCGAGGGGCCTCCGTGTGCCAAAAATAGGCTGCAGGCAAAGCCACGCCCAAAAATAACCGCCCGAAGGCCGGGGCGCCAAGTTCGTCCAGCGGAAACAAGCCACAAAAACGGGTGGGCTATAGCCTAGGGGGGTGGGGCTGGGCAACTTCGTCCGCCGGACTCGGAATGCCGCAAGACTTTGCGAGGGGCCTCCGTGTGCCAAAAATAGGCCGCAGACAAAGCCGCGCCCAAAAATAACCGCCCGAAGGCCGGGGCGCCAAGTTCGTCCAGCGGAAAAAGGCCACAAAAACGGGTGGGCTATAGCCTTGGGGGGTGGGGCAGGCCTACTTCGTCCGCCGGACTCGGAATGCCGCAAGACTTTGCGAGGGGCCTCCGTTTGCCAAAAATAGGCCACAGGCAAAGCCGCGCCTAAAAATAACGGCCCCAAGGCCGGGGAGCCAAGTTCGTCCAGCGGAAAAAGCCTACAAAAACGGGTGGGCCATAGCCTTGGGGGGTGGGGCTGGCCAACTTCGTCCGCCGGAATCGCAATGCCGCGAGAAATTGCGAGGGGCCTCCGTTTGCCAAAATTAGGCCGCAGGCAAAGCCGCGCCCAAAAATAACCGCCCGAAGGCCGGGGCGCCAAGTTCATCTAGCGCAAAAAGTCCACAAAAACGGGTGGGCTATAGCCCTGGGGGGTGGGGCTGGCCAACTTCGTCCGCCGGACTCGGACTCGGAATGCCGTGAGACTTTGCGAGGGGCCTCCGTGTGCCAAAAATAGGCCGCGGGCAAAGCCGCACCCAACAATAACCGCCCGAAGGCCGGGGAGCCATATTCGTCCAGCGGAAAATGGCCACAAAAACCGGTGGGCTATAGCCTTGGGGGGTGGGGCTGGCCAACTTCGTCCGCCGGACTCGGAATGGCGCGAGACTTTGCGAGGGGCCTCCATGTGCCAAAAATAGGCAGCGGCCAAAGCCGCCCCCAAAAATAACCATCCGAAGGCCGGGGCGCCAAGTTCGTCCAGCGGAAAAAGGCCACAAAAACGGATGAGCTATAGCCTTGGGGGGTGGGGCTGGCCGACTTCGTCCGCCGGACTCGGAATGCCGCGAAACTTTGCGAGGGGCCTCCGTGTGCCAAAAATAGGCTGCGGCCAAAGGCGCGCCCAAAAATAACCACCCGAAGGCCGGGGCGCCAAGTTCGTCCAGCGGAAAAAGGCCACAAAAACGGGTGGGCTATAGCCTTGGGGGGTGGGGCTGGCTTACTTCGTCCGCCGGACTCGGAATCCTGTGAGACTTTGCGAGGCTCCTCCGTGTGCCAAAAATAGGCCGCGGGCAAAGCCGCGCCCAAAAATAACCGCCCGAAGGCTGGGGCGCACAGTTCGTCCAGCGGAAAAAGGCCACAAAAAAACGGGTGGGCTATAGCCTTGGGGGGTGGGGCTGGCCAACTTCGTCCGCCGGACTCGGAATGCCGCGAGACTTTGCGAGGCGCCTCCGCGTGCCAAAAATATGCCGCCGCCAAAGCCGCGCCCAAAAATAACCGCCCGAAGGCCGGGGCGCCAAGTTCGTCCAGCGGTAAAAGGGCACAAAAAAGGGTGGGCTATAGCCTTGGGGGTTGGGGCTGGCCTACTTCGTCCGCCGGACTCGGAATGCCGCGAGACTTTGCGAGGGACCTCCGTGTGCCAAAAATAGGCCGCGGGCAAAGCCGCGCCCAAAAATAGCCGCCCGAAGGCCGGGGCGCCAAGTTCGTCCACCGGAAAAAAGTCACAAAAACGGGTGGGCTATAGCCTTGGGGGGTGGGGCTGGCCAACTTCGTCCGCCGGACTCGGACTCGGAATGCCGCGAGACTTTGCGAGGCGCCTCCGTGTGCCAAAATAGGCCACGGGCAAAGCCGTGCCCAAAAATAACCGCCCGAAGGCTGGGGCGCACAGTTCGTCCAGCGGAAAAAGGCCACAAAAAAACGGGTGGGCTATAGCCTTGGGGTGTGGGGCTGGATAACTTAGTCCGCCGGACTCGGAATGCCGCGAGACTTTGCGAGGGGCCTCCGTGTGGCAAAAACAGGCCGCGGGCAAAGCCGCGCCCAAAAATAACCGCCCGAAGGCCGGGGCGCCAAGTTCGTCCTGCAGAAAAAGGGCACAAAAACGGGTGGGCTATAGCCTTGGGGGGTGGGGCTGGCCAACTTCGTCCGCCGGACTCGGAATGCCGCGAGACTTTGCGAGGGGCCTCCGTGTGCCAAAAATAGGTTGCGGGCAAAGCCGTACCCAAAAATAACCGCCCGAAGGCCGGGGCGCCAAGTTCGTCCACCGGAAAAAGGCCACAAAAATGGGTGGGCTATAGCCTTGGGGAGTGGGGCTGGCCAACTTCGTCCGCCGGACTCGGACTCGGAATGCCGCGAGACTTTGCGTGGAGTCTCCATGTGCCAAAAATAGGTCGCGGGCAAAGCCGCGCCCAAAAATAACCGCCCGAAGGCTGGGGGTAACAGTTCGTCCAGCGGAAAAAGGCCACAAAAAAACGGGTGGGCTATAGCCTTGGGGGGTGGGGCTTGCCAACTTCGTCCGCCGGACTCGGAATGCCGCGAGACTTTGCGAGGGGCCTCCGCGTGCCAAAAATAGGCCACCGGCGTAGCCGCGCCCAAAAATAACCGCCCGAAGGCCGGGGCGCCAAGTTCGTCCAGCGGAAAAAGGCCACAAAAACGGGTGGGCTATAGCCTCGGGGTTGGGGCTGGCCAACTTCGTCCGCCGGACTCGGAATGCCGCGAGACTTTGTGAAGGGCCTCCGTGTGCCAAAAATAGACCGCTGGCAAATCCGCGCCCAAAAATAACCGCCCGAAGGCCGGGGCGCCAAGTTCGTCCAGCGGAAAAAGGCCACACAAACGGGTGGGCTATAGCCTTTTGGGGGTGGGGCTGGCCAACTTCGTCCGCCGGACTCGGAATGGGGCGAGACTTTGCGAGGCACTTCCATGTGCCAAAAATAGGCCGCGGGCACAGCCGCGCCCAAAAATAACCGCCCGAAGGATGGCGCGTCAAGTTCGTCCTGCGGAAAAAGGCCACAAAAACGGGTGGGCTATAGCCTTGGGGGGTGGGGCTGGCCAACTTCGTCCGCCGGACTCGGAATGGCGCGAGACTTTGCGAGGCGCCTCCGTGTGCCAAAAATAGGACGCGGGCACAGCCTCGCCCAAAAATAACCACCCGAAGGGCGGGGCGCCAAGTTCGTCCTGCGGAAAAAGGCCACAAATACGGGTGGGCTATAGCCTTGGGGGGTGGGGCTGGCCAACTTCGTCTGCCGGACTTGGAATGGCGTGAGTCTTTGCGAGGAGCCTCCGTGGGCCAAAAATAGGCCGCGGGCACAGCTGCGCCCAAAAATAACCACCCGAAGGCCGGGGCGCCAAGTTCGTCCAACGGAAAAAGGCCACAAAAACGGGTGGGCTATAGCCTTGGGGGGAGGGGCTGGCCAACTTCGTCCGCCGGACTGGGAATGGCGCGAGAGTTTGCGAGGCACCTCCGTGTGCCAAAAATAGGCCGCGGGCACAGCCGCGCCCAAAAATAACCGCCCGAAGGTCGGGGCGCGAAGTTCGTCCAGCGGAAAAAGGCCTCAAAAACGGGTGGGCTATAGCCTTGGGGGGTGGGGCTGGCCCACTTCGTCCGCCAGACTCGGAATGGCGCGAGCCTTTGCGAGCGGCCTCCGTGTTCCAAAAATAGGCCGCGGGCACAGCCTCGCCCAAAAACAACCGCCCGAAGGATGGCGCGTCAAGTTCGTCCAGCGGAAAAAGGCCACAAAAACGGGTGGGCTATAGCCTTGGGGGGTGGGGCTGGCCCACTTCGTCCGCCAGACTCGGAAAGGCGTGAGCCTTTGCGAGCGGCCTCCGTGTGCCAAAAATAGGCCGCGGGCACAGCCGCGCCTAAAAATAACCGCCCGAAGGTCGGGACGCTAAGTTCGTCCAGCGGAAAAAGGCCACAAAAACGGGTGGGCTATAGCCTTGGGGGGTGGGGCTGGCCAACTTCATCCGCCGGACTCGGAAGGACGCGAGACTTTACGAGGCACCTCCGTGTGCCAAACATAGGCCGCGGGCACAGCCGTGCCCAAAAATAACCGCCCGAAGACCGTGGCGCCAAGTTCATCCAGCGGAAAAAGGCCACAAATACGGGTGGGCTATAGCCTTGGGGGGTGGGGTTGGCCAACTTCGTCCGCCGGACTCGGAATGGCGCGAGACTTTGCGAGGCACCTCCGTGTGCCAAAAATAGGCCGCGGGCACACCCGCGCCCAAAAATAACCACCCGAAGGATGGGGCGCCAAGTTCGTCCAGCGGAAAAAGGTCACAAAAACGGGTGGGCTATAGCCTTGGGCGGTGGGGCTGGCCAACTTCGTCCGCCGGACTCGGAATGGCGCGAGACTTTGCGAGGCGCCTCCGTGTGCCAAAAATAGGCCGCGGTCACAGCGGTGCCCAAAAATAACCACCCGAAGGCCGGGGCGCCAAGTTCGTCCAGCGGAAAAAGACCACAAAAACGGGTGGGCTATAGCCTTGGCGGGTGGGGCTGGCCAACTTCGTCCGCCGGACTCGGAATGGCGCGAGACATTGCGAGGCTCCTCCGTGTGCCAAAAATAGGCCGCGGACAAAGCCGCTCCCAAAAATAACTGCCCGAAGGCCTGGGCGCCAAGTTCGTCCAGCGGAAAAAGGCCACAAAAACGGGTGGGCTATAGCCATGGGGGGTGGGGCTGGCCAACTTTGTCCGCCGGACTCGGAATGGCGCAAGACTTTGCGAGGCGCCTACGTGTGCCAAAGATAGGCCGCGGGCACAGCCGCGCCTAAAAATAACCGCCCGAAGGCCGGGGCGCCAAGTTCGTCCAGCGGAAAAAGGCCACAAATACGGGTGGGCTAGAGCCTTGGGGGGGGGGGGCTTGCCAACTTCGTCCGCCGGACTCGGAATGGCGCGAGACTTGGCGAGGCTCCTCTGTTTGCAAAAAATAGGCCGCGGGCACAGCCGCGCCCAAAAATAACCGCCCGAAGGCCGGGGCGCCAAGTTCGTTTTGCGGAAAAAGGCCACAAAAACGGGTGGGCTATATCCTTGGGGGGTGGGACTGGCCCACTTCGTCCGCCGGACTCGGACTGGCGCAAGACTTTGCGCGGCGCCTCCGCATGACAAAAATAAGCCACGGGCACAGCCGCGCCCAAAAATCACCGCCCGAAGGCCGGGGCGCCAAGATCGTCCAGCGGAAAAAGGCCACAAATACGGGTTGGCTATAGGCTTGGGGGGTGGGGCTGGCCAACTTCGTTCGCCGGACTCGGAATTGCGCGAGACATTGCGAGGCGCCTCCATGTGCCAAAAATAGGCCGCAGGCACAGCCGCGCCCAAAAATAACCGCCCGAAGGCCGGGGCGCCAAGTTCGTCCAGCGGAAAAAGGCCACAAAATGGGTGGGCTATAGCCTTGGGGGGTGGGGCTGGCCCACTTCGTCCGCAGGACTCGGAATGGCGCGAGACTTTGAGAGGCGTGTCCTTGTGCCAAAAATAGGCCGCGGGCAGAGCCGCGCCCAAAAATAACCGCCCGAAGGCCGGGTCGCCAAGTTCGTCCAGCGGAAAAAGGCCACAAATACGGGTAGGCTATAACCTTGGGGGGTGGAGCTGGCCATTTCGTCCGCCGGACTCGGAATGGCGCGAGACTTTGCGAGGTGCCTCCGTGTGCCAAAAATAGGCTGCGGGCACAGGCGTGCCCAAAAATAATCGCCCGAAGGCCGGAGCGCCAAGTTCGTCCAGCGGAAAAATGCCACAAAAACGGGTGGGCTATATCCTTGTGGGGTGGGGCTGGCCAACTTCGTCCGCCGGACTCAGAATGGTGTGAGACTTTGCAAGGCACCTCCGTGTACCAAAAATAGGACGTGGGCACAGCCGCGCCCAAAAATAACCGCCCGAATGCCGGGGCGCCAAGTTCGTCCAGCGGAAAAAGGCCACAAATTGGGGTGGGCTGTAGCCTTGGGGGTGGGGCTGGCCAACTTCGTCCGCCGGACTCGGAAGGGTGCGAGACTTGACGAGGCACCTCCGTGTGCAAAACATAGGCCGCGGACACAGCCGCACCCAAAAATAACCGCCCGAAGGCCGGGGCGCCACGTTTGTCCTGCGGAAAAAGGCCACAAATACGGGTGGGCTATAGCCTTGGGGGGTGGGGCTGGCCAACCTCGTCCGCCGGACTCGGAATTGTGCGAGACTTTACGAGGTGCCTCTGTGTGCCAAAAATAGGTAGCGGGCACAGCCGCGCCCAAAAATAACCGCCCGAAGGCCGGGGCGCCAAGTTCGTCCAGCGGAAAAAGGCCACAAAAACGGGTGGGCTATAGCCTTGGGGGGAGGGGCTGGCAAACTTCGTCCGCCGGACTGGGAATGGCGCGAGAGTTTGCAATGCGCCTCCGATTGCCAAAAATAGGCCGCGGGCACAGCTGCGCCCAAAAATAACCGCCCGAAGGTCGGGGCGCGAAGTTCGTCCTGGGGAAAAAGGCCACAAAAACGGGTGGGCTATAGCCTTGGGGGGGGGGCTGGTCAACTTCGTCTGCCAGACTTGGAATTGCGCGAGACTTTACGAGGCGCCTCCGTGTGCCAAAAATAGGTCGCGGGCACAGCCGCGCCCAAAAATAACCGCCCAAAGGCCGGGGCGCCAAGTTCGTCCAGCGGAAAAAGGCCACAAAAACGGGTGGGCTATAGCGTTGGGGGGAGGCGCTGGCCAGCTTCGTCCGCCAGACAGGGAATGGCGCGAGAGTTTGCGATGCGCCTCCGTGTGCCAAAAATAGGCCGCGGGCACAGCCGCGCCCAAAAATAACCGCCCGAAGGCTGGGGCGCCAAGTTCGTCCAGCGGAAAAAGGCCACAAATAGGGGTGGGCTGTAGCCTTGGGGGGTGGGGCTGGCCAACTTTGTCCGCCAGACTCGGAAGGGCGCGAGACTTTACGAGGCGCCTCCGTGTGCAAAAAATAGGGGTGGGCTGTAGCCTTGGGGGGGGGGGGGCTGGCCAACTTCGTCTGCCAGACTTGGAATTGCGCGATACTTTGCGAGGCGCATCCGTGTGCCAAAAATAGGCCGCGGGCACAGCCGCGCCCAAAAATAACCGCCCAAAGGCCGGGGCTCCACGTTTGTCCTGCGGAAAAAGTGCACAAATACAGGTGGGCTATAGCCTTTGGGGGTGGGGCTGGCCAACTTCGTCCGTCGGACTCGGAATGGCGTGAGACTTTGCGAGGCGACTCCGTGTGCCAAAAATAGGCCGCGGGCAGAGCGGCGCCCAAAAATAACCGCCCGAAGACTGGGGCGCCAAGTTCGTCCAGCGGAAAAAGGCCACAAAAACGGGTGGGCTATAGCGTTGGGGGGAGGGGCTGGCCAACTTCGTCCGCCGGACTGGGAATGGCGCGAGAGTATGCGATGCGCCTCCGTGTGCCAAAAATAGGCCGCGGGCACAGCCGCGCCCAAAAATAACCGCCCGAAGGCCGGGGCGCCAAGTTCGTCCAGCGGAAAAAGGCCAGAAAAACGGGTCGGCTATAGCCTTGGGGGGTGGGGCTAGCCAACTTCGTCCGCCGGACTCGAAATGGCGCGAGACTTTGCGAGTCGCCTCCGTGTGCCAAAAATAGGCCGCGAGCACAGCCGCGCCCAAAAATAACCGCCCGAAGGCCGGGGCGCCAAGTTCGTCCAGCGGAAAAAGGCCACAAATAGGGGTGGGCTATAGCCTTGGGGGGTGGGGCTGGCCAACTTCGCCCGCCGGACTCGGAAGGGCGCGTGACTTTGCGAGGCGCCTCCGTGTGTAAAAAATAGGCCGCGGACACAGCCGCGGCCAAAAAAAACCGCCCGAAGGCCGGGGCGCCACGTTTGTCCTGCGGAAAAAGGCCACAAATACGGGTGTGCTATAGCCTTGGGGGGTGGGGCTGGCCAACTTCGTCCGCCGGACTCGGAATGGCGCGAGCCTTTGCGAGGCGCCTCCGTGTGCCAAAAATAGGCCGCGGGCACAGCCGCGCCAAAAAATAACAGCTTGAAGGCCAGGGCAGCAAGTGTGTCCTGCGGAAAAAGGCCACAAATACGGGTGGGCTATAGCCTTGGGGGGTGGGGCTGGCCAACTTCGTCCGTCGGACTCGGAATGGCGCGAGACATTGCGAGGCACCTCCGTGTGCCAAAAATAGGCCGCGGGCACAGCCGCGCCCAAAAATAACCGCCCGAAGGCCGGGGCGCCAAGTTCGTCCAGCGGAAAAAGGCCACAAATAGGGGTGGGCTATAGCCTTGGGGGGTGGGGCTGGCCAACTTCGTCCGCCGGACTCGGATTGGCGCGAGACTTTGCGAGGCTCCTCCGTGTGCGAAAAATAGACTACGGGCACAGCCGCGCCGAAAAATAACCGCCCGAAGGCCGGGGCGCCAAGTTCGTCCAGCGGAATAAGGCCACAAAAACGGGTGGGCTATAGCCTTGGGGTGTGGGGCTGGCCAACTTCGCCCGCCGGACTCGGAAGGGCGCGAGACTTTGCGAGGTGCCTCCGTGTGCAAAAAATAGGCCGCGGACACAGCCGCGCCCAAAAATAACCGCCCGAAGGCCGGGGCGCCACGTTTGTCCTGCGGAAAAAGGCCACAAATAGGGGTGGGCTATAGCCTTGGGGGGTGGGGCTGCCCAACTTCGCCCGCCGGACTCGGAAGGGCGCGAGACTTTGCGAGGCGCCTCCGTGTGCAAAAAATAGGCCGCGGACACAGCCGCGCCCAAAAATAACTGCCCGAAGGCCGGGGCGCCAAGTTCGTCCTGCGGAAAAAGGCCACAAATACGGGTGGGCTATAGCGTTGGGGGGTGGGGCTGGCCAACTTCGTCCGCCGGACTCGGAATGGCGCGAGACGTTGCGAGACGCCTCCGTGTGCAAAAAATAGGCCATGGGCACAGCCGCGCCCACAAATAACCGCCCGAAGGCCAGGGCGCCAAGTTCGTCCTGCGGAAAAAGGCCACAAATACGGGTGGGCTATAGCCTTGGGGGGTGGGGCTGGCGAACTTCGTCCGCCGGACTCGGAATGGCGCGAGACTTTGTGAGACGCCTCCGTGTGCCAAAAATAGGCCGCGGGCACAGCCGTATCCAAAAATAACCGCTTGAAGGCCGGGGCGGCATGTTTGTCCTGCGGAAAAAGGCCACAAATACGGGTGGGCTATAGCCTTGGGGGGTGGGGCTGGCCAACTTTGTCCGTCGGACTCAGAATGGCGCGAGACTTTGCGAGGCACCTCCGTGTGCCAAAAATAGGCCGCGGGCACAGCTGTGCCCAAAAATAACCACCCGAAGGCCGGGGTGCCAAGTTCGTCCAGCGGAAAAAGGCCACAAATAGGGGTGGGCTATAGCCTTGGGGGGTGGGGCTGCCCAACTTCGCCCGCCGGACTCGGAAGGGCGCGAGACTTTGCGAGGCGCCTCCGTGTGCAAAAAATAGGCCGCGGACACAGCCGCGCCCAAAAATAACCGTCTGAAGGCCGGGGCGCCAAGTTCGTCCTGCGGAAAAAGGCCACAAATACGGGTGGGCTATAGCGTTGGGGCGTGGGGCTGGCCAACTTCGTCCGCCGGACTCGGAATGGCGCGAGAGTTTACGAGGCACCTCCGTGCGTCAAAAATAGGCTGCGGGCAGAGCCGCGCCCAAAAATAACCGCCCGAAGGCCGGGGCGCCAAGTTCGTCCAGCGGAAAAAGGCCACAAAAACGGATGGGCTATAGCCTTGGGGGGAGGGGCTGGCCACTTCGTCCACCGGACTGGGAATGGCGCGAGGGTTTACGATGCGCCTCCATGTGCCAAAAATAGGCCGCGGGCACAGCCACGCCCAAAAATAAGTGCCCGAAGGTTGGGGCGCGAAGTTCGTCCAGTGAAAAAAGGCCACAAAAACGGGTGGGCTATAGCCTTGGGGGGGGGGGGCTGGCCAACTTCGTCTGCCAGACTCGGAATTGCGCGATACTTTGCGAGGCACATCCGTGTGCCAAAAATAGGCCGCGGGCACAGCCGCGCCCAAAAATAACCGCCCGAAGGCCGGGGCGCCAAGGTCGTCCAGCGGAAAAAGGCCACAAAAATGGGTGGGCTATAGCCTTGTGGGGTGGGGCTGGCCAACTTCGTCCGCCGGACTCGGATTGGCGCGAGACTTTGCGAGGCTCCTCCGTGTGCGAAAAATAGACTACGGGCACAGCCGCGCCGAAAAATAACCGCCCGAAGGCCGGGGGCGCCAAGTTCGTCCAGCGGAATAAGGCCACAAAAACGGGTGGGCTATAGCCTTGGGGGGTGGGGCTGGCCAACTTCGCCCGCCGGACTCGGAAGGGCGCGAGACTTTGCGAGGTGCCTCCGTGTGCAAAAAATAGGCCGCGGACACAGCGCCGCGCCCAAAAATAACCGCCCGAAGGCCGGGGCGCCACGTTTGTCCTGCGGAAAAAGGCCACAAATACGGGTGGGCTATAGCCTTGGGGGGTGGGGCTGGCCAACTTCGTCCGCCGGACTCGGAATGGCGCGTGACTTTGCGAGGCGCCTCCATGTACCAAAAATAGGCCACGGGCACAGCCGCGCCCAAAAATAACCGCCCAAAGGCCGGGGCGCCAAGTTCGTCCAGCGGAAAAAGGCCACAAAAACGGGTCGGTTATAGCCTTGGGGGGTGGGATTGCCAACTTCGTCCGCCGGACTCAGAATGGCGCAAGACTTTGCGAGGCGCCTCCTTGTGCCAAAAATCGGCCAGGGGCACAGCCGCGCCCAAAAATAACCGCCCGAAGGCCGGGGCGCCAAGTTTGTCCAGCGGAAAAAAGGCCACAAAAACGGGTGGGCTATAGCCTTGGGTGGAGGGGCTGGCCAACTTCGTCCGCCGGACTCGGAATGGTGCGAGGGTTTGAGAGGCACCTCCGTGTGCCAAAAATAGGCCGCGGACACAGCCGCGCCCAAAAATAATCGCCCGAAGGCCGGGGCGCCAAGTTCGTCCAGCGGAAAAAAGGCCACAAAAACGGGTGGGCTATAGCCTTGGGGGGTGGGGCTGGCCCACGTCGTCCGCCGGACTCGGAATGGCGCGAGACTTTGCGAGGCGCTTCCGGTGTGCCAAAAATAGGCCGCGGGCACAGCCGCGCCCAAACAAAATAACCGCCCGAAGGCCGGGGCGCCAAGTTCGTCCAGCGGAAAAAGGCCACAAAAATGGGTGGGCTATAGCCTTGGGTGGTGGGTCTGGCCAACTTCGTCCGCCGGACTCGGAATGGCGCGAGACTTTGCGAGGCGCCTCCATGTGCCAAAAATAGGCCGCGGGCACAGCCGAGCCCAAAACTAACGGACCGAAGGCCGGGGTGCCAAGTTCGTCCAGCGGAAAAAGGCCACAAAAACGGGTGGGCTATAAGCCTTGGGGGGTGGGGCTGGCCAAATTCGTCCGCCGGACTCGGAATGGCACGAGACTTTGCGAGGCGCCGCCGTGTGCCAAAAATAGGCCGTGGGCACAGCCGCGCCCAAAAATAACCGCCCAAAAGCCGGGGCGCCAAGTTCGTCAGCGGAAAAAGGCCACAAAAACGGGTGGGCAATAGACTTGGGGGGTGGGGCTGGCCAACTTCGTCCGCCGGACTCGGAATGGCGCTAAGCTGTGCGAGGCACCTCCATGTGCCAAAAAATAGGCAGCGGGTACAGCCGCGCCCAAAAATAACCGCCCGAAGGCCGGGGCGCCAAAAAATAACAGTTCGTCAAGCGGAAAAAGGCCACAATAACGGCTGGGCTATAGCCTTGGGGGGTGGGGCTGTCCAACTTCGTCCGCCGGACACGGAATGGCGCGAGACTTTGCGAGGCGCCTCGTGTGCCAAAAATAGGCTGCGGGCACAGCCGCGCCCTAAAATAACCGCCCGAAGGCTGGGGCGCCAAGTTCGTCCAGCGGAAAAAGGCCACAAATACGGGTGGGCTATAGCCTTGGGGGGTGGGGCTGGCCAACTTCGTCCGCCGGACTCGGAATGGCGCGAGACTTTGCGAGGTGCCTCCGTCTGCCAAAAATAGGCCACGGGCACAGCCGCGCCCAAAAATAACTGCCCGAAGGCCGGGGCGCGAAGTTCGTCCAGCGGAAAAAGGCCACAAATACGGGTGGTCTATAGCCTTGGGGGGTGGGGCTGGCCAACTTCGTCCGCCGGACTCGGAATGGCGCGAGACTTTGCGAGGTGCCTCCGTGTGCCAAAAATAGGCCGCGGGCACAGCCGCGCCGAAAACTAACCACCCGAAGGCCGGGGCGCCAAGTTCGTCCAGCGGAAAAAGGCCACAAAAACGGGTGGGGTATAGCCTTGGGGGGTGGGGCTGGCCAACTTCGTCCCGCCGGACAAGGAATGGCGCGAGACTTTGCGAGGCGCCTCCGTGTGCCAAAAATAGGCCGCGGGCACAGCTGCGCCCAAAAATAACCTCCCGAAGGTCGGGGCGCGAAGTTCGTCCAGCGGAAAATGGCCACAAAAACGGGTGGGCTATAGCCTTGGGGGGTGGGGCTGGCCAACTTCGTCCGCCGCACTCGGAATGGCGCGAGACTTTGCGAGGCACCTCCGTGTGCCAAAATTAGGCCGCGGACACAGTCGCGGACACAGCCGCGCCCAAAAATAACCGCCCGAAGGCCGGGGCGCGAAGTTCGTCCAGCGGAAAAAGGCCAGAAAAACGGGTGGGCTATAGCCTTGGGGGGTGGGGCTGGCCAACTTCATCCGCCGGACTCGGAATGCCGCGAGACTTTGCGAGGCGCCTCCGTGTGTCAAAAATAGGCCGCGGGCACAGCCGCACCCAAAAATAACCGCCCGAAGGCCGCGGCGCCAAGTTCGTCCAGCGGAGAAAGGCCACAAAAACGAGTGGGCTATAGCCTTGGGTGGTGGGGCTGGCCAACTTCGTCCGCCGGACTCGGAATGGCGTGAGACTTTGCTAGTAGCCTCCGTGTGCCAAAAATAGGCCGCGGGCACGGCCGTGCCCAAAAATAACCGCCCGAAGGCCGGGGCGCCATGTTCGTCCAGCGGAAAAAGGCCACAAAAACGGGTGGGCTATAGCCTTGGGGGGTGGGGCTGGCCAACTTCGTCCGCCGGACTCGGAATGGCGCGAGACTTTGCGAGGATCCTCCATCTGCCAAAAATAGGCCGCGGACACAGCCGCGCCCAAAAATAACCGCCTGAAGGCCGGGGCGCCATGTTCGTCCAGCGGAAAAAGGCCACAAAAACGGGTGGGCAATAGCCTTGGGGGGTGGGGCTGGCCAACTTCGTCCGCCGGACTCGGAATGGCGCGAGACTTTGCGAGGCGCCTCCATGTGCCAAAAATAGGCTGCGGGCACAGTCGCGTCCAAAAATAACCGTCCGAAGGCTGGGGCGCCAAGTTCGTCCAGCGGAAAAAGGTCACAAAAACGGGTGGGCTATAACCTTGGGGGGTGGGCTGCCCAACTTCGTCCGCTGGACTCGGAATGGAGCGAGACTTTGCGAGGCACCTACGTGTGCCAAAAATAGGCCGCGGACAAAGCCGCACCCAAAATAACCGCCCGAAGGCCGGGGCGCCAAGTTCGTCCAGCGGAAAAAGGCCACGAATACGGGTGGGCTATAGCCTTGGGGGGTGGGGCTAGCCCACTTCGTCCGCCGGATTCGGAATGGCGCGAGACTTTGTGAGGCCCCTCCGTGTGCCAAAAATAGGCCGCGGGCACAGCCGCGCCCAAAAATAACCGCCCGAAGGCCGGGGCGCCTAGTTTGTCCAGCGGAAAAAGGCCACAAAAACGGGTGGGCTATAGCCTTGGGGGGTGGGACTGGCCAACTTCGTCCGCCGGACTCAGAATGGTGCAAGACATTGCGAGACTCCTCCGTGGGCCAAAAATAGGGTGCGGGCACAGCCGCGCCCAAAAAATAACCGCCCGAAGGCCGGGGCGCCAAGTTCGTCCAGCGGAAAAAAGGCCACAAATACGGGTGGGCTATAGCCTTGGGGGGTGGGGCTGGCCAACTTCGTCCGCCGGACGCAGAATGGCACGAGACTTTGCGAGGCGACTCCATGTGCCAAAGTTAGGCCGCGGGCACAGCCGCGTCCAAAAAGAACAGCCCGAAGGCCGGGGCGCGAAGTTCGTCCAGCGGAAAAAGGCCACAAAATCGGGTGGGCTATAGCCTTGGGGGGTGGGGCAGGCCAACTTCATCCGCCGGACTCGGAATGGCGTGAGACTTTGCGACGCGCCTCCGTGTGCCAAAAATAGGCCGCGGGAACAGCCGCGCCCAAAAATAACCGCCCGAAGGCCGGGGCGCCAAGTTCGTCAAGCGGAAAAAGGCCACAAAAACGGGTGGGCTATAGCCTTGGGGGGTGGGCTGCCCAACTTCGTCCGCTGGACTCGGAATGGAGCGAGACTTTGCGAGGCACCTGCGTGTGCCAAAAATAGGCCGCGGACACAGCCGCGCCCTAAATAACCACCCGAAGGCCGGGGCGCCAAGTGCGTCCAGCGGAAAAAGGCCACGAATACGGGTGGGCTATAGCCTTGGGGGGTGGGGCTGGCCAACTTCGTCCACCGGACTCGGAATGGGGCGAGACTTTGTGAGGCACCTCCGTGTGCCAAAAATAGGCCGTGGGACAGCCGCGCCCATAAATAACCACCCGATGGCCGGGGCGCCATGTTCGTCCAGCGGAAAAAGGCCACAAAAACGGGTGGGCTATAGCCCTGGGGGGTGGGGCTGGCCCACTTCGTCCGCCGGACTCGGAATGGCGCGACACTTTACGCGGCGCCTCCGTGTGCCAAAAATAGGCCGCGGGCACTGCCGCACCCAAAAATAAGCGCACGAAGGCCGGGGCGCCAAGTTCGTCCAGCGGAAAAAGGCCACAAAAACGGGTGGGCTATAGCCTTGGGGGGTGGGGCTGGCCAACTTCGTCCGCCGGATTCGGAATGGCGCGAGACTTTGCAAGGTTCCTCCGTGTGCCAAAAATAGGGCGTGGACACAGCTGCACCCAAAAATAACAACCCGAATGCGGGGGCGCCAAGTTCGTCCTGGGGAAAAAGTCCACAAAAACGGGTGGGCTATAGCCTTGGGGGGTGGGGCTGGCCAACTTCGTCCGCCGGACTCGGAATGGCGCGAGACCTTGCGACGTGCCTCCGTGTGCCAAAAATAGGCCGCGGGCACTGCCGCGCCCAAAACTAAGCGCCCGAAGGCCGGGGCGCCATGTTCGTCCAGCGGAAAAAGGCCGAAAAAACGGGTGGGCTATAGCCTTGGGGGGTGGGGCTGGCAAACTTCGTCCGCCGTACTCGGAATGGCGAGAGACTTTGCGAGGCACCTCCGTGAGCCAAAAATAGGCCGCGGGACAGCCGCGCCCAAAAATAACCGCCCGAAGGCCGGGGCGCCAAGTTCGTCCAGCGGAAAAAGGCCTTGAATACGGGTGGGCTATAACCTTGGGGGGTGGGGCTGGCCAACTTCGTCCGCCGGACTCGGAATGGCGCGAGACTTTGCGAGGTGCTTCTGTGTGCCAAAAATAGGCCACGGGCACAGCCGCACCCAAAAATACCCGCCCGAAGGACGGGGCGCCAAGTTCGTCCAGCGGAAAAAGGCCACAAAAACGGGTGGGCTATAGCCTTGGGGGGTGGGGCTGGCCAACTTCGTCCGCCGGACTCGGAATGGCGCGAGACTTTGCGAGGCGCCTCCGTGTGCCAAAAATAGGCCGCGGGCACAGCCGCGCCCAAAAATAACCGCCCGAAGGCCGGGGCGCCAAGTTCGTCCAGCGGAAAAAGGTCACAAAAACGGGTGGGCTATAGCCTTGAGGGGTGGGGCTGGCCAACTTCATCCGCCGGACTCGGAATGGCGTGAGACTTTGCGAGGCGCCTCCGTGTGCCAAAAATAGGGCGCGGGCACTGCCGCGCCCAAAAATAAGCGCCCGAAGGCCGGGGCGCCAAGTTCGTCCAGCGGAAAAAGGCCACAAAAACGGGTGGGCTATAGCCTTGGGGGGTGGGCTGGCCAACTTCGTCCGCCGGACTCGGAATGGCGCGAGACTTTGCGAGGCGGCTCCGTTCTAAAAAAATAGGCCGCGGGTACAGCCGCGCCCAAAAATAACCGCCCGAAGGCCGGGGCGCCAAGGTCGTCCAGCGGAAAAAGGCCACAAAAACGGGTGGGCTATAGCCTTGGGGGGTGGGGCTGGCCAACTTCGTCCGCCAGACTCGGAATGGTGCGAAACTTTGCGAGGCGCTTCCTTGTGCCAAAAATAGGCCGCGGGTACAGCCGCGCCCAAAAATAACTGCCCGAAGGCCGGGGCGCCAAGTTCGTCCAGCGGAAAAAGGCCACAAAAACGGGTGGGCTATAGCCTTGGGGGGTGGGGCTGGCCAACTTCGTCCGCCGGACTCGGAATGGCGCGAGACTTTACGAGGCACCTCCGTGTGCCAAAAATAGGCCGCGGGCACAGCCGCGTCCAAAAATAAGTGCCCGAAGGCCGGGGCGCCAAGTTCGTCCAGCGGAAAAAGGCCGCAAAAACGGGTGGGCTATAGCCTTGAGGGGTGGGGCTGGCCAACTTCGTCCGCCGTACTCGGAATGGCGAGAGACTTTATGAGGCACCTCCGTGAGCCAAAAATAGGCCGCGGGACAGCCGCGCCAAAAAATAACCGACCGAAGGCCGGGGCGCCAAGTTCGTCCAGCGAAAAAAGGTCACAAAACCGGGTGGGCTATAGCCTTGAGGGGTGGGGCTGGCCAACTTCGTCCGCCGGACTTGGAATGGCGTGAGACTTTGCGAGGCGCCTCCGTGTGCCAAAAATAGGGCGCGGGCACTGCCGCGCCCAAAAATAAGCGCCCGAAGGCCGGGGCGCCAAGTTCGTCCAGCGGAAAAAGGTCACAAAAACGGGTGGGCTATAGCCTTGAGGGGTGGGGCTGGCCAACTTCGTCCGCCGGACTCGGAATGGCGTGAGACTTTGCGAGGCGCCTCCATGTGCCAAAAATAGGGCGCGGGCACTGCCGCGCCCAAAAATAAGCGCCCGAAGGCCGGGGCGCCAAGTTCGTCCAGCGGAAAAAGGCCACAAAAACGGGTGGGCTATAGCCTTGCGGGGTGGGGCTGGCCAACTTCGTCCGCCGGACTCGGAATGGCGCGAGACTTTCCGAGGCGCCTCCGTGTGCCAAAAATAGGCCGCGGGCACAGCCGCACCCAAAAATAACCGCCCGAAGGCCGGGGCGCCAAGTTCGTCCAGTGGAAAAAGGCCACAAATACGGGTGGGCTATAGCCTTGGGGGGTGGGGCTGGCCAACTTCGTCCGCCGGACTCGGAATGGTGTGAGACTTTGCGAGGCACCTCCGTGTGCCAAAAATAGGCTGTGGGAACAGCCGCGCCTAAAAATAACCGCCCGAAGGCCGGGGCGCCAAGTTCGTCCAGCGGAAAAAGGCCACAAAAACGGGTGGGCTATAGCCTTGGGGGGTGGGGCTGGCCCACTTCGTCCGCCGGACTCGGAATTGCGTGAGTATTTGTGAGGCACCTCAGTGTGGCAAAAATAGGGCGCGGGCACAGCCGCGCCCAAAAATAACTGCCCGAAGGCCGGGGCGCCAAGTTCATCCAACGGAAAATGGCCACAAAAATGGGTGGGCTATAGCCTTGGGGTGTCGGGCTGGCCCACTTCGTCCGCCAGACTCGGAATGGTGCGAAACTTTGCGAGGCTCTTCCTTGTGCCAAAAATAGGCCGCGGGTACAGCCGCGCCCAAAAATAACTGCCCGAAGGCCGGGGCGCCAAGTTCGTCCAGCGGAAAAAGGCCACAAAAACGGGTGGGCTATAGCCTTGGGGTGTCGGGCTGGCCCACTTCGTCCGCCAGACTCGGAACGGTGCGAAACTTTGCGAGGCGCTTCCTTGTGCCAAAAATAGGCCGCGGGTACAGCCGCGCCCAAAAATTACTGCCCGAAGGCCGGGGCGCCAAGTTCATCCAACGGAAAAAGGCCACAAAAATGGGTGGGCTATAGCCTTGGGGTGTCGGGCTGGCCAACTTCGTCCGCCGGACTCGGTATGGCGCGAGACTTTGCGAGGCGGCTCCGTGTGAAAAAAATAGGCCGCGGGCACAGCCGCGCCCAAAAATAACCGCCCGAAGGCCGGGGCGCCAAGGTCGTCCAGCGGAAAAAGGCCACAAAAACGGGTGGGCTATAGCCTTGGAGGGTGGGGCTGGCCAACTTCGTCCGCCGGACTCGGAATTGCGTGAGTATTTGTGAGGCACCTCAGTGTGGCAAAAATAGGGCGCGGGCACAGCCGCGCCCAAAAATAACTGCCCGAAGGCCGGGGCGCCAAGTTCATCCAACGGAAAAAGGCCACAAAAATGGGTGGGCTATAGCCTTGGGGTGTCGGGCTGGCCCACTTCGTCCGCCAGACTCGGAATGGTGCGAAACTTTGCGAGGCGCTTCCTTGTGCCAAAAATAGGCCGCGGGTACAGCCGCGCCCAAAAATAACTGCCCGAAGGCCGGGGCGCCAAGTTCGTCCAGCGGAAAAAGGCCACAAAAACGGGTGGGCTATAGCCTTGGGGGGTGGGGCTGGCCAACTTCGTCCGCCGGACTCGGAATTGCGTGAGTATTTGTGAGGCACCTCAGTGTGGCAAAAATAGGCTGCGGGAACAGCCGCGCCTAAAAATAACCGCCCGAAGGCCGGGGCGCCAAGTTCGTCCAGCGGAAAAAGGCCACAAAAACGGGTGGGCTATAGCCTTGGGGGGTGGGGCTGGCCAACTTCGTCCGCCGGACTCGGAATTGCGTGAGTATTTGTGAGGCACCTCAGTGTGGCAAAAATAGGGCGCGGGCACAGCCGCGCCCAAAAATAACTGCCCGAAGGCCGGGGCGCCAAGTTCATCCAACGGAAAAAGGCCACAAAAATGGGTGGGCTATAGCCTTGGGGTGTCGGGCTGGCCCACTTCGTCCGCCGGACTCGGAATGGCGCGAGACTTTACGAGGCACCTCCGTGTGCCAAAAATAGGCCGCGGGCACAGCCGCGTCCAAAAATAAGTGCCCGAAGGCCGGGGCGCCAAGTTCGTCCAGCGGAAAAAGGCCGCAAAAACGGGTGGGCTATAGCCTTGAGGGGTGGGGCTGGCCAACTTCGTCCGCCGGACTCGGAATGGCGCGAGACTTTACGAGGCACCTCCGTGTGCCAAAAATAGGCCGCGGGCACAGCCGCGTCCAAAAATAAGTGCCCGAAGGCCGGGGCGCCAAGTTCGTCCAGCGGAAAAAGGCCGCAAAAACGGGTGGGCTATAGCCTTGAGGGGTGGGGCTGGCCAACTTCGTCCGCCGTACTCGGAATGGCGAGAGACTTTATGAGGCACCTCCGTGAGCCAAAAATAGGCCGCGGGACAGCCGCGCCCAAAAATAACCGACCGAAGGCCGGGGCGCCAAGTTCGTCCAGCGGAAAAAGGTCACAAAAACGGGTGGGCTATAGCCTTGAGGGGTGGCGCTGGCCGACTTCGTCCGCCGGACTTGGAATGGCGTGAGACTTTGCGAGGCGCCTCCGTGTGCCAAAAATAGGGCGCGGGCACTGCCGCGCCCAAAAATAAGCGCCCGAAGGCCGGGGCGCCAAGTTCGTCCAGCGGAAAAAGGTCACAAAAACGGGTGGGCTATAGCCTTGAGGGGTGGGGCTGGCCAACTTCGTCCGCCGGACTCGGAATGGCGTGAGACTTTGCGAGGCGCCTCCATGTGCCAAAAATAGGGCGCGGGCACTGCCGCGCCCAAAAATAAGCGCCCGAAGGCCGGGGCGCCAAGTTCGTCCAGCGGAAAAAGGCCACAAAAACGGGTGGGCTATAGCCTTGCGGGGTGGGGCTGGCCAACTTCGTCCGCCGGACTCGGAATGGCGCGAGACTTTCCGAGGCGCCTCCGTGTGCCAAAAATAGGCCGCGGGCACAGCCGCACCCAAAAATAACCGCCCGAAGGCCGGGGCGCCAAGTTCGTCCAGTGGAAAAAGGCCACAAATACGGGTGGGCTATAGCCTTGGGGGGTGGGGCTGGCCAACTTCGTCCGCCGGACTCGGAATGGTGTGAGACTTTGCGAGGCACCTCCGTGTGCCAAAAATAGGCTGCGGGAACAGCCGCGCCTAAGAATAACCGCCCGAAGGCCGGGGCGCCAAGTTCGTCCAGCGGAAAAAGGCCACAAAAACGGGTGGGCTATAGCCTTGGGGGGTGGGGCTGGCCAACTTCATCCGCCGGACTCGGAATTGCGTGAGTATTTGTGAGGCACCTCAGTGTGGCAAAAATAGGGCGCGGGCACAGCCGCGCCCAAAAATAACTGCCCGAAGGCCGGGGCGCCTAGTTCATCCAACGGAAAAAGGCCACAAAAATGGGTGGGCTATAGCCTTGGGGTGTCGGGCTGGCCAACTTCGTCCGCCGGACTCGGAATGGCGCGAGACTTTGCGAGGCGGCTCCGTGTGAAAAAAATAGGCCGCGGGCACAGCCGCGCCCAAAAATAACCGCCCGAAGGCCGGGGCGCCAAGGTCGTCCAGCGGAAAAAGGCCACAATAACGGGTGGGCTATAGCCTTGGAGGGTGGGGCTGGCCAACTTCGTCCGCCAGACTCGGAATGGTGCGAGACTTTGCGAGGCGCCTCCATGTGCCAAAAATAGGGCGCGGGCACTGCCGCGCCCAAAAATAAGCGCCCGAAGGCCGGGGCGCCAAGTTCGTCCAGCGGAAAAAGGCCACAAAAACGGGTGGGCTATAGCCTTGCGGGGTGGGGCTGGCCAACTTCGTCCGCCGGACTCGGAATGGCGCGAGACTTTCCGAGGCGCCTCCGTGTGCCAAAAATAGGCCGCGGGCACAGCCGCGTCCAAAAATAAGTGCCCGAAGGCCGGGGCGCCAAGTTCGTCCAGCGGAAAAAGGCCGCAAAAACGGGTGGGCTATAGCCTTGAGGCGTGGGGCTGGCCCACTTCGTCCGCCGTACTCGGAATGGCGAGAGACTTTATGAGGCACCTCCGTGTGGCAAAAATAGGCCGCGGGCATAGCCGCGCCCAAAAATAACCGCCCGAAGGCCGGGGCGCCAAGTTCGTCCAGCGGAAAAAGGCCACAAATATGGGTGGGCTATAGCCTTGGGGGGTGGGGCTGGCCAACTTCGTCCGCCGGAATCGGAATGGCGTGAGACTTTGCGAGGCACCTCCGTGTGCCAAAAATAGGCCGCGGGCACAGCCGCGCCCAAAAATAACCGCCCGAAGGCTGGGGCGCCAAGTTCGTCCTGCGGAAAAAGGCCACAAATACGGGTGAGCAATAGCCTAGGGGGGTGGGCCTGGCCAACTTTGTGCGCCGGACTCGAAATGGCGCGAGACTTTCCGAGGCGCCTCCGTGTGCTAAAAATAGGCTACGGACACAGCCGCGCCCAAAAATAACCACCCGAAGGGCGGGCGCCAAGTTCGTCCAGCGGAAAAAGGCCACAAAAACGGGTGGGCTATAGCCTTGCGGGGTTGGGCTGGCCAACTTCGTCCGCCGGACTCGGAATGGGAAGACACTTTGCGAGGCACCTCGGTGTGCCAAAAATAGGCCGCGGGCACAGCAGCTTCCAATACTAACGGCCCGAAGGGCGGGCGCCAAGTTCGTCCAGCGGATAAAGGCCACAAAAACGGGTGGGCTATAGCCTTGGAGGGTGGGGCTGGCCAACTTCGTCCGCCGGACTCGGAATCTCGTGAGACTTTGCGAGGCACCTCCGTGTGATAAAAAAAGGCCGCGGGGACAGCCGCGCCCAAAAATAACCGCCCGAATGCCGGGGCGCCAAGTTCGTCCAGCGGAAAAAGGCCACAAAAACGGGTGGGCTATAGCCATGGGGGGTGGGGTTGGCCAACTTCGTCCGCTGGACTCGGAATGGCGTGAGACTTTGCGAGGCTCCTCCGTGTGCCAAAAATAGTCCGCGGGCACAGCCGCGCCAAAAATAACAGCCCGAAGGCCGGGGCGCCAAGTTCGTCCAGCGGAAAAAGGCCACAAATATGGGTGGGTTATAGCCTTGCGGGGTGGGGCTGGCCGACTTCGTCCGCCGGACTCGGAATGGGAAGACACTTTACGAGGTGCCTCCGTGTGCCAAAAATAGGCCGTGGGCATAGCCGCGCCCAAAAATAACCGCACGAAGGCCGGGGCGCCAAGTTCGTCCAGCGGAAAAAGGCCACAAAAACGGGTGGGCTATAGCCTTGCGGGGTGGGGCTGGCCGACTTCGTCTGCCGGACTCGGAATGGGAAGACACTTTACGAGGTGCCTCCGTGTGCCAAAAATAGGCCACGGTCTCAGCCGCGCCCAAAAATAACCACCCGAAGGCCGGGGCGCCAAGTTCGTCCAGCGGAAAAAGGCCACAAAAACGAATGGGCTATAGCCTTGGGGGGTGGGGCTGGACAACTTCGTCCGCCGGACTCGGAATGCCGCGAGACTTTGCGAGGGGCCTCCGTGTACCAAAGATAGGCCGTGGGCAAAGCCGCGCCCAAAAATAACCACCCGAAGGCCGGGGCGCCAAGTTCGTCCCGCGGAAAGAGGACACAAAAACGGGTGGGCTATAGCCTTGGGGGGTGGGACTGGCCAACTTCGTCCGCCGGACTCGGAATGCTGCGAGACTCTGCGAGGGGCCTCCGTGTGCTGAAAATAGGCCGCGGGCACAGCCGCGCCCAAAAATAACCGCCCGAAGGCTGGGGCACCAAGTTCGTCCAGCGGAAAAAGGCCACAAATACGGGTGGGCTATAGCCTTGGGGGGTGGGGCTGGCCAAGTTCGTCCGCTGGACTCGGAATGGTGCGAGACTTTGCGAGGGGCCTCCGTGTGCCAAACATACGCCGCGGGCAAAGCTGCGCCCAAAAATAACCACTCGAAGGCCGGGGCGCCAAGTATGTCCAGCGCCAAAAGGCCACAAACACGGGCGGGCTATAGCCTTGGTGGGTGGGGCTGGCCAACTTCGTGCGCCGGACTCGGAATGCCGCGAGACTTTGCGAGGGGCCTCTGTGTGCCAAAAATAGGCCGTGGGCACTGCCGCGTCCAAAAATAACCGCCCGAAGCCCGGGGCGCCAAGTTCGTCCAGCGGAAAAAGGCCACAAAAACGGGTGGGCTATAGCCTTGGGGGGTGGAGCTGGCCAACTTCGTCCGCCGGACTCGGAATGGCGCGAGACTTTGCGAGCAGCCTCCGTGTGCCAAAAATAGGCAGCGGGCACAGCCGCGTAGAAAAAATAACCACCCGGAAGCCGGGGCGCCAAGTTCGTCCAGCCGAAAAAGGCCACAAAAACGGGTGGGCTATAGCCTTGGGGGGTGGGGCTGGCCAACTTCGTCCGCCGGACTTGGAATGGCGGGAGACTTTGCGAGTGGCCTCCGTGTGCCAAAAATAAGCCGCGGGCACAGCCGCGGCCAAAAATAACCGCCAGAAGGCCGGGGCACCAAGTTCGTCCAGCGGAAAAAGGCCACAAAAACGGGTGGGCTATAGCCTTGGGGGGTGGGGCAGGCCAACTTCGTCCGCCGGACTCGGAATGGCGCGAGACTTTGCGAGCGGTCTCCGTGTGCCAAAAATAGGCCGTGGGCACAGCCGCGCCCAAAAATAACCGCCCGAAGGCCGGGGCGCCATGTTCGTCCACCGGAAAAAGGCCACAAAAATGGGTGGGCTATAGCCTTGGGGGGTGGGGCTGGCCCACTTCGTCCGCCGGACTCGGAATGGCGCGAGACTTTGCGAGCGGCCTCCGTGTGCCAAAAATAGGCCACGGGCACACCCGCGCTAAAAAATAACCGCCCGAAGGCCGGGGCGCCAAGTTCGTCCAGCGGAAAAAGGACACAAAAACGGGTGGGCTATAGCGTTGGGGGGTGGGGCTGGCCAACTTCGTCCGCCGGACTCGGAATGGCGCGAGACTTTGCGAGGGGCCTCCGTGTGCCAAACGTAGGCCGCGGGCAAAGCCGCGCCTAAAAATAACCACCCGAAGTCCGGGGCGCCAAGTATGTCCAGCGCAAAAAGGCCACAAAAACGGGTGGGCTATAGCCTTGGTGGGTGAGGCTGGCCAACTTCGTGCGCCTGAATCGGAATGCCGCGAGACTTTGCGAGGGGCCTCCGTGTGCCAAAAATAGGCCGTGGGCACAGCCGCGGCCAAAAATAACCGCCAGAAGGCCGGGGCACCAAGTTCGTCCAGCGGAAAAAGGCCACAAAAACGGGTGGGCTATAGCCTTGGGGGGTGGGGCAGGCCAACTTCGTCCGCCGGACTCGGAATGGCGCGAGACTTTGCGAGCGGTCTCCGTGTGCCATAAATAGGCCGTGGGCACAGCCGCGCCCAAAAATAACCGCCCGAAGGCCGGGGCCCCAAGTTCGTCCAGCGGAAAAAGGCCAGAAAAACGGGTGGGTTATAGCCTTGGGGGGTGGGGCTGGCCAACTTCGTCCGCCGGACTCGGAATGGCGCGAGAATTTGCAAGCGGCCTCCATGTACCAAAAATAAGCCGCGGACACAGCCGCGCCCAAAAATAACTGCCCGAAGGCCGGGGCACCAAGTTCGTCCAGCGGAAAAAGGCCAGAAAAACGGGTGGGCTATAGCCTTGGGGGGTGGGGCTGGCCAACTTCGTCCGCCGGACTCGGAATGGCGCGAGACTTTGCGAGTGGCCTCCGTGTGCCAAAAATAAGCCGCGGGCACAGCCGCGCCTAAAAAAACCACCCGAAGGCCGGGGCGCCAAGTTCGTCCAGCGGAAAAAGGCCACAAAAACGGGTGGGCTATAGCCTTGGGGGGTGGGGCTGGCCAACTTCGTCCGCCGGACTCGGAATGCCGCGAGACTTTGCGAGGGGCCTCCGTGTGCCAAACGTAGGCCGCGGGCAAAGCCGCGCCTAAAAATAACCACCCGAAGTCCGGGGCGCCAAGTATGTCCAGCGCAAAAAGGCCACAAAAACGGGTGGGCTATAGCCTTGGTGGGTGGGGCTGGCCAACTTCGTCCGCCGGACTCGGAATGCTGCGAGACTTTGCGAGAGGCCTCCGTGTGCCAAAAATAGGCTGCGGGCACAGCCGCGTCCGAAAATAACCGCCCGAAGGCCGGGGCGCCAAGTTCGTCCAGCCGAAAAAGGCCACAAAAACGGGTGGGCTATAGCCTTGGGGGGTGGAGCTGGCCAACTTCGTCCGCCGGACTCGGAATGGCGCGAGACTTTGCGAGTGGCCTCCGTGTGCCAAAAATAAGCCGCGGGCACAGCCGCGTAGAAAAAATAACCGCCCGAAGGCCGGGGCTCCAAGTTCGTCCAGCCGAAAAAGGCCACAAAAACGGGTGGGCTATAGCCTTGGGGGGTGGGGCTGGCCAACTTCGTCCGCCGGACTCGGAATGGCGCGTGACTTTGCGAGCGGCCTCCGTGTGCCAAAAATAAGCCGCGGGCACAACCGCGCCCAAAAATAACCGCCCGAAGGCCGGGCGCCAAGTTCGTCCAGCGGAAAAAAGGCCACAAAAACGGGTGGGCTATAGCCTTGGGGGGTAGGGCTGGCCAACTTCGTCCGCCGGACTCGGAATGGCGCGTGACTTTGTGAGCGGCCTCCGTGTGCCAAAAATAGGACGCGGGGACAACCGCGCCCAAAAATAACCGCCCGAAGGCCCGGGCGCCAAGTTCGTCCAGCGGAAAAAAGTCCACAAAAACGGGTGGGCTATAGCCTTGGGGGGTGGGGCAGGCCAACTTCGTCCGCCGGACTCGGAATGGCGCGAGACTTTGCGAGCAGTCTCCGTGTGCCATAAATAGGCCGTGGGCACAGCCGCGCCCAAAAATAACCGCCCGAAGGCCGGGGAGCCATGTTCGTCCAGCGGAAAAAGGCCACAAAAACGGGTGGGCTACAGCCTTGGGGGGTGGGGTTGGCCAACTTTGTCCGCCGGACTCGGAATGGCGCGAGACTTTGCAAGCGGCCTCCATGTGCCAAAAATAAGCCACGGACACAGCCGCGCCCAAAAATAACCGCCCGAAGGCCGGGGCCCCAAGTTCGTCCAGCGGAAAAAGGCCAGAAAAACGGGTGGGTTATAGCCTTGGGGGGTGGGGCTGGCCAACTTCGTCCGCCGGACTCGGAATGGCGCGAGACTTTGCGAGTGGCCTCCGTGTGCCAAAAATAAGCCGCGGGCACAACCGCGCCCAAAAATAACCGCCCGAAGGCCGGGCGCCAAGTTCGTCCAGCGGAAAAAAGGCCACAAAAACGGGTGGGCTATAGCCTTGGGGGGTAGGGCTGGCCAACTTCGTCCGCCGGACTCGGAATGGCGCGTGACTTTGCGAGCGGCCTCCGTGTGCCAAAAATAGGCCGCGGGGACAACCGCGCCCAAAAATAACCGCCCGAAGGCCCGGGCGCCAAGTTCGTCCAGCGGAAAAAAGTCCACAAAAACGGGTGGGCTATAGCCTTGGGGGGTGGGGCTGGCCAACTTCGTCCGCCGGACTCGGAATGGCCCGAGACTTTGCAAGCGGCCTCCGTGTGCCAAAAATAGGCCACGGGCACAGCCGCGTCCAAAAATAACCGCCCGAAGGCCCGGGCGCCAAGTTCGTCCAGCGGAAAAAAGGCCACAAAAACGGGTGGGCTATAGCCTTGGGGGGTGGGGCTGGCCGACTTCATCCGCCGGACTCGGAATGGCGCGAGACTTTGCAAGCGGCCTCCGTGTGCCAAAAATAGGCTGCAGGCACAGCTGCGCCCAAAAATAACCGCCCGAAGGCCGGGGCACCAAGTTCGTCCAGCGGAAAAAGGCCACAAAAACGGGTGGGCTATAGCCTTGGGGGGTGGGGCTGGCCAACTTCGTCCGCCGGACTCGGAATGCCGCGAGACTTTGCGAGGGGCCTCCGTATGCCAAACATAGTCCGCGGGCAAAGCCGCGCCCAAAAATAACCACCCGATGGCCGGGGCGCCAAGTATGTCCAGCGCAAAAAGGCCACAAAAACGGGTGGGCTATAGCCTTGGTGGGTGGGGATGGCCAACTTCGTGCGCCGGACTCGGAATACCGCGAGACTTTTCGAGGCGCATTCGTGTGCCAAAAATAGGCCGCGGACAAAGCCACGCTAAAAAATAAACGCTCGAAGGCTGGTGCGCCAAGTTCGTCCAGCGCAAAAAGGCCACAAAAACGGGTGGGCTATAGCCTTTGGGGGTGGGGCTGCCAACTTCGTCCGCCGGACTCGGAATGCCGCGAGACTTTGCGAGGGGCCTCCGTGTGCCAAAATTAGACCGCGGGAAAAGCCGCGCCCAAAAATAAACGCTCGAAGGCTGGTGCGCCAAGTTCGTCCAGCGCAAAAAGGCCACAAAAATGGGTGGGCTATAGCCTTGGGGGGTGGGGCTGGCCAACTTCATCCGCCGGACTCGGAATGCCGCGAGGCTTTTCGAGGGGACTCCGTGCGCCAAAAATAGGCCGCGGGCAAAGCCGCGCCCAAAAATAACTACCCGAAGGCCGGGGCGCCAAGTTCGTCCAGCGGAAAAAGGCCACAAAAACGGGTGGGCTATAGCCTTGGGGCGTAGGGCTGGCGAACTTCGTCCGCCGGAATCGGAATGCCGCGAGACTTTACGAGGGGCCTCCATGTGCCAAACATAGGCCGTGGGCAAAGCCGTGCGCAAAAATAACCACCCGAAGGCCGGGGCGCCAAGTTCGTCCTGCGCAAAAAGGCCACAAAAACGGGTGGGCTATATCCTTGGGGGGTGGGGCTGGCCAACTTCGTCCGCCGGACTCGGAATGCGGCGAGACATTGCGAGGGGCCTCCGTGTGCCAAAACTAGGCCGCGGGAAAAGCCGCGCCCAAAAAAAACCACCCGAAGGCCGGGGCGCCAAGTATGTCCAGCGCAAAAAGGCCACAAAAACGGGTTGGCTATAGCCTTGATGGGTGGGGCTTGCCAACTTCGTCCCCCGGACTCAGAAAGTCGCGAGACTTTGCGGTTGGCCTCCGTGTGCCAAAAATAGGCCGCGGGGAAAGCCGCGCCCAAAAATAACCACCCGAAGGCCGGGGCGCCAAGTATGTCCAGCGCAAAAAGGCCACAAAAACGGGTTGGCTATAGCCTTGATGAGTGGGGCTGGCCAACTTCGTCCGCCGGACTCAGAATGTCGCGAGACTTTGCGGTTGGCCTCCGTGTGCCAAAAATAGGCGGCGGGGAAAGCCGCGCCCAAAAATAACGGCCCGAAGGCCGGGGCGACAAGTTCGTCCAGCGCAAAAAGGCCACAAAAACGGGTGGGCTATAGCCTTTGGGGGTGGGGCTGCCAACTTCGTCCGCCAGACTCGGAATGCCGCGAGACTTTGCGAGGGGCCTCCGTGTGCCAAAAATAGGCCGCGGACAAAGCCGCGCCCAAAATATAACCGTCCGAAGGCCGTGGCGCCAAGTTCGTCCAGCGCAAAAAAGCCACAAAAACGGGTGGGCTATGGCCTTGGGGGGTGGCGCTGGCCAACTTAGTCCGCCGGACATGGAATGCCGCGAGACTTTGCGAGGGGCCTCCGTGTATGAAACATAGGCCGCGGGCACAGCCGCACCAAAAAAAAACCGCCCGAAGGCCGGGGCGCTAAGTTCGTCCAGCGCAAAAAGGCCACAAAAACGGGTGGGCTGTAGCCTTGGGGGGTGGGGCTGGCCAACTTCGTCCGCCGGACTCAGAATGTGGCGAGACTTTGCGTGGGCCCCCCGTGTGACAAAAATAGGCCGCGGGCAAAGCCGTGCCAAAAAATAACCACTCGAAGGCCGGGACGCCAAGTTCGTCCAGCACAAAAAGGCCACAAAAACGGGTGGGCTATAGCCTTGGGGGGTGGGGCCGGCCATCTTCGTCCGCCGGACTCGGAATGTGGCGAGACTTTGCGAGGGGCCTCCGTGTGACAAAAATAGGCCGCGGGCAAAGCCGCGTCAAAATATAACCTCCCGAAGGCCGGGGCGCCAAGTTCGTCCAGCGCAAAAAGGCCACAAAAACGGGTGGGCTATAGCCTTGGGGGGTGGGGCTGGCCAACTTCGTGCGCCGGACTCGGAATGCCGCGAGACTTTGCGAGGGGCCTCCGTGTGCCAAACATAGGCCGCGGGAAAGCCGTGCTAAAAAATAACCGCTCGAAGGCAGGGGCGCCAAGTTCGTCCAGCGCAAAAAGGCCACAAAAACGGGTGGGCTGTAGCCTTGGGGGTTGGGGCTGGCCAACTTCGTCCGCCGGACTCAGAATGTGGCGAGACTTTGCGTGGGCCCCCCGTGTGACAAAAATAGGCCGCGGGCAAAGCCGTGCCAAAAAATAACCACTCGAAGGCCGGGGCGCCAAGTTCGTCCAGCACAAAAAGGCCACAAAAACGGGTGGGCTATAGCCTTGGGGGGTGGGGCCGGCCATCTTCGTCCGCCGGACTCGGAATGCGGCGAGACTTTGCGAGGGGCCTCCGTGTGACAAAAATAGGCCGCGGGCAAAGCCGCGCCAAAATATAACCTCCCGAAGGCCGGGGCGCCAAGTTCGTTCAGCGCAAAAAGGCCACAAAAACGGGTGGGCTATAGCCTTGGGGGGTGGGGCTGGCCAACTTCGTGCGCCGGACTCGGAATGCCGCGAGACTTTCTGAGGGGCTCCGTACGCCAAACATAGGCCGCGGACAGAGCCACGCCCAAAAATAACCGCCCGAAGGCCGGAGCGCCAAGTTCGTCCAGCGGAAAAAGGCCACAAAAACGGGTGGGCTATAGCCTTGGGGGGTGGGGCTGGCCAACTTCGTCCGCGGGACTCGGAATGCCGCGAAACTTTGCGAGGGGCCTCCGTGTGCCAAACATAGGCCACGGGCAGAGCCGCGCCCAAAAATAACCGCCTGAAGGCCGGGGCGCCAAGTTCGTCCAGCGCAAAAAGGGCACAAAAACGGGTGGGCTATAGCCTTGGCGGGTGGGGCTGGCCAACTTCGTCCGCCGGACACGGAATGCCGCGACACTTTGCGAGGGACCTCTGTGTGCCAAAAATAGGCCGCGGGCAAAGTCGCGCCCAAAGATGACCGCCCGAAGGCCGGGGCACCAAGTTCGTCCAGCGGAAAAAGGCCACAAAAACGGGTGGGCTATAGCCTTGGGGGGTGGGGCTGGACAACTTCGTCCGCCGGACTCGGAATGCCGCGAGACTTTGCGAGGGGCCTCCGTGTGCAAAATATAGGCCACGGGCAAAGCCGAACCCAAAAATAACCGCCCGAAGGCCGGGGCGCCAAGTTCGTCCAGCGCAAAAAGGCCACAAAAACGGGTGGGCTATAGCCTTGGGGGGTGGGGCTGGCCAACATCGTCCGCCGGACTCGGAATGCCGCGAGACTTTGCGAGGGGCCTCCTTGTGCCAAACATAGGCCCTGGGCAAAGCCGTGCCCAAAAATAACCACCCGAAGGCCGGGGCGCCAAGTTCGTCCAGCGCAAAAAGGCCACAAAAACGGGTGGGCTATAGCCTTGGGGGTTTGGGCCGGCCGACTTCGTCCGCCGGACTCGGAATGCCGCGAGACATTGCGAGGGGCCTCCGTGTACCAAAAATAGGCTGTGCGAAAGCCACGCCCAAAAATAACCACCCGAAGGCCGGGGCGCCAAGTTCGTCCAGCGCAAAAAGGCCACAAAAACGTGTGGGCTATAGCCTTGGGGGGTGGGGCTAGCCAACTTCGTCCGCCGGACTCGGAATGCCGCGAGGCTTTGCGAGGGGCCTCCTTGTGCCAAACATAGGCCCTGGGCAAAGCCGCGCCCAAAAATAACCGCCCGAAGGCCGGGGTGCCAAGTTCGTCCAGCGCAAAAAGGCCACAAAAACGGGTGGGCTATAGCCTTGGGGGTTTGGGCCGGCCGACTTCGTCCACCGGACTCGGAATGCCGCAAGACTTTGCGAGGGGCCTCCGTGTGACAAAAATAGGCTGTAGGAAAGCCGCGCCCAAAAATAACCACCCGAAGGCCGGGGCGCCAAGTTCGTCCAGCACAAAAAGGCCACAAAAACGTGTGGGCTATAGCCTTGAGGGGTGGGGCTGGCCAACTTCGTCCGCCGGACTCGGAATGCCGCGAGGCTTTGCGAGGGGCCTCTGTGTGCCAAAAATAGCCTGTGGGCAAAGCCGAGCCCAAAAATAACCGCCCGAAGGCCGGGGCGCCAAGTTCATCCAGCGGAAAGAGGACACAAATACGGGTGGGCTATAGCCTTGGGGGGTGGGGCAGGACAACTTCGTCCGCCGGACTCGGAATGCCGCGAGACTTTGCGAGGGGCCTCCGTGTACCAAAGATAGGCCGTGGGCAAATCCGCCCCCAAAAATAACCACCCGAAGGCCGGGGCGCCAAGTTCGTCCAGCGGAAAGAGGACACAAAAACGGGTGGGCTATAGCCTTCGGGGGTGGGACTGGCCAACTTCGTCCGCCGGACTCGGAATGCCGCGAGACTCTGGGAGGGGCCTCCGTGTTCTGAAAATAGGCCGCGGGCAAAGCAGCGCCCAAAAATAACCTCCCAAAGGCAGGGGCGCCAAGTTCATCCAGCGGAAAAAGGCCACAAAAACGGGTGGGCTATAGCCTTGGGGGGTGGGGCTGGCCAACTTCGTCTGCCGGACTCGGAATGCCGCGAGACTTTGCAAGGGGCCTCCGTGTGCCAAACATAGGCCGCAGACAAAGCCACGCCCAAAAATAACCGCCCGAAGGCCGGAGCGCCAAGTTTGTCCAGCGGAAAAAGGCCACAAAAACGGGTGGGCTATAGCCTTGGGGGGTGGGGCTGGCCAACTTCGTCCGCCGGATTCGGAATGCCGCGAGACTTTGCGAGGGGCCTCCGTGTGCCAAACATAGGCCGCGGTTAAAGCCGCGCCCAAAGATAACCGCCCGAAGGCTGGGGTGCCAAGTTCGTCCAGCGGAAAAAGGCCACAAAAACGGGTGGGCTATGGCCTTGGGGGGTGGGGCTGGCCAACTTCGTCCGCTGGACTCGGAATGCCGCGAAACTTTGCGAGGGGCCTCCGTGTGCCAAACATAGGCCGCGGGCAAAGCCGCGCCCAAAAATAACCGCCCGAAGGCCGGGGCGCCAAGTTCGTCCAGCGGAAAAAGGCCACAAAAACGGGTGGGCTATAGCCTTGGGGGTTTGGGCTGGCCAACTTCGTCCGCCGGACTCAGAATGCCGCGAGACTTTGCGAGGGGCCTCCGCGTACCAAAAATAGGCCGTGGACAAAGCCACGCCCAAAAATAACCGCCCGAAGGCCGGGATGGCAAGTTCGTCCAGCGGAAAAAGGCCACAAAAACGGGTGGGCTATAGCCTTGGGGGGTTTGGGCTGGCCAACTTCGTCCGCCGGATTCGGAATGCCATGGACTTTGCGAGGGGCCTCCGTGTGCCAAACATAGGCCGCGGTTAAAGCCGCGCCCAAAGATAACCGCCCGAAGGCCGGGGTGCCAAGTTCGTCCAGCGGAAAAAGGCCACAAAAACGGGTGGGCTATGGCCTTGGGGGGTGGGGCTGGCCAACTTCGTCCGCGGGACTCGGAATGCCGCGAAACTTTGCGAGGGGCCTCCGTGTGCCAAACATAGGCCGCGGGCAAAGCCACGCCCAAAAATAACCTCCCGAAGGCCGGGGCGCCAAGTTCGTCCAGCGGAAAAAGGCCACAAAAACGGGTGGGCTATGGCCTTGGGGGGTGGGGCTGGCCAACTTCGTCCGCTGGACTCGGAATGCCGCGAAACTTTGCGAGGGGCCTCCGTGTGCCAAACATAGGCCGCGGGCAAGGCCGCGCCCAAAAATAACCGCCCGAAGGCCGGGGCGCCAAGTTCGTCCAGCGGAAAAAGGCCACAAAAACGGGTGGGCTATAGCCTTGGGGGTTTGGGCTGGCCAACTTCGTCCGCCGGACTCAGAATGCCGCGAGACTTTGCGAGGGGCCTCCGCGTACCAAAAATAGGCCGCGGACAAAGCCACGCCCAAAAATAACCGCCCGAAGGCCGGGATGGCAAGTTCGTCCAGCGGAAAAAGGCCACAAAAACGGGTGGGCTATAGCCTTGGGGGGTTTGGGCTGGCCAACTTCGTCCGCCGGATTCGGAATGCCATGGACTTTGCGAGGGGCCTCCGTGTGCCAACAATAGGCCGCGGGCAAAGTCGCGCCCAAAAATAACCGCCCGAAGGCCGGGGCGCCAAGTTCGTCCAGCGGAAAAAGGCCACAAAAACGGGTGGGCTATAGCCTTGGGGGGTGGGGCTGGCCGACTTCGTCCGCCGGACTCGGAATGCCGAGAGACTTGCGAGGGGCCTCCGTGTGCCAAAAATAGGCCGCGGGCAAAGTCGCGCCCAAAAATAACCTCCCGAAGGCCGGGGCGCCAAGTTCGTCCAGCGCAAAAAGGCCACAAAAACGGGTGGGCTATAACCTTGGGGGGTGGGGCTGGCCAACTTCGTCCGCCGGACTCGGAATGCCGCGAGACTTTGCGAGGGGCCTCCGTGTGTGAAAAATAGGCCGCGAGCAAAGGCGCGCCCAAAAATAACCACCCGAAGGCCGGGGCGCCAAGTTCGTCCAGCGGAAAAAGGCCACAAAAATGGGTGGGTTATAGCCTTGGGGGGTGGGGCTGTCCAACTTCGTCCACCAGACTCGGAATGCCGCGAGCCTTTGCGAGGGGCCTCCGTGTGCCAAACAGAGGCCGCGGGCAAAGCCGCGTCCAAAAATAACCGCTCGAAGGCCGGGGCGCCAAGTTAGTCCAGCACAAAAAGGCCACAAAAACGGGTGGGATATAGCCTTGGGGGGTGGGAATGGCCAACTTCGTCCTTCGGACTCGGAATGCCGCTAGACTTTGCGAGGGGCCTCCGTGTGCCAAAAATAGGCCACGGGCAAAGTCGCGCCCAAAAATAACCGCTTGAAGGCCGGGGCGCCAAGTTAGTCCAGCGCAAAAAGGCCACAAAAACGGGTGGGTTATAGCCTTGGGGGGTGGGGCTGTCCAACTTCGTCCGCCGGACTCGGAATGCCGCGAGACTTTGCGAGGGGCCTCCGTGTGCGAAAAATAGGCCGCGAGCAAAGGCGCGCCCAAAAATAACCACCCGAAGGCCGGGGCGCCAAGTTCGTCCAGCGGAAAAAGGCCACAAAAACGGGTGGGTTATAGCCTTGGGGGGTGGGGCTGTCCAACTTCGTCCGCCAGACTCGGAATGCCGCGAGCCTTTACGAGGGGCCTCCGTGTGCCAAACAGAGGCCGCGGGCAAAGCCGCGTCCAAAAATAACCGCTCGAAGGCCGGGGCGCCAAGTTCGTCCAGTGCAAAAAGGCCACAAAAACGGGTGGGCTATAGCCTTGGGGGGTGCGGCTGGCAAACTTCGTCTGTCGGACTCGGAATGCCGCGAGACATTGCGAGGGGGCTCCGTGTGCCAAACATAGGCCGTGGGCAGAGCCGCGCCCTAAAATAACCGCCCGAAGGCCGGGGCGCCAAGTTCGTCCAGCTCAAAAAGGCCACAAAAACGGGTGGGCGATAGCCTTGGGGGGTGGGGCTGGCCAACTTCGTCCGCCGGACTCGGAATGCCGCGAGACTATGCGAGGGATCTCCCTGTACCCAAAATAGGCCGCGGGCAAAGCCGCGCACAAAAATAACCGTCCGAGGGCCGGGGCGCCAAGTTCGTCCAGCGCAAAAAGGCCACAAAAATGGGTGGGCTACAGCCTTGGGGGGTGGGGCTGGCCAACTTCGTCCGCCGGACTCGGAATGCCGCGAGACTTTGCGAGGGGCCTCCGTGTGCCAAACATTGGCCGCGGGCAAAGCCGCGCCCCAAAATAACAGCCCGAAGGCCGGGGCTCGAAGTTCTTCCAGCGGAAAAATGCCACAAAAACGGGTGGGCTATAGCCTTGGGGGGTGGGGCTGGCCAACTTCGTCCGCCGGACTCGGAATGCCGCGATACTTTGCGAGGGGCCTCCGTGTGCCAAAAATAGGCCACGGGCAAAGCCGCGCCCCAAAATAACCGCCCGAAGGCCGGGGCTCGAAGTTCTTCCAGCGGAAAAATGCCACAAAAACGGGTGGGCTATAGCCTTGGGGGGTGGGGCTGGCCAACTTCGTCCGCCGGACTCGGAATGCCGCGATACTTTGCGAGGGGCCTTCGTGTACCAAAAATAGGCCGCGGAAAAAGCCGCGCCTAAAAATAACCGCCCGAAGGCCGTGGCGCCAAGTTCGTCCAGCGGAAAAAGGCCACAAAAACGGGTGGCCTATAGCCTTGGGGGGTGGGGCTGGCCCACTTCGTCCGCCGGACTCGGACTGCCGTGAGACTTTGCGAGGGGCCTCCATGTGCCAAAAATAGGCAACGGGCAAAGCCGCGCCCCAAAATAACCGCCCGAAGGCCGGGGCTCGAAGTTCTTCCAGCGGAAAAATGCCACAAAAACGGGTGGGCTATAGCCTTGGGGGGTGGGGCTGGCCAACTTCGTCCGCCGGACTCGGAATGCCGCAAGACTTTGCGAGGGGCCTCCGTGTGCCAAAAATAGGCCGCGGACAAAGCCGCGTCCAAAATAAACCGCCCGAAGGCTGGGGCGCCTTGTTCCTCCAGCGGAAAAAGGCCACAAAAACGGGTGGGCTATAGCCCTGGGGGGTGGGGCTGGCCAACTTCGTCCGCCGGACTCGGAATGCCGCGAGACATTGCGAGGGGCCTCCTTGTGCCAAAATTAGGCCGTGGGCAAAGGCGCACCGAAAAAGAACCGCCCGAAGGCCGGGGCGCAACGTTCGTCCAGCGGAAAAAGGCCACAAAAACGGGTGGGCTATAGCCTTGGGGGGTGGGGCTGGCCAACTTCGTCCGCCGGACTCGGAATGGCGCGAGACTTTGCAAGGTGCCTCCGTGTGCCAAAAATAGGCCGCGGGCACAGCCGCGCCCAAAAATCACCGCCCGATGGCCGGGGCGCCAAGTTCGTCCAGAGGAAAAAGGCCACAAATACGGGTGGGCTATAGCCTTGGGGGGTGGGGCTGGCCAACTTCGTCCGCCGGACTCGGAATGCCGCGAGACTTTGCGAGGGGCCTCCGTGTGCCAAAAATAGGCCGCGGGGAAAGCCGCGCCGAAAAAGAACCGCCCGAAGGCCGGGGCGCCAAGTTCGTCGAGCGGAAAAAGGCCACAAAAACGGGTGGGCTATAGCCTTGGTGGGTGGGGCTGGCCCACTTCGTCCGCCAGACTCGGAATGCCGCGAGACTTTGTGAGGGGCCTCCTTGTGCCAAAAATAGGCTGTGGGCAAAGGCGCACCGAAAAAGAACAGCCCGAAGGCCGGGGCGCCACGTTCGTCCAGCGGAAAAAGGCCACAAAAACGGGTGGGCTATAGCCTTGGGGGGTGGGGCTGGCCAACTTCGTCCGCCGGACTCGGAATGCTGCGAGACTTTGTGAGGGGCCTCCGTGTGCCGAAAGAAGTCCGCGGGCATAGCCACGCCAAAAAATAACCACCCGAAGGCCGGGGCGCCATGTTCGTCCAGCGGAAAAAGGCAACAAAAACGGGTGGGCTATAGTCTTGGGGGTTGGGGCTGGCCAACTTCGTCCGCCGGACTCGGAATGCGGCGAGACATTGCGAGGGGTCTCCGTGTGCCAAAAATAGGCCGCGGGCAAAGCCGCACCCAAAAATAACCACCCGAAGGCCGGGGCGCCAAGTTCGTCCAGCGGAAAAAGGCCACAAAAACGGCTGGGCTATAGCCTTGGGGGGTGGGGCTGGCCCACTTCGTCCGCAGGACTCGGAATGCCGCGAGACTTTAAGAGGGCCCTCCGTGTGCAAAAAATAGGCCGTGGACAAACCCGCGCCCAAAAATAACCACCCGAAGGCCGGGGCGCCATGTTCGTCCAGCGGAAAAAGGCCACAAAAATGGGTGGGCTATAGCCTTGGGATGTGGGGCTGGCGAACTTCGTCCGCCGGACTCGGAATGGCGCGAGACTTTGCGAGGCGTCTCCGTGTGCCAAAAATAGGACGCGGGCACAGCCGCGCCCAAAAATAACCGCCCGAAGGCCGGGGCGCCATGTTCGTCCAGCGGAAAAACGCCACAAATACGGGTGCGGGCTGGCCAACTTCGTCCGCCGGACTCGGAATGGCGCTAGAAGTTGCGAGGCGCCTCCGTGTGCCAAAAATAGGCCGCGGGCACAGCCGCGCCCAAAAATAACCGCCCGAAGGCTGGGGCGCCAAGTTCGTCCAGCGGAAAAAGGCCACGAATACGGGTGGGCTATAGCCTTGGGGGGTGGGGCTGGCCCACTTCGTCCGCCGGACTCGGAATGGCGCGAGACTTTGCGAGGCGCCTCCGTGTGCCAAAAATAGGCTGCGGGCACAGCCGCGCCCAAAAATAACTGCCCGAAGGCCGGGGCGCCAAGTTCGTCCAGCGGAAAAAGGCCAAAAAAACGGGTGGGCTATAGCCTTGGGGGGTGGGGTTGGCCAACTTCGTCCGCCGGACTTGGAATGGCGTGAGACTTTGCGACGCGCCTCCGTGTGCCAAAAATAGGTCGCGGGCACAGCCGCGCCCAAAAATAACCACCCGAAGGCCAGGGCACCATGTTCGTCCAGCGGAAAAAGGCCACGAATACGGGTGGGCTATAGCCTTGGGGGGTGGGGCTGGCCCACTTCGTCCGCCGGACTCGGAATGGCGCGAGACTTTGCGAGGCGCCTCCGTGTGCCAAAAATAGGCTGCGGGCACAGCCGCGCCCAAAAATAACTGCCCGAAGGACGGGGCGCCAAGTTCGTCCAGCGGAAAAAGGCCACAAAAACGGCTGGGCTATAGCCTTGGGGGGTGGGGCTGGCCCACTTCGTCCGCAGGACTCGGAATGCCGCGAGACTTTAAGAGGGCCCTCCGTGTGCAAAAAATAGGCCGCGGACAAACCCGCGCCCAAAAATAACCACCCGAAGGCCGGGGCGCCATGTTCGTCCAGCGGAAAAAGGCCACAAAAATGGGTGGGCTATAGCCTTGGGGGGTGGGGCTGGCGAACTTCGTCCGCCGGACTCGGAATGGCGCGAGACTTTGCGAGGCGTCTCCGTGTGCCAAAAATAGGACGCGGGCACAGCCGCGCCCAAAAACAACCGCCCGAGGGCCGGGGCACCATGTTCGTTCAGCGGAGAAACGCCACAAATACGGGTGCGGGCTGGCCAACTTCGTCCGCCGGACTCGGAATGGCGCTAGAAGTTGCGAGGCGCCTCCGTGTGCCAAAAATAGGCCGCGGGCACAGCCGCGCCCAAAAATAACCGCCCGAAGGCTGGGGCGCCAAGTTCGTCCAGCGGAAAAAGGCCACGAATACGGGTGGGCTATAGCCTTGGGGGGTGGGGCTGGCCCACTTCGTCCGCCAGACTCGGAATGGCGCGAGACTTTGCGAGGCGCCTCCGTGTGCCAAAAATAGGCTGCGGGCACAGCCGCGCCCAAAAATAACTGCCCGAAGGCCGGGGCGCCAAGTTCGTCCAGCGGAAAAAGGCCAAAAAAACGGGTGGGCTATAGCCTTGGGGGGTGGGGCTGGCCAACTTCGTCCGCCGGACTTGGAATGGCGCGAGACTTTGCAACGCACCTCCGTGTGCCAAAAATAGGTCGCGGGCACAGCCGCGCCCAAAAATAACCGCCCGAAGGCAGGGGTGCCATGTTCGTCCAGCGGAAAAAGGCCACAAAAACGGGTGGGCTATAGCCTTGGGGGGTGGGGCTGGCCGACTTCATCCGCCGGACTCGGAATGGCGCTAGACTTTGCGAGGCGCCTCCGTGTGCCAAAAATAGGCCGCGGGCACAGCCGCGCCCAAAAATAACCTCCCGAAGGACGGGGCACCAAGTTCGTCCAGCGGAGAAAGGCCACGAATACGGGTGGGCTATAGCCTTGGGGGGTGGGGCTGGCCAACTTCGTCCGCCGGACTCGGAATGGCGCGAGACTTTGCGAGGCATCTACGTGTACCAAAAATAGGCCGCGGGCACAGCCGCGCCCAAAAATAACCGCCCGAAGGCCGGGGCGCCAAGTTCGTCCAGCGGAAAAAGGCCACAAAAACGGGTGGGCTATAGCCTTGGGGGGTGGGGCTGGCCAACTTCGTCCGCCGGACTCGGAATGGCGCGAGACTTTGCGATGAGCCTCCGTGTGCCAAAAATAGGCCACGGGCACAGTCGCGTCCAAAAATAACCGCCCGAAGGCCGGGGTGCCATGTTCGTCCAGCGGAAAAAGGCCACAATAACGGGTGGGCTATAGCCCTGGGGGGTGGGGCTGGCCAACTTCGTCCGCCGGACTCGGAATGGCGCGAGACTTTGCGAGGCGTCTCCGTGTGCCAAAAATAGGACGCGGGCACAGCCGCGCCCAAAAATAACCGCCCGAAGGCCGGGGCGCGAAGTTCGTCCCGCGGAAAAAGGCCAGAAAAACGGGTGGGCTATAGCCTTGGTGGGTGCGGCTGGCCAACTTCGTCCGCCGGACTCGGAATGCCGCGAGACTTTGTGAGGGGCCTCCGTGTGCCAAACATAGGCCGCGGGCAAAGCCGTGCCCAAAAATAACAGCCCGAAGGCCGGGGCGCCAAGTTCGTCCAGCGCAAAAAGGCCACAAAAATGGGTGGGCTATAGCCTTGGGGGGTGGGGCTGGCCAGCTTCGTCCGCCAGACTCGGAATGCCGCGAGACTTTGCGAGGGGCCTCCGTGTGCCAAAAATAGGCCACGGGCAAAGCCGCGCCCAAAAATAACCGCCCGAAGGCCGGGGAACCAAGTTCGTCCAGCAGAAAAAGGCCACAAAAACGGGTGGGCTATAGCCTTGGGGGGTGGGGCTGGCCAACTTCGTCCGCCGGACTCGGAATTCCGCGAGACTTTGCGAGGGGCCTCCGTGTGCCAAACATAGGCCACGGCCAAAGCCGCATCCAAAAATAACCGCCCGAAGGCCGAGGCGCCAAGTTCGTCCAGCGCAAAAAGGCCACAAAAACGGGTGGGCTATAGCCTTGGGGGGTGGGGCTGGCCAGCTTCGCCCCCCGGAGTCGGAATGCAGGCCGCGGGCAAAGCCGCGCCCAAAAATAACCGCCCGAAGGCCGGGGCGCCAAGTTCGTCCAGCGCAAAAAGGCCACAAAAACGGGTGGGCCATATCCTTGGGGGGTGGGGCTGGCCAACTTCGTCCACCGGACTCGGAATGCCGTGAGACTTTGGGAGGGGCCTCCGTGTGCCAAACATAGGCCGCGGGCAAAGCCGCGCCCAAAAATAACCGCCCGAAGGCCGGGGCGCCAAGTTCGTCCAGCGCAAAAAGGCCACAAAAATGGGTGGGCTATAGCCTTGGGGGGTGGGGCTGGCCAACTTCGTCCACCGGACTCGGAATGCCGTGAGACTTTGCGAGGGGCCTCTGTGTGCCAAACATAGGCCGCAGGCAAAGCCGCGCCCAAAAATAACCGCCCGAAGGCCGGGGCGCCAAGTTCGTCCAGCGCAAAAAGGCCACAAAAACGGGTGGGCTATAGCCTTGGGGGGTGGGGCTGGCCAACTTCGTCCCCCGGACTCGGAATGCAGGCCGCGGGCAAAGCCGCGCCCAAAAATAACCGCCCGAAGGCCGGGGCGCCAAGTTCGTCCAGCGCAAAAAGGCCACAAAAACGGGTGGGCCATAGCCTTGGGGGGTGGGGCTGGCCAACTTCGTCCACCGGACTCGGAATGCCGTGAGACTTTGGGAGGGGCCTCCGTGTGCCAAACATAGGCCGCGGGCAAAGCCGCGCCCAAAAATAACCGCCCGAAGGCCGGGGCGCCAAGTTCGTCCAGCGCAAAAAGGCCACAAAAATGGGTGGGCTATAGCCTTGGGGGGTGGGGCTGGCCAACTTCGTCCACCGGACTCGGAATGCCGTGAGACTTTGCGAGGGGCCTCTGTGTGCCAAACATAGGCCGCAGGCAAAGCCGCGCCCAAAAATAACCGCCCGAAGGCCGGGGCGCCAAGTTCGTCCAGCGCAAAAAGGCCACAAAAATGGGTGGGCTATAGCCTTGGGGGGTGGGGCTGGCCAACTTAGTCCGCCGGACTCGGAATGCCGCGAGACTTTGCGAGGGGCCTCCGTGTACCAAACATAGACCGCGGCCAAAGCCGCATCGAAAAATAACCGCCCGAAGGGCGGGGCGCCAAGTTCGTCCAGCGGAAAAAGGCCACAAAAACGGGTGCGCTATAGCCTTGGGGGGTGGGGCTGGCCAGCTTCGTCCGCCAGACTCGGAATGCCGCGAGACTTTGCGAGGGGCCTCCGTGTGCCAAAAATAGGCCGCGGGCAAAGCCGCGCCCAAAAATAACCGCCCGAAGGCCGGGGAACCAAGTTCGTCCAGCAGAAAAAGGCCACAAAAAAGGGTGGGCTATAGTCTTGGGGGGTGGGGCTGGCCAACTTCGTCCGCCGGACTCGGAATGCTGCGAGACTTTGCGAGGGGCCTCCGTGTGCCAAACATAGGCCACGGCCAAAGCCGCATCCAAAAATAACCGCCCGAAGGCCGAGGCGCCAAGTTCGTCCAGCGCAAAAAGGCCACAAAAACGGGTGGGCTATCTTGGGGGGTGGGGCTGGCCAGCTTCGTCCGCCAGACTCGGAATGCCACGAGACTTTGCGAGGGGCCTCCGTGTGCCAAAAATAGGCCACGGGCAAAGCCGCGCCCAAAAATAACCGCCCGAAGGCCGGGGAACCAAGTTCGTCCAGCAGAAAAAGGCCACAAAAACGGGTGGGCTATAGCCTTGGGGGGTGGGGCAGGCCAACTTCGTCCGCCGGACTCGGAATGCCGCGAGACTTTGCGAGGGGCCTCCGTGTGCCAAACATAGGCCACGGCCAAAGCCGCATCCAAAAATAACCGCCCGAAGGCCGAGGCGCCAAGTTCGTCCAGCGCAAAAAGGCCACAAAAACGGGTGGGCTATAGCCTTGGGGGGTGGGGCTGGCCAGCTTCGTCCCCCGGACTCGGAATGCAGGCCGCGGGCAAAGCCGCGCCCAAAAATAACCGCCCGAAGGCCGGGGCGCCAAGTTCGTCCAGCGCAAAAAGGCCACAAAAACGGGTGGGCCATAGCCTTGGGGGGTGGGGCTGGCCAACTTCGTCCACCGGACTCGGAATGCCGTGAGACTTTGGGAGGGGCCTCCGTGTGCCAAACATAGGCCGCGGGCAAAGCCGCGCCCAAAAATAACCGCCCGAAGGCCGGGGCGCCAAGTTCGTCCAGCGCAAAAAGGCCACAAAAATGGGTGGGCTATAGCCTTGGGGGGTGGGGCTGGCCAACTTCGTCCACCGGACTCGGAATTCCGTGAGACTTTGCGAGGGGCCTCTGTGTGCCAAACATAGGCCGCAGGCAAAGCCGCGCCCAAAAATAACCGCCCGAAGGCCGGGGCGCCAAGTTCGTCCAGCGCAAAAAGGCCACAAAAACGGGTGCGCTATAGCCTTGGGGGGTGGGGCTGGCCAACTTCGTCCGCCGGACTCGGAATGCCGCGAGACTTTGCGAGGGGCCTCCGTGTACCAAACATAGGCCATGGCCGAAGCCGCATCCAAAAATAACCGCCCGAAGGCCGAGGCGCCACGTTCGTCCAGCGGAAAAAGGCCACAAAAACGGGTGGGCTATAGCCTTGGGGGGTGGGGCTGGCCAACTTCGTCCGCCGGACTCGGAATGCCGCGAGACTTTGTGAGGGGCCTCCGTGTGCCAAACATAGGCCGCGGGCAAAGCCGTGCCCAAAAATAACCGCCCGAAGGCCGGGGCGCCAAGTTCGTCCAGCGCAACAAGGCCACAAAAACGGGTGGGCTATAGCCTTGGGGGGTGGGGCTGGCCAGCTTCGTCCGCCAGACTCGGAATGCCGCGAGACTTTGCGAGGGGCCTCCGTGTACCAAAAATAGGCCGCGGGCAAAGCCGCGCCCAAAAATAACCGCCCGAAGGCCGGGGAACCAAGTTCGTCCAGCAGAAAAAGGCCACAAAAACGGGTGGGCTATAGTCTTGGGGGGTGGGGCTGGCCAACTTCGTCCGCCGGACTCGGAATGCTGCGAGACTTTGCGAGGGGCCTCCGTGTGCCAAACATAGGCCACGGCCTAAGCAGCATCCAAAAATAACCGCCCGAAGGCCGAGGCGCCAAGTTCGTCCAGCGCAAAAAGGCCACAAAAACGGGTGGGCTATCTTGGGGGGTGGGGCTGGCCAGCTTCGTCCGCCAGACTCGGAATGCCGCGAGACTTTGCGAGGGGCCTCCGTGTGCCAAAAATAGGCCACGGGCAAAGCCGCGCCCAAAAATAACCGCCCGAAGGCCGGGGAACCAAGTTCGTCCAGCAGAAAAAGGCCACAAAAACGGGTGGGCTATAGCCTTGGGGGGTGGGGCAGGCCAACTTCGTCCGCCAGACTCGGACTGCCGCGAGACCTTACGAGCTGCCTCCGTGTGCAAAAAATAGGCCGCGGACAAAGCCGCGTCCAAAAATAACCGCCCGAAGGCGGAGGCGCCAAGTTCGTCCAGCGCAAAAAGGCCACAAAAACGGGTGGGCTGTAGCCTTGGAGGGTGGGGCTGGCCAACTTCATCCGCCGGACTCAGAATGCCGCGAGACTTTCCGAGGGGCCTCCATGTGCAAAAAATAGGCCGCGGACAAAGCCGGGCCGAAAAATAACCGCCCAAAGGCCGGGGCGCCAAGTTCGTCCAGCGGAAAAAGGCCACAAAAACGGGTGCGCTATAGCCTTGGGGGGTGGGGCTGGCCAACTTCGTCCGCCGGACTCGGAATGCCGTGAGACTTTGTGAGGGGCCTCCGTCTGCCAAAAATAGGCCGCGGGCAAAGCCGAACCCAAAAAAAACCGCCCGAAGGCCGGGGCGCCAAGTTCGTCCAGCGGAAAAAGGCCACAAAAACGGGTGGGCTATAGCCTTGGGGGGTGGGGCTGGCCAACTTCGTCCGCCGGACTCGGAATGCCGTGAGACTTTGCGAGGGGCCTCCGTGTACCAAACATAGGCCACAGCCGAAGCCGCATCCAAAAATAACCGCCCGAAAGCCGAGGCGCCAAGTTCGTCCAGCGGAAAAAGGCCACAAAAACGGGTGGGCTATAGCCTTGGGGGGTGGGGCTGGCAAACTTCGTCCGCCGGACTCGGAATGCCGCGAGAATTTGTGAGGGGCCTCCATGTGCCAAAAATATGCCGCGGACAAAGCCGGGCCGAAAAATAACGGCCCAAAGGCCGGGGCGCCAAGTTCGTCCAGCGGAAAAAGGCCACAAAAACGGGTGCGCTATAGCCTTGGGGGGTGGGGCTGGCCAACTTCGTCCGCCGGACTCGGAATGCCGCGAGACTTTGCGAGGGGCCTCCATGTACCAAACATAGGCCACGGCCGAAGCCTCATCCAAAAATAACCGCCCGAAGGCCGAGGCGCCAAGTTCGTCCAGCGGAAAAAGGCCACAAAAACGGGTGGGCTATAGCCTTGGGGGGTGGGGCTGGCCAACTTCGTCTGCCGGACTCGGAATGCCGTGAGACTTTGCGAGGGGCCTCCGTGTGCCAAAAATAGGCCGCGGGCAAAGCCGCGCCCAAAAATAACCGCCCGAAGGCCGGGTAACCAAGTTCGTCCAACAGAAAAAGGCCACAAAAACGGGTGGGCTATAGCCTTGGGGGGTGGGGCTGGCCAACTTCGTCCGCCGGACTCGGAATGCCGCGAGACTTTGCGAGGGGCCTCCGTGTACCAAACATAGGCCACAGCCGAAGCCGCATCCAAAACTAACCGCCCGAAAGCCGAGGCGCCAAGTTCGTCCAGCGGAAAAAGGCCACAAAAACGGGTGGGCTATAGCCTTGGGGGGTGGGGCTGGCCAACTTCGTCCGCCGGACTCGGAATGCCGCGAGAATTTGTGAGGGGCCTCCATGTGCCAAAAATATGCCGCGGACAAAGCCGGGCCGAAAAATAACGGCCCAAAGGCCGGGGCGCCAAGTTCGTCCAGCGGAAAAAGGCCACAAAAACGGGTGCGCTATAGCCTTGGGGGGTGGGGCTGGCCAACTTCGTCCGCCGGACTCGGAATGCCGCGAGACTTTGCGAGGGGCCTCCGTGTACCAAACATAGGCCACGGCCGAAGCCGCATCCAAAAATAACCACCCGAAGGCCGAGGCGCCAAGTTCGTCCAGCGGAAAAAGGCCACAAAAACGGGTGGGCTATAGCCTTGGGGGGTGGGGCTGGCCAACTTCGTCCGCCGGACTCGGAATGCTGCGAGACTTTGCGAGGGGCCTCCATGTGCAAAAAATAGGCCGCGGACAAAGCCGGGCCGAAAAATAACCGCCCAAAGGCCGGGGCGCCAAGTTCGTCCAGCGGAAAAAGGCCACAAAAACGGGTGCGCTATAGCCTTGGGGGGTGGGGCTGGCCAACTTCGTCCGCCGGACTCGGAATGCCGTGAGACTTTGTGAGGGGCCTCCGTCTGCCAAAAATAGGCCGCGGGCAAAGCCGAACCCAAAAAAAACCGCCCGAAGGCCGGGGCGCCAAGTTCGTCCAGCGGAAAAAGGCCACAAAAACGGGTGGGCTATAGCCTTGGGGGGTGGGGCTGGCCAACTTCGTCCGCCGGACTCGGAATGCCGCGAGACTTTGCGAGGGGCCTCCGTGTACCAAACATAGGCCACAGCCGAAGCCGCATCCAAAAATAACCGCCCGAAAGCCGAGGCGCCAAGTTCGTCCAGCGGAAAAAGGCCACAAAAACGGGTGGGCTATAGCCTTGGGGGGTGGGGCTGGCCAACTTCGTCCGCCGGACTCGGAATGCCGCGAGAATTTGTGAGGGGCCTCCATGTGCCAAAAATATGCCGCGGGCAAAGCCGAACCCAAAAAAAACCGCCCGAAGGCCGGGGCGCCAAGTTCGTCCAGCGGAAAAAGGCCACAAAAACGGGTGGGCTATAGCCTTGGGGGGTGGGGCTTGCCAACTTCGTCCGCCGGACTCGGAATGCCGCGAGACTTTGCGAGGGGCCTCCGTGTACCAAACATAGGCCACAGCCGAAGCCGCATCCAAAAATAACCGCCCGAAAGCCGAGGCGCCAAGTTCGTCCAGCGGAAAAAGGCCACAAAAACGGGTGGGCTATAGCCTTGGGGGGTGGGGCTGGCCAACTTCGTCCGCCGGACTCGGAATGCCGCGAGAATTTGTGAGGGGCCTCCATGTACCAAACATAGGCCACGGCCGAAGCCTCATCCAAAAATAACCGCCCGAAGGCCGAGGCGCCAAGTTCGTCCAGCGGAAAAAGGCCACAAAAACGGGTGGGCTATAGCCTTGGGGGGTGGGGCTGGCCAACTTCGTCTGCCGGACTCGGAATGTCGTGAGACTTTGCGAGGGGCCTCCGTGTGCCAAACATAGGCCGCGGGCAAAGCCGCGCCCAAAAATAACCGCCCGAAGGCCGGGTAACCAAGTTCGTCCAACAGAAAAAGGCCACAAAAACGGGTGGGCTATAGCCTTGGGGGGTGGGGCTGGCCAATTTCGTCCGCCGGGCTCGGAATGCCGCGAGACTTTGTGAGGTGCCTCCGTGTGCCAAAAATAGGCCGCGGACAAAGCCGCACCCAAAAATAACCACCCGAAGGCCGGGGCGCCAAGTTCGTCCAGCGGAAAAAGGCCACAAAAACGGGTGGGCTATAGCCTTGGGGGGTGGGGCTGGCCCACTTCGTCCGCCGGACTCGGAATGCCGCGAGACTTTGCGAGGGGCCTCCGTGTGCCAAACATAGGCCGCGGGCAAAGCCGCATCCAAAAATAACCGCCCGAAGGGCGGGGCGCCAAGTTCGTCCAGCGGAAAAAGGCGACAAAAACGGGTGCGCTATAGCCTTGGGGGGTGGGGCTGGCCAACTTCGTCCGCCGGACTCGGAATGCCGCGAGACTTTGCGAGGGGCCTCCGTGTACCAAACATAGGCCACAGCCGAAGCCGCATCCAAAAATAACCGCCCGAAAGCCGAGGCGCCAAGTTCGTCCAGCGGAAAAAGGCCACAAAAACGGGTGCGCTATAGCCTTGGGGGGTGGGGCTGGCCAACTTCGTCCGCCGGACTCGGAATGCCGCGAGACTTTGCGAGGGGCCTCCGTGTACCAAACATAGGCCACGGCCGAAGCCGCATCCAAAAATAACCGCCCGAAGGCCGAGGAGCCAAGTTCGTCCAGCGGAAAAAGGCCACAAAAACGGGTGGGCTATAGCCTTGGGGGGTGGGGCTGGCCAACTTCGTCCGCCGGACTCGGAATGCCGCGAGACTTTGTGAGGTGCCTCCGTGTGCCAAAAATAGGCCGCGGACAAAGCCGCGCCCAAAAATAACCGCCCGAAGGCCGGGGAGCCAAGTTCGTCCAGCAGAAAAAGGCCACAAAAACGGGTGGGCTACAGCCTTGGGGGGTGGGGTCGGCCAATTTCGTCCGCCGGACTCGGAATGCCGCGAGACTTTGTGAGGTGCCTCCGTGTGCCAAAAATAGGCCGCGGACAAAGCCGCACCCAAAAATAACCACCCGAAGGCCGGGGCGCCAAGTTCGTCCAGCGGAAAAAGGCCACAAAAACGGGTGGGCTATAGCCTTGGGGGGTGGGGCTGGCCCAGTTCGTCCGCCGGATTCGGAATGCCGCGAGACTTTGCGAGGGGCCTCCGTGTACCAAACATAGGCCACGGCCGAAGCCGCATCCAAAAATAACCGCCCGAAGGCCGAGGCGCCAAGTTCGTCCAGCGTAAAAAGGCCACAAAAACGGGTGGGCTATTGCCTTGGGGGGTGGGGCTGGCCAACTTCGTCCGCCGGACTCGGAATGCCGCGAGACTTTGTGAGGTGCCTCCGTGTGCCAAAAATAGGCCGCGGACAAAGCCGCGCCCAAAAATAACCACCCGAAGGCCGGGGAGCCAAGTTCGTCCAGCAGAAAAAGGCCACAAAAACGGGTGGGCTATAGCCTTGGGGGGTGGGGCTGGCCAACTTCATCCGCCGGACTCGGAATGCCGCGAGACCTTGCGAGGGGCCTCCGTGTGCCAAAAATAGGCCGCGGACAAAGCCGCGTCCAAAAATAACCGCCCGAAGGCCGAGGCGCCAAGTTCGTCCAGCGCAAAAAGGCCACAAAAACGGGTGGGCTGTAGCCTTGGAGGGTGGGGCTGGCCAACTTCATCCGCCGGACTCAGAATGCCGCGAGACTTTGCGAGGGGCCTCCGTGTGCCAAACATAGGCCGCGGGCAAAGCCGCGCCCAAAAATAACCGCCCGAAGGCCGGGGAACCAAGTTCGTCCAGCAGAAAAAGGCCACAAAAACGGGTGGGCTATAGCCTTGGGGGGTGGGGCAGGCCAACTTCGTCCGCCGGACTCGGAATGCCACGAGACTTTGCGAGGGGCCTCCGTGTACCAAACATAGGCCACGGCCGAAGCCGCATCCAAAAATAACCGCTCGAAGGCCGAGGCGCCAAGTTCGTCCAGCGGAAAAAGGCCACAAAAACGGGTGGGCTATAGCCTTGGGGGGTGGGGCTGGCCCACTTCGTCCGCCGGACTCGGAATGCCGGGAGACTTTGTGAGGTTCCTCCGTGTGCCAAAAATAGGCCGCGGACAAAGCCGCGCCGAAAAATAACCGCCCGAAGGCCGGGGAGCCAAGTTCGTCCAGCAGAAAAAGGCCACAAAAACGGGTGGGCTATAGCCTTGGGGGGTGGGGCTGGCCAACTTCATCCGCCGGACTCGGAATGCCGCGAGACCTTGGGAGGGGCCTCCGTGTGCCAAAAATAGGCCGCGGACAAAGCCGCGTCCAAAAATAACCGCCCGAAGGCCGAGGCACCAAGTTCGTCCAGCGCAAAAAGGCCACAAAAACGGGTGGGCTGTAGCCTTGGAGGGTGGGGCTGGCCAACTTCATCCGCCGGACTCAGAATGCCGCGAGACTTTGCGAGTGGCCTCCGTGTGCCAAAAATAGGCCGCGGGCAAAGCCGCGCCCAAAAATAACCGCCCGAAGGCCGGGGAACCAAGTTCGTCCAGCAGAAAAAGGCCACAAAAACGGGTGCGCTATAGCCTTGGGGGGTGGGGCTGGCCAACTTCGTCCGCCGGACTCGGAATGCCGTGAGACTTTGTGAGGGGCCTCCGTCTGCCAAAAATAGGCCGCGGGCAAAACCGCACCCAAAAAAAACCGCCCGAAGGCCGGGGCGCCAAGTTCGTCCAGCGGAAAAAGGCCACAAAAACGGGTGGGCTATAGCCTTGGGGGGTGGGGCTGGACAACTTCGTCCGCCGGACTCGGAATGCCGCGAGACTTTGCGAGGGGCCTCCGTGTGCCAAACATAGGCCGCGGGCAAAGCCGCATCCAAAAATAACCGCCCGAAGGGCGGGGCGCCAAGTTCGTCCAGCGGAAAAAGGCGACAAAAACGGGTGCGCTATAGCCTTGGGGGGTGGGGCTGGCCAACTTCGTCCGCCGGACTCGGAATGCCGCGAGACTTTGCGAGGGGCCTCCGTGTACCAAACATAGGCCATGGCCGAAGCCGCATCCAAAAATAACCGCCCGAAGGCCGAGGCGCCAAGTTCGTCCAGCGGAAAAAGGCCACAAAAACGGGTGGGCTATAGCCTTGGGGGGTGGGGCTGGCCAACTTCGTCCGCCGGACTCGGAATGCCACGAGACTTTGTGAGGGGCCTCCGTGTGCCAAACATAGGCCGCGGGCAAAGCCGTGCCCAAAAATAACCGCCCGAAGGCCGGGGCGCCAAGTTCGTCCAGCGCAAAAAGGCCACAAAAACGGGTGGGCTATAGCCTTGGGGGGTGGGGCTGGCCAGCTTCGTCCGCCAGACTCAGAATGCCGCGAGACTTTGCGAGGGGCCTCCGTGTGCCAAAAATAGGCCACGGGCAAAGCCGCGCCCAAAAATAACCGCCCGAAGGCCGGGGAACCAAGTTCGTCCAGCAGAAAAAGGCCACAAAAACGGGTGGGCTATAGCCTTGGGGGGTGGGGCAGGCCAACTTCGTCCGCTGGACTCGGACTGCCGCGAGACCTTACGAGCTGCCTCCGTGTGCCAAAAATAGGCCGCGGACAAAGCCGAGTCCAAAAATAACCGCCCGAAGGCCGAGGCGCCAAGTTCGTCCAGCGCAAAAAGGCCACAAAAACGGGTGGGCTGTAGCCTTGGAGGGTGGGGCTGGCCAACTTCATCCGTCGGACTCAGAATGCCGCGAGACTTTGCGAGGGGCCTCCATGTGCCAAAAATAGGCCGCGGACAAAGCCGGGCCGAAAAATAACCGCCCAAAGGCCGGGGCGCCAAGTTCGTCCAGCGGAAAAAGGCCACAAAAACGGGTGCGCTATAGCCTTGGGGGGTGGGGCTGGCCAACTTCGTCCGCCGGACTCGGAATGCCGTGAGACTTTGTGAGGGGCCTCCGTCTGCCAAAAATAGGCCGCGGGCAAAGCCGCACCCAAAAAAAACCGCCCGAAGGCCGGGGCGCCAAGTTCGTCCAGCGGAAAAAGGCCACAAAAACGGGTGGGCTATAGCCTTGGGGGGTGGGGCTGGACAACTTCGTCCGCCGGACTCGGAATGCCGCGAGACTTTGCGAGGGGCCTCCGTGTGCTAAACATAGGCCACGGGCAAAGCCGCGCCCAAAAATAACCGCCCGAAGGCCGGGGAACCAAGTTCGTCCAGTAGAAAAAGGCCACAAAAACGGGTGGGCTATAGCCTTGGGGGGTGGGGCTGGCCAACTTCGTCCGCCGGACTCGGAATGCCGCGAGACTTTGCGAGGGGCCTCCGTGTACCAAACATAGGCCACAGCCGAAGCCGCATCCAAAAATAACCGCCCGAAAGCCGAGGCGCCAAGTTCGTCCAGCGGAAAAAGGCCACAAAAACGGGTGGGCTATAGCCTTGGGGGGTGGGGCTGGCCAACTTCGTCCGCCGGACTCGGAATGCCGCGAGAATTTGTGAGGGGCCTCCATGTGCCAAAAATATGCCGCGGACAAAGCCGGGCCGAAAAATAACGGCCCAAAGGCCGGGGCGCCAAGTTCGTCCAGCGGAAAAAGGCCACAAAAACGGGTGCGCTATAGCCTTGGGGGGTGGGGCTGGCCAACTTCGTCCGCCGGACTCGGAATGCCGCGAGACTTTGCGAGGGGCCTCCGTGTACCAAACATAGGCCACGGCCAAAGCCGCATCCAAAAATAACCGCCCGAAGGCCGAGGAGCCAAGTTCGTCCAGCGGAAAAAGGCCACAAAAACGGGTGGGCTATAGCCTTGGGGGGTGGGGCTGGCCAACTTCGTCCGCCGGACTCGGAATGCCGCGAGACTTTGTGAGGTGCCTCCGTGTGCCAAAAATAGGCCGCGGACAAAGCCGCGCCCAAAAATAACCGCCCGAAGGCCGGGGAGCCAAGTTCGTCCAGCAGAAAAAGGCCACAAAAACGGGTGGGCTACAGCCTTGGGGGGTGGGGTCGGCCAATTTCGTCCGCCGGACTCGGAATGCCGCGAGACTTTGCGAGGGGCCTCCGTGTGACAAAAATAGGCCACGGACAATGCCGCACCCAAAAATAACAGCCCGAAGGCCAGGTCGCCAAGTTCGTCCAGCGCAAAAAGGGCACAAAAACGGGTGGGCTATAGCCTTGGGGGGTGGGGCTGGCCAACTTCGTCCGCCGGACTCGGAATGCCGCGAGACTTTGCGAGGGGCCTCCGTGTACCAAAAATAGGCCGCGGGCAAAGCCGTACCCAAAAATAACCACCCGAAGGCCGGGGCGCCAAATTCGTCCAGCGGAAAAAGGCCACAAAAACGGGTGGGCTATAGCCTTGGGGGGTGGGGCTGGCCCACTTCGTCCGCCGGACTCGGAATGCCGCGAGACTTTGCGAGGGGCCTCCGTGTACCAAACATAGGCCACGGCCGAAGCCGCATCCAAAAATAACCGCCCGAAGGCCGAGGCGCCAAGTTCGTCCAGCGGAAAAAGGCCACAAAAACGGGTGGGCTATAGCCTTGGGGGGTGGGGCTGGACAACTTCGTCCGCCGGACTCGGAATGCCGCGAGACTTTGCGAGGGGCCTCCGTGTGCCAAACATAGGCCGCGGGCAAAGCCGCATCCAAAAATAACCGCCCGAAGGGCGGGGCGCCAAGTTCGTCCAGCGGAAAAAGGCGACAAAAACGGGTGCGCTATAGCCTTGGGGGGTGGGGCTGGCCAACTTCGTCCGCCGGACTCAGAATGCCGCGAGACTTTGCGAGGGGCCTCCGTGTACCAAACATAGGCCATGGCCGAAGCCGCATCCAAAAATAACCGCCCGAAGGCCGAGGCGCCAAGTTCGTCCAGCGGAAAAAGGCCACAAAAATGGGTGGGCTATAGCCTTGGGGGGTGGGGCTGGACAACTTCGTCCGCCGGACTCGGAATGCCGCGAGACTTTGCGAGGGGCCTCCGTGTGCCAAACATAGGCCGCGGGCAAAGCCGCATCCAAAAATAACCGCCCGAAGGGCGGGGCGCCATGTTCGTCCAGCGGAAAAAGGCGACAAAAACGGGTGCGCTATAGCCTTGGGGGGTGGGGCTGGCCAACTTCGTCCGCCGGACTCGGAATGCCGTGAGACTTTGTGAGGGGCCTCCGTCTGCCAAAAATAGGCCGTGGGCAAAGCCGCACCCAAAAAAAACCGCCCGAAGGCCGGGGCGCCAAGTTCGTCCAGCGGAAAAAGGCCACAAAAACGGGTGGGCTATAGCCTTGGGGGGTGGGGCAGGCCAATTTCGTCCGCCGGACTCGGAATGCCGCGAGACTTTGCGAGGGGCCTCCGTGTGACAAAAATAGGCCGCGGACAATGCCGCACCCAAAAATAACCGCCCGAAGGCCAGGTCGCCAAGTTCGTCCAGCGCAAAAAGGGCACAAAAACGGGTGGGCTATAGCCTTGGGGGGTGGGGCTGGACAACTTCGTCCGCCGGACTCGGAATGCCGCGAGACTTTGCGAGGGGCCTCCGTGTGACAAAAATAGGCCGCGGACAATGCCGCGTCCAAAAATAACCGCCCGAAGGCCAGGTCGCCAAGTTCGTCCAGCGCAAAAAGGCCACAAAAACGGGTGGGCTGTAGCCTTGGAGGGTGGGGCTGGCCAACTTCATCCGCCGGACTCAGAATGCCGCGAGACTTTGCGAGGGGCCTCCGTGTGCCAAAAATAGGCCGCGGGCAAAGCCGCGCCCAAAAATAACTGCCCGAAGGCCGGGGAACCAAGTTCGTCAAGCAGGAAAAGGCCACAAAAACGGGTGGGCTATAGCCTTGGGGGGTGGGGCAGGCCAACTTCGTCCGCCGGACTCGGAATGCCGCGAGACTTTGCGAGGGGCCTCCGTGTACCAAACATAGGCCACGGCCGAAGCCGCATCCAAAAATAACCGCTCGAAGGCCGAGGCGCCAAGTTCGTCCAGCGGAAAAAGGCCACAAAAACGGGTGGGCTATAGCCTTGGGGGGTGGGGCTGGCCAACTTCGTCCGCCGGACTCGGAATGCCGCGAGACATTGCGAGGGGCCTCCGTGTACCAAAGATAGGCAGCGGACAATGCCGCGCCCAAAAATAACCGCCCGAAGGCCAGGTCGCCAAGTTCGTCCAGCGCAAAAAGGCCACAAAAACGGGTGGGCTATAGCCTTGGGGGGTGGGGCTGGCCAACTTCGTCCGCCGGACTCGGAATGCCGCGAGACTTTGCGAGGGGCCTCCGTGTACCAAAAATAGGCCGCGGGCAAAGCCGCGCCCAAAAATAACCGCCCGAAGGCCGGGGCGCCAAGTTCGTCCAGCGGAAAAAGGCCACAAAAACGGGTGGGCAATAGCCTTTGGGGCTGGGGCTGGCCAACTTCGTCCGCCGGACTCGGAATGCCGCGAGACTTTGCGAGGAGCCTCTGTGTGCCAAAAATAGGCCGCGGACAATGCCGTGCCCAAAATAACCGCCCGAAGGCCGGGGCGCCAAGTTCGTCCAGCGGAAAATGGCCACAAAAACGGGTGGGCTATAGCCTCGGGGGGTGGGGCTGGCCAACTTCGTGCGCCGGACTCGGAATGCCGCGAGACTTTGCAAGGGGCCTCCATGTACCAAACATAGGCCGCCGACAAAGTCGCGGCCAAAAATAACCGCCCGAAGGCCGGGGCGGCAAGTTCGTCCAGCGGAAATTGGCCACAAAAACGGGTGGGCTATAGCCTTGGGGGGTGGGGCTGGCCAACTTCTTCCGTCGGACTCGGAATGGCGCGAGACTTTGTGAGGCACCTCCGCGTGCCGAAAATAGTCTGCGGGCACAGCCGCACCTAAAAATAACCACCCAAAGGCCGGGGCGCCAAGTTCGTCCGGCGGAAAAAGGCCACAAAAACGGGTGGGCTATAGCCTTGGGGGGTGGGGCTGGCCAACTTCGTCCGCCGGACTCGGAACGGCGCGAGACCTTACGAGGCACCTCCGTGTGCCAAAAATAGGCGGCGGGCACAGCCGTAGCCAAAAATAACCGCCCTAAGGCCGGGGCGCCAAGTTCGTCCAGCGGAAAAAGGCCACAAATACGGGAGGGCTATATCCTTGGGGGGTGGGGCTGGCCAACTTCTTCCGCCGGACTTGGAATAGCGCGAGACTTTGTGAGGCGTGTCCGTATGCCAAAAATAGGCCGCGGGCACGGCCGCACCAAAAAATAACCACCCGAAGGCCGGGGCGCCATGTTCGTCGAGCGAAAAAAGGCCACAAAAACGGGTGGGCTATAGCCTTGGGTGGTGGGGCTGGCCCACTTCGTCCGCCGGACTTGGAATGGCGCGAGACTTTACGAGGCACCTCCGTGTGCCAAAAATAGGCCGCGGACACAGCCGTACCCAAAAATAACCGCCCGAAGGCCGTGGCGCCAAGTTCGTCCAGCGGAAAAAGGCCACAAATACGGGTGGGCTATATCCTTGGGGGGTGGGGCTGGCCAACTTCGAAAAATAGGCCGCGCGCACAGCCGCGCCGAAAAATAACCGCCCAAAGGCCGGGGCGCCAAGTTCGTCCTGCGGAAAAAGGCCACAAAAACGGGTGGGCTAAAGCCTTGGGTGGTGGGGCTGGCCCACTTCGTCCGCCGGACTCGGAATGGCGCGAGACTTTGCGAGGTACCTCCGTGTGCCAAAAATAGGCCGCGGGCACAGCCTCGCCAAAAAATAACCGCCTGAAGGCCGGGGCGCCAAGTTTGTCCAGCGGAAAAAGGCCAAAAATACGGGTGGGCTATATACTTGGGGGGTGGGGCTGGCCAACTTCGTCCGCCGGACTCAGAACGGCGCAAGACTTTACGAGGTGCCTCCATGTGCCAAAACTAGGCCGCGGGCACAGCCGCGCCCAAAAATAACCGTCCAAAGGCCGGGGCGCCAAGTTCATCAGCGGAAAAAGGCCACAAATACAGGTGGGCTATAGCCTTGGGGGGGTGGGGCTGGCCAACTTCGTCCGCCGGTCTCGGAATGGCGCGAGACTTTGCGAGGCGCCTCCGTGTACCAAAAATAGGCCGCGGGCACAGCCGTGCCCAAAAATAACCGCCCGAAGGCCGGGGCGCCAAGTTCGTCCAGCGGAAAAAGGCCACAAAAACGGGTGGGCTATACCCTTGGGGGGTGGGGCTGGCCAACTTCGTCCGCCGGACTCGGAATGGCACGAAACTTTGCAAGGCGCCTCCGTGTGCCAAAAATAGGCCTCGGGCACAGCCACGACCAAAAATAACCGCCCGAAGGCCGGGGCGCCAACTTCGTCCAGCGGAAAAAGGCCACAACTACGGGTGGGCTATAGCCTTGGGGGGAGGGGCTGGCCAACTACGTCCGCCGGACTCGGAATGGTACAAGACTTTGCAAGGCACCTCCGCGTGCCAAAAATAGGCAACGGGCCTGGGCCGCGCCCAAAAATAACCTCCCGAAGGCCGGGATGCCAAGTTCGTCCAGCGGAAAAAGGCCACAAAAACGGGTGGCCTATAGCCTTGGGGGGTGGGGTTGGCCAACTTCGTCCGCCGGACTCGGAATGGCACGAGACTTTGCGAGGCACCTCCGTGTGCCAAAAATAGGGCGCGGGCACAGCAGCGTCTAAAAATAACCGCCTGAAGGCCGGGGCGCCAAGTTCGTCCGGCGGAAAAAGGCCACAAAAACGGGTGGGCTATAGCCTTGGGGGGTGGGGCTGGCCAACTTCGTCCGCCGGACTCGGAACGGCGCGAGACTTTGCGAGGCACCTCCGTGTACCAAAAATAGGACGCGGGCTCAGCCGTGCCCAAAAATAACCACCCGAAGGCCGGGGCGCCAAGTTCGTCCAGCGGAAAAAGGCCACAAAAACGGGTGGGCTATAGCCTTGGGGGGAGGGGCTGGCCCACTACGTCCGCCGGACTCGGAATGGTGCGAGACTTTGCAAGGCACCTCCGTGTACCAAAAATAGGCCCTGGGCAAATCCGCGCCCAAAAATAGCCGCCCGAAGGCCGGGGCGCCAAGTTCGTCTAGCGGAAAAATGCCACAAAAACGGGTGGGCTATAGCCTTGGGGGGTGCGGCTGGCCAACTTCGTCCGCCGGACTCGGAATGGCGCGAGACTTTGCGCGGCACCTCCGCGTGCCAAAAATAGGCCGCGGGCTCAGCCGTACCCAAAAATAACCGCCCGAAGGCCGGGGCGCCAAGTTCTTCCAGCGGAAAAAGGCCACAAAAACGGGTGGGCTATAGCCTTGGGCGGTGGGGCTGGCCAACTTCGTCCGCCGGACTCGGAACGGCGCGAGACTTTGCGAGGCACCTCCGTGTACCAAAAATAGGACGCGGGCTCAGCCGTGCCCAAAAATAACCTCCCGAAGGCCGGGACGCCAAGTTCATCAGCGGAAAAAGGCCACAAATACGGGTGGGCTATAGCCTTGGGGGGTGGGGCTAGCCAACTTCGTCCGCCGGACTCGGAATTGCGCGAGACTTTGCGAGGCGCCTCCGTGTACCAAAAATAGGCCCTGGGCAAATCCGCGCCCAAAAATAGCCGCCCGAAGGCCGGGGCGCCAAGTTCGTCTAGCGGAAAAATGCCACAAAAACGGGTGGGCTATAGCCTTGGGGGGTGCGGCTGGCCAACTTCGTCCGCCGGACTCGGAATGGTGCGAGACTTTGCGCGGCACCTCCGCGTGCCAAAAATAGGCCGCGGGCTAAGCCGTACCCAAAAATAACCGCCCGAAGGCCGGGGCGCCAAGTTCTTCCAGCGGAAAAAGGCCACAAAAACGGGTGGGCTATAGCCTTGGGCGGTGGGGCTGGCCAACTTCGTCCGCCGGACTCGGAATGGTGCGACACATTGCGAGGCGCCCCTGTGTGGCAAAAATAGGCCGCGGGCATAGCCGCGTCTAAAAATAACCGCCCGAAGGCCGGGGCACCAAGTTTGTCCAGCGGAAAAAGGCCACAAATACGGGTGGGCTATAGCCTTGGGGGGTGGGGCCGGCCAACTTCGTCCGGCGGACTCGGAATGGCGCGAGACTTTAATAGGCTCCTCCGTGTGCAAAAAATAGGCCGCGGGCACAGCCACACCCAAAAATAACCGCCCGAAGGCCGGGGCGCCAAGTTCGTCCAGCGGAAAAAGGCCACAAACACGGGTGGGCTATACCCTTGGGGGGTGGGGCTGGCCAAGTTCGTTCGCCGGACTAGGAATGGTGCGAGCCTTTGCGAGGCGCCTCCGTGTGCCAAAAATAGGCCGCGGGCAAAGCCGCGCCCAAAAATAGCTGCCCGAAGGCCGGGGCGCCAAGTTCGTCCAGCGGAAAAAGGCCACAAAAACGGGTGGGCTATAGCCTTGGGGGGTGGGGCTGGCCAACTTCGTCCGCCGGACTCGGAATGGTGCGAGACTTTGCAAGGCGCCTCCGTGAGGCAAAAATAGGCCTCGGGCACAGCCCCGTCCAAAAATAACCGCCCGAAGGCCGCGGCGCCAAGTTCGTCCAGCGGAAAAAGGCCACAAAAACGGGTGGCCTATAACCTTGGGGGGTGGGGCTGGCCAACTTCGTCCGCCGGACTCGGAATGGCGCGAGACTTTGCGAGGCGCCTCCGTGTACCAAAAATAGGCCGCGGGCACAGCCGTGCCCAAAAATAACCACCCGAAGGCCGGGGCACCAAGTTCGTCCAGCGGAAAAAGGCCACAAAAATGGGTGGGCTATAGCCTTGGGCGGTGGGGCTGGCCAACTTCGTCCGCCGGACTCGGAATGGCGCGACACATTGCGAGGCGCCCCTGTGTGCCAAAAATAGCCCGCGGGCATAGCCGCGGTTATTTTAAAAATAACCGCCCGAAGACCGGGGCGCCAAGTTCGTCCAGCGGAAAAAGGCCACAAATACGTGTGGGCTATAGCCTTGGGGGGTGGGGCTGGCCAACTTCGTCCGCCGGACTCGGAATGGCGCGAGACTTTAATAGGCTCCTCCGTGTGCAAAAAATAGGCCGCGGGCACAGCCACTTCCAAAAATAACCGCCCGAAGGCCGCGGCGCCAAGTTCGTCCAGCGGAAAAAGGCTACAAAAACGGGTGGCCTATAACCTTGGGGGGTGGGGCTGGCCAACTTCGTCCGCCGGACTCAGAATGGCGCGAGACTTTGCGAGGCGCCTCCGTGTACCAAAAATAGGCCGCGGGCACAGCCATGCCCAAAAATAACCGCCCGAAGGCCGGGGCGCCTAATTCGTCCAGCGGAAAAAGGCCACAAAAATGGGTGGGCTATAGCCTTGGGGGGTGGGGCTGGCCAACTTCGTCCGCCGGACTCGGAATGGCGCGAGACTTTGGGAGGCTCCTCCGCGTGCAAAAAATAGGCCGCGGGCACAGCCACGCCTTAAAATAACCGCCGGAAGGCCGGGGCGCCAAGTTCGTCCAGCGGAAAAAGGCCACAAAAACGGATGGGCTATAGCCTTGGGGGGTGGGGCTGGCCAACTTCGTCCGCCGGACTCGGAATGGCGTGAGACTTTGCGAGGCACCTTCGTGTCCCAAAAATAGGCAACGGGCACAGCAGCGCCCAAAAAATAACCTCCCGAAGTCCGGGATGCCAAGTTCGTCCAGCGGAAAAAGGCCACAAAAACGGGTGGCCTATAGCCTTGGGGGGTGGGACTGGCCAACTTCGTCCGGCGGACTCGGAATGGCGCGAGACTTTGCGAGGCACCTCCGTGTACAAAAAATAGGCCACGGGCACAGCCATGCCCAAAAATAACCGCCCGAAGGCCGGGGCGCCAAGTTCGTCCAGCGGAAAAAGGCCACAAAAATGGGTGGGCTATAGCCTTGGGGGATGGGGCTGGCCAACTTCGTCCGCCGGACTCGGAATGGCGCGAGACTATGGAAGGCTCCTCCGCGTGCAAAAAATAGGCCGCGGGCATAGCCGCGCCTAAAAATAACCGCCGGAAGTCCGGGGCGCCAAGTTCGTCCAGCGGAAAAAGGCCACAAAAACGGATGGCCTATAGCCTTGGGGGGTGGGGCTGGCCAACTTCGTCCGCCGGGCTCGGAATGCCGCGAGACTTTGCGAGACGCCTCCGTGTGTCAAAAATAGGCCCCGGACAAAGCCGCGCCCAAAAATAGCCGCCCGAAGGTCGGTGCGCCAAGTTCGTCCAGCGGAAAAAGGCCACAAAAACGGGTGGCCTATAACCTTGGGGGGTGGGGCTGGCCAACTTCGTCCGCCGGACTCGGAATGGCGCGAGACTTTGCGAGGCGCCTCCGTGTACCAAAATTAGGCCACGGGCACAGCCGTGCCCAAAAATAACCGCCCGAAGGCCGGGGCGCCAAGTTCGTCCAGCGGAAAAAGGCCACAAAAATGGGTGGGCTATAGCCTTGGGGGATGGGGCTGGCCAACTTCGTCCGCCGGACTCGGAATGGCGCGAGACTATGGAAGGCTCCTCCGCGTGCAAAAAATAGGCCGCGGGCATAGCCGCGCCTAAAAATAACCGCCGGAAGTCCGGGGCGCCAAGTTCGTCCAGCGGAAAAAGGCCACAAAAACGGATGGCCTATAGCCTTGGGGGGTGGGGCTGGCCAACTTCGTCCGCCGGGCTCGGAATGCCGCGAGACTTTGCGAGACACCTCCGTGTGTCAAAAATAGGCCCTCGCCAAAGCCGCGCCCAAAAATAGCTGCCCGAAGGCCGGGGCGCCAAGTTCGTCCTGCTGAAAAAGGGCACAAAAACGGGTGGGCTATAGCCTTGGGGGGTGGGGCTGGCCAACTTCGTCTGCCGGACTCGGAATGGCGCGAGACTTTGCGAGGCACCTCCGTGTACCAAAAATAGGCCACGGGCACAGCCGTGCCCAAAAATAACCGCCCGAAGGCCGGGGCGCCAAGTTCGTCCAGCGGAAAAAGGCCACAAAAACGGGTGGGCTATAGCCTTGGGGGGAGGGGCTGGCCAACTTCGTCCAACGGACTCGGAATGGCACGAGACTTTGCAAGGCGCCTCCGTGTGCCAAAAATAGGCCTCGGGCACAGCCACGTCCAAAAATAACCGCCCGAAGGCCGGGGCGCCAAGTTCGTCCAGCGGAAAAACGCCACAAAAACGGGTGGCCTATAACCTTGGGGGGTGGGGCTGGCCAACTTCGTCCGCCGGACTCGGAATGGCGCGAGACTTTGCGAGGCGCGTCCATGTACCAAAAATAACCACCCGAAGGCCGGGGCGCCAAGTTCGTCCAGCGGAAAAAGGCCACAAAAATGGGTGGGCTATAGCCTTGGGGGGTGGGGCTGGCCAACTTCGTCCGCCGGACTCGGAATGGCGCGAGACTTTGGGAGGCTCCTCCGCGTGCAAAAAATAGGCCGCGGGCACAACCGCGCCTAAAAATAACCGCCGGAAGGCCGGGGCGCCAAGTTCGTCCAGCGGAAAAAGGCCACAAAAACGGATGGGCTATAGCCTTGGGGGGTGGGGCTAGCGAACTTCGTCCGCCGGACTCGGAATGGCGCGAGACTTTGCGAGACGCCTCCGTTTGTCAAAAATAGGCCGCGGGCAAAGCCGAACCAAAAATAACCGCCCGAAGGCCGGGGCGCCAAGTTCATCCAGCGGAGAAAGGCCACAAATACGTGTGGGCTATAGCCTTGGGGGGTGGGGCTGGCCAACTTCGTCCGCCGGACTCGGAATGGCGCGAGACTTTACGAGGCTCCTCCGTGTGCAAAAAATAGGCCGCGGGCACGGCCACACCCTTAAATAATCACCCGAAGGCCGGGGCGCCAAGTTCGTCCAGCGGAAAAGGGCGACAAAAACGGGTGGGCTATACCCTTGGGGGGTGGGGCTGGCCAACTTCGTCCGCCGGACTAGGCATGGCGCGAGACTTTGTGAGGCGCCTCCGTGTGCCAAAAATAGGCCGCGGGCAAAGCCGCGCCCAAAAATTGCAGCCCGAAGGCCGGGGCGCCAAGTTCGTCCAGCGGAAAAAGGCCACAAAAACGGGTAGGCTATAGCCTTGGGGGGTGGGGCTGGCCAACTTCGTCCGCCGGACTCGGAATGGCACGAGACTTTGCAAGGTGCCTCCGTGTGCCAAAAATAGGCCTCGGGCACAGCCACGCCCAAAAATAACCGCCCGAAGGCCGGGACGCCAACTTCGTCCAGCGGAAAAAGGCCACAAATAAGGGTGGGCTATAGCCTTGGGGGGTGGGGCTGGCCAACTACGTCCGCCGGACTCGGAATGGTGCGAGACTTTGCAAGGCACCTCCGTGTGCCAAAAATAGGCAACGGGCACAGCAGCGCCCAAAAAATAACCTCCCGAAGTCCGGGATGCCAAGTTCGTCCAGCGGAAAAAGGCCACAAAAACGGGTGGCCTATAGCCTTGGGGGGTGGGACTGGCCAACTTCGTCCGGCGGACTCGGAATGGCGCGAGACTTTGCGAGGCACCTCCGTGTACAAAAAATAGGCCACGGGCACAGCCATGCCCAAAAATAACCGCCCGAAGGCCGGGGCGCCAAGTTCGTACAGCGGAAAAAGGCCACAAAAACGGGTGGGCTATAGCCTTGGGGGGTGGGGCTGGCCAACTTCGTCCAACGGACTCGGAATGGCGCGAGGCTTTGCAAGGCGCCTCCATGTGCCAAAAATAGGCCTCGGGCACAGCCACGCCCAAAAATAACCGCCCGAAGGCCGGGGCGCCAAGTTCGTCCAGCGGAGAAAGGCCACAAATACGTGTGGGCTATAGCCTTGGGGGGTGGGGTTGGCCAACTTCGTCCGCCGGACTCGGAATGGCGCGAGACTTTACGAGGCTCCTCCGTGTGCAAAAAATAGGCCGCGGGCACAGCCACGCCCAAAAATAACAGACCGAAGGCCGCGGCACCAAGTTCGTCCAGCGGAAAAAGGCGACAAAAACGGGTGGGCTATACCCTTGGGGGGTGGGGCTGGCCCACTTCGTCCGCCGGACTAGGCATGGCGCGAGACTTTGTGAGGCGCCTCCGTGTGCCAAAAATAGGCCGCGGGCAAAGCCGCGCCCAAAAATAGCAGCCCGAAGGCCGGGGCACCAAGTTCGTCCAGCGGAAAAAGGCCACAAAAACGGGTGGGCAATAGCCTTGGGGGGTGGGGCTGGCCAACTTCGTCCGCCGGACTCGGAATGGCATGAGACTTTGCGAGGCGCCTCCGTGCACCAAAAATAGGCCGCGGGCACAGCCGTGCCCAAAAATAACCGCCCGAAGGCCGGGGCGCCAAGTTCGTCCAGCGGAAAAAGGCCACAAAAACGGGTGGCCTATAGCCTTGGGGGGTGGGGCTGGCCAACTTCGTCCAACGGACTCGGAATGGCACGAGACTTTGCAAGGCGCCTCCGTGTGCCAAAAATAGGCCTCGGGCACAGCCACGCCCAAAAATAACCGCCCGAAGGCCGGGGCGCCAAGTTCGTCCAGCGGAGAAAGGCCACAAATACGTATGGGCTATAGCCTTGGGGGGTGGGGTTGGCCAACTTCGTCCGCCGGACTCGGAATGGCGCGAGACTTTACGAGGCTCCTCCGTGTGCAAAAAATAGGCCGCGGGCACAGCCACGCCCAAAAATAACCGCCCGAAGGCCGCGGCGCCAAGTTCGTCCAGCGGAAAAAGGCGACAAAAACGGGTGGGCTATACCCTTGGGGGGTGGGGCTGGCCCACTTCGTCCGCCGGACTAGGCATGGCGCGAGACTTTGTGAGGCGCCTCCGTGTGCCAAAAATAGGCCGCGGGCAAAGCCGCGCCCAAAAATAGCAGCCCGAAGGCCGGGGCACCAAGTTCGTCCAGCGGAAAAAGGCCACAAAAACGGGTGGGCAATAGCCTTGGGGGGTGGGGCTGGCCAACTTCGTCCGCCGGACTCGGAATGGCATGAGACTTTGCGAGGCGCCTCCGTGCACCAAAAATAGGCCGCGGGCACAGCCGTGCCCAAAAATAACCGCCCGAAGGCCGGGGCGCCAAGTTCGTCCAGCGGAAAAAGGCCACAAAAACGGGTGGCCTATAGCCTTGGGGGGTGGGGCTGGCCAACTTCGTCCAACGGACTCGGAATGGCACGAGACTTTGCAAGGCGCCTCCGTGTGCCAAAAATAGGCCTCGGGCACAGCCACGCCCAAAAATAACCGCCCGAAGGCCGGGGCGCCAAGTTCGTCCAGCGGAGAAAGGCCACAAATACGTGTGGGCTATAGCCTTGGGGGGTGGGGTTGGCCAACTTCGTCCGCCGGACTCGGAATGGCGCGAGACTTTACGAGGCTCCTCCGTGTGCAAAAAATAGGCCGCGGGCACAGCCACGCCCAAAAATAACCGCCCGAAGGCCGCGGCGCCAAGTTCGTCCAGCGGAAAAAGGCGACAAAAACGGGTGGGCTATACCCTTGGGGGGTGGGGCTGGCCCACTTCGTCCGCCGGACTAGGCATGGCGCGAGACTTTGTGAGGCGCCTCCGTGTGCCAAAAATAGGCCGCGGGCAAAGCCGCGCCCAAAAATAGGAGCCCGAAGGCCGGGGCGCCAAGTTCGTCCAGCGGAAAAAGGCCACAAAAACGGGTGGGCAATAGCCTTGGGGGGTGGGGCTGGCCAACTTCGTCCGCCGGACTCGGAATGGCATGAGACTTTGTAAGGCGCCTCCGTGTGCCAAAAATAGGCCTCGGGCACAGCCACGCCCAAAAATAACCGCCCGAAGGCCGGGACGCCAACTTCGTCCAGCGGAAAAAGGCCACAAATAAGGGTGGGCTATAGCCTTGGGGGGTGGGGCTGGCCAACTACGTCCGCCGGACTCGGAATGGTGCGAGACTTTGCAAGGCACCTCCGTGTGCCAAAAATAGGCAACGGGCACAGCCGCGCCCAAAAATAACCTCCCGAAGTCCGGGATGCCAAGTTCGTCCAGCGGAAAAAGGCCACAAAAACGGGTGGCCTATAGCCTTGGGGGGTGGGACTGGCCAACTTCGTCCGCCGGACTCGGAATGGCGCGAGACTTTGCGAGGCACCTCCATGTGCCAAAAATAGGCCGCGGGCACAGCAGCGTCTAAAAATAACCGCCTGAAGGCCGGGACGCCAAGTTCGTCCAGCGGAAAAAGGCCACAAATACGGGTGGGCTATAGCCTTGTGGGGTGGGGCTGGCCAACTTCATCCGCCGGACTCGGAATGGCGCGAGACTTTGCGAGGCGCCTCCATGTACCAAAAATAGGCCGCGGGCAGAGCCGTACCCAAAAATAACCGCCCGAAGGCCGGGGCGCCAAGTTCGTCCAGCGGAAAAAGGCCACAAATACGGGTGGGCTATAGCCTTGGGGGGTGGGGCTGGCCAACTTCGTCCGGCGGACTCGGAATGGCGCGAGACTTTGCGAGGCGCCTCCGTGTACCAAAAATAGGTCACGGGCACAGCCGTGCCCAAAAATAACCGCCCGAAGGCCGGGGCGCCAAGTTCGTCCAGCGGAAAAAGGCCACAAAAACGGGTGGGCTATAGCCTTGGGGGGTGGGGCTGGCCAACTTCGTCCAACGGACTCGGAATGGCACGAGACTTTGCAAGGCGCCTCCGTGTGCCAAAAATAGGCCTCGGGCACAGCCACGCCCAAAAATAACCGCCCGAAGGCCGGGGCGCCAAGTTCGTCCAGCGGAGAAAGGCCACAAATACGTGTGGGCTATAGCCTTGGGGGGTGGGGTTGGCCAACTTCGTCCGCCGGACTCGGAATGGCGCGAGACTTTACGAGGCTCCTCCGTGTGCAAAAAATAGGCCGCGGGCACAGCCACGCCCAAAAATAACCGCCCGAAGGCCGCGGCGCCAAGTTCGTCCAGCGGAAAAAGGCGACAAAAACGGGTGGGCTATACCCTTGGGGGGTGGGGCTGGCCCACTTCGTCCGCCGGACTAGGCATGGCGCGAGACTTTGTGAGGCGCCTCCGTGTGCCAAAAATAGGCCGCAGGCACAGCCGCGCCCAAAAATAGCAGCCCGAAGGCCGGGGCGCCAAGTTCGTCCAGCGGAAAAAGGCCACAAAAACGGGTGGGCAATAGCCTTGGGGGGTGGGGCTGGCCAACTTCGTCCGCCGGACTCGGAATGGCATGAGACTTTGCAAGGCGCCTCCGTGTGCCAAAAATAGGCCTCGGGCACAGCCACGCCCAAAAATAACCGCCCGAAGGCCAGGACGCCAACTTCGTCCAGCGGAAAAAGGCCACAAATAAGGGTGGGCTATAGCCTTGGGGGGTGGGGCTGGCCAACTACGTCCGCCGGACTCGGAATGGTGCGAGACTTTGCAAGGCACCTCCGTGTGCCAAAAATAGGCAACGGGCACAGCCGCGCCCAAAAATAACCTCCCGAAGTCCGGGATGCCAAGTTCGTCCAGCGGAAAAAGGCCACAAAAACGGGTGGCCTATAGCCTTGGGGGGTGGGACTGGCCAACTTCGTCCGCCGGACTCGGAATGGCGCGAGACTTTGTGAGGCACCTCCATGTGCCAAAAATAGGCCGCGGGCACAGCAGCGTCTAAAAATAACCGCCTGAAGGCCGGGACGCCAAGTTCGTCCAGCGGAAAAAGGCCACAAATACGGGTGGGCAATAGCCTTGTGGGGTGGGGCTGGCCAACTTCATCCGCCGGACTCGGAATGGCGCGAGACTTTGCGAGGCGCCTCCATGTACCAAAAATAGGCCGCGGGCACAGCCGTACCCAAAAATAACCGCCCGAAGGCCGGGGCGCCATGTTCGTCCAGCGGAAAAAGGCCACAAATACGGGTGGGCTATAGCCTTGGGGGGTGGGGCTGGCCAACTTCGTCCGGCGGAGTCGGAATGGCGCGAGACTTTGCGAGGCGCCTCCGTGTACCAAAAATAGGTCACAGGCACAGCCGTGCCCAAAAATAACCGCCCGAAGGCCGGGGCGCCAAGTTCGTCCAGCGGAAAAAGGCCACAAAAACGGGTGGGCTATAGCCTTGGGGGGTGGGGCTGGCCAACTTCGTCCAACGGACTCGGAATGGCACGAGACTTTGCAAGGCGCCTCCGTGTGCCAAAAATAGGCCTCGGGCACAGCCACGCCCAAAAATAACCGCCCGAAGGCCGGGGCGCCATGTTCGTCCAGCGGAGAAAGGCCACAAATACGTGTGGGCTATAGCCTTGGGGGGTGGGGTTGGCCAACTTCGTCCGCCGGACTCGGAATGGCGCGAGACTTTACGAGGCTCCTCCGTGTGCAAAAAATAGGCCGCGGGCACAGCCACGCCCAAAAATAACCGCCCGAAGGCCGCGGCGCCAAGTTCGTCCAGCGGAAAAAGGCGACAAAAACGGGTGGGCTATACGCTTGGGGGGTGGGGCTGGCCCACTTCGTCCGCCGGACTAGGCATGGCGCGAGACTTTGTGAGGCGCCTCCGTGTGCCAAAAATAGGCCGCGGGCACAGCCGTACCCAAAAATAACCGCCCGAAGGCCGGGGCGCCAAGTTCGTCCAGCGGAAAAAGGCCACAAAAACGGGTGGGCAATAGCCTTGGGGGGTGGGGCTGGCCAACTTCGTCCGCCGGACTCGGAATGGCATGAGACTTTGTAAGGCGCCTCCGTGTGCCAAAAATAGGCCTCGGGCACAGCCACGCCCAAAAATAACCGCCCGAAGGCCGGGACGCCAACTTCGTCCAGCGGAAAAAGGCCACAAATAAGGGTGGGCTATAGCCTTGGGGGGTGGGGCTGGCCAACTACGTCCGCCGGACTCGGAATGGTGCGAGACTTTGCAAGGCACCTCCGTGTGCCAAAAATAGGCAACGGGCACAGCCGCGCCCAAAAATAACCTCCCGAAGTCCGGGATGCCAAGTTCGTCCAGCGGAAAAAGGCCACAAAAACGGGTGGCCTATAGCCTTGGGGGGTGGGACTGGCCAACTTCGTCCGCCGGACTCGGAATGGCGCGAGACTTTGCGAGGCACCTCCATGGGCCAAAAATAGGCCGCGGGCACAGCAGCGTCTAAAAATAACCGCCTGAAGGCCGGGACGCCAAGTTCGTCCAGCGGAAAAAGGCCACAAATACGGGTGGGCTATAGCCTTGTGGGGTGGGGCTGGCCAACTTCATCCGCCGGACTCGGAATGGCGCGAGACTTTGCGAGGCGCCTCCATGTACCAAAAATAGGCCGCGGGCACAGCCGTACCCAAAAATAACCGCCCGAAGGCCGGGGCGCCAAGTTCGTCCAGCGGAAAAAGGCCACAAATACGGGTGGGCTATAGCCTTGGGGGGTGGGGCTGGCCAACTTCGTCCGGCGGACTCGGAATGGCGCGAGACTTTGCGATGCGCCTCCGTGTACCAAAAATAGGTCACGGGCACAGCCGTGCCCAAAAATAACCGCCCGAAGGCCGGGGCGCCAAGTTCGTCCAGCGGAAAAAGGCCACAAAAACGGGTGGGCTATAGCCTTGGGGGGTGGGGCTGGCCAACTTCGTCCAACGGACTCGGAATGGCACGAGACTTTGCAAGGCGCCTCCGTGTGCCAAAAATAGGCCTCGGGCACAGCCACGCCCAAAAATAACCGCCCGAAGGCCGGGGCGCCAAGTTCGTCCAGCGGAGAAAGGCCACAAATACGTGTGGGCTATAGCCTTGGGGGGTGGGGTTGGCCAACTTCGTCCGCCGGACTCGGAATGGCGCGAGACTTTACGAGGCTCCTCCGTGTGCAAAAAATAGGCCGCGGGCACAGCCACGCCCAAAAATAACCGCCCGAAGGCCGCGGCGCCAAGTTCGTCCAGCGGAAAAAGGCGACAAAAACGGGTGGGCTATACCCTTGGGGGGTGGGGCTGGCCCACTTCGTCCGCCGGACTAGGCATGGCGCGAGACTTTGTGAGGCGCCTCCGTGTGCCAAAAATAGGCCGCAGGCACAGCCGCGCCCAAAAATAGCAGCCCGAAGGCCGGGGCGCCAAGTTCGTCCAGCGGAAAAAGGCCACAAAAACGGGTGGGCAATAGCCTTGGGGGGTGGGGCTGGCCAACTTCGTCCGCCGGACTCGGAATGGCATGAGACTTTGCAAGGCGCCTCCGTGTGCCAAAAATAGGCCTCGGGCACAGCCACGCCCAAAAATAACCGCCCGAAGGCCAGGACGCCAACTTCGTCCAGCGGAAAAAGGCCACAAATAAGGGTGGGCTATAGCCTTGGGGGGTGGGGCTGGCCAACTACGTCCGCCGGACTCGGAATGGTGCGAGACTTTGCAAGGCACCTCCGTGTGCCAAAAATAGGCAACGGGCACAGCCGCGCCCAAAAATAACCTCCCGAAGTCCGGGATGCCAAGTTCGTCCAGCGGAAAAAGGCCACAAAAACGGGTGGCCTATAGCCTTGGGGGGTGGGACTGGCCAACTTCGTCCGCCGGACTCGGAATGGCGCGAGACTTTGCGAGGCACCTCCATGTGCCAAAAATAGGCCGCGGGCACAGCAGCGTCTAAAAATAACCGCCTGAAGGCCGGGACGCCAAGTTCGTCCAGCGGAAAAAGGCCACAAATACGGGTGGGCAATAGCCTTGTGGGGTGGGGCTGGCCAACTTCATCCGCCGGACTCGGAATGGCGCGAGACTTTGCAAGGCGCCTCCATGTACCAAAAATAGGCCGCGGGCACAGCCGTACCCAAAAATAACCGCCCGAAGGCCGGGGCGCCAAGTTCGTCCAGCGGAAAAAGGCCACAAATACGGGTGGGCTATAGCCTTGGGGGGTGGGGCTGGCCAACTTCGTCCGGCGGACTCGGAATGGCGCGAGACTTTGCGAGGCGCCTCTGTGTACCAAAAATAGGTCACAGGCACAGCCGTGCCCAAAAATAACCGCCCGAAGGCCGGGGCGCCAAGTTCGTCCAGCGGAAAAAGGCCACAAAAACGGGTGGGCTATAGCCTTGGGGGGTGGGGCTGGCCAACTTCGTCCAACGGACTCGGAATGGCACGAGACTTTGCAAGGCGCCTCCGTGTGCCAAAAATAGGCCTCGGGCACAGCCACGCCCAAAAATAACCGCCCGAAGGCCGGGGCGCCATGTTCGTCCAGCGGAGAAAGGCCACAAATACGTGTGGGCTATAGCCTTGGGGGGTGGGGTTGGCCAACTTCGTCCGCCGGACTCGGAATGGCGCGAGACTTTACGAGGCTCCTCCGTGTGCAAAAAATAGGCCGCGGGCACAGCCACGCCCAAAAATAACCGCCCGAAGGCCGCGGCGCCAAGTTCGTCCAGCGGAAAAAGGCGACAAAAACGGGTGGGCTATACCCTTGGGGGGTGGGGCTGGCCCACTTCGTCCGCCGGACTAGGCATGGCGCGAGACTTTGTGAGGCGCCTCCGTGTGCCAAAAATAGGCCGGGGGCACAGCCGCGCCCAAAAATAGCCGCCCGAAGGCCGGGGCGCCAGGTTCGTCCAGCGGAAAAAGGCCACAAAAACGGGTGGGCAATAGCCTTGGGGGGTGGGGCTGGCCGACTTCGTCCGCCGGACTCGGAATGGCATGAGACTTTGCAAGGCGCCTCCGTGTGCCAAAAATAGGCCTCGGGCACAGCCACGCCCAAAAATAACTGCCCGAAGGCCAAGACGCCAACTTCGTCCAGCGGAAAAAGGCCACAAATAAGGGTGGGCTATAGCCTTGGGGGGTGGGGCTGGCCAACTACGTCCGCCGGACTCGGAATGGTGCGAGACTTTGCAAGGCACCTCCGTGTGCCAAAAATAGGCAATGGGCACAGCCGCGCCCAAAAATAACCTCCCGAAGTCCGGGATGCCAAGTTCGTCCAGCGGAAAAAGGCCACAAAAACGGGTGGCCTATAGCCTTGGGGGGTGGGACTGGCCAACTTCGTCCGCCGGACTCGGAATGGCGCGAGACTTTGCGAGGCACCTCCATGTGCCAAAAATAGGCCGCGGGCACAGCAGCGTCTAAAAATAACCGCCTGAAGGCCGGGACGCCAAGTTCGTCCAGCGGAAAAAGGCCACAAATACGGGTGGGCTATAGCCTTGGGGGGTGGGGCTGGCCAACTTCGTCCGCCGGACTCGAAATGGTGCGAGACTTTCGAGGTGCCTCCGTGTACCAAAAATAGGCCGCGGGCACAGCCATACCCAAAAATAACCACCCGAAGGCCGGGGCGCCAAGTTCGTCCAGCGGAAAAAGGCCACAAATACGGGTGGGCTATAGCCTTGGGGGGTGGGGCTGGCCAACTTCGTCCGCCGGACTCGGAATGGCGCGAGACTTTGCGAGGCGCCTCCGTGTGCCAAAAATAGGCTGCGGGCACAGCCGCGCCCAAAAATAACCGCCCGAAGGCCGGGGCGCCAAGTTAGTCCAGCGGAAAAAGGCCACAAAAACGGGTGGGCTGGCCAACTTCGTCCACCGGACTCGGAATTGCGCGAGGTTTACGACGCGCCTCCGTGTGCCAAAAATAGGCCGCGGGCAAAGCCGCGCCCAAAAATAACCGCCTGAACGCCGGGGTGCCAAGTTCCTCCATCGGAAAAAGGCCACAAAAACGGGTGGGGTATAGCCTTGGGGGGTGGGGCTGGCCCACTTCGTCCGCCGGACTAGGAATGGTGCGGGACTTTGCGAGGCAGCTCCGTGTGCCAAAAATAGGCCGCGGGCAAAGCCGCGCCCAAAAATAGCTGCCCGAAGGCCGGGGCGCCAAGTTCGTCCAGCGGAAAAAGGCCACAAATACGGGTGGGCTATAGCCTTGGGGGGTGGGGCTGGCAACTTCGTCCGCCGGACTCGAAATGGTGCGAGACTTTCGAGGTGCCTCCGTGTGCCAAAAATAGGCCGCGGGCACAGCCATACCCAAAAATAACCACCCGAAGGCCGGGGCGCCAAGTTCGTCCAGCGGAAAAAGGCCACAAATACGGGTGGGCTATAGCCTTGGGGGGTGGGGCTGGCCAACTTCGTCCGCCGGACTCGGAATGGCGCGAGACTTTTCGAGCCGCCTCCGTGTGCCAACAATAGGCCGCGGGCACAGCTGCGCCCGAAAATAACCGCCCGAAGGCCGGGGCGGCAAGTTCGTCCAGCGGAAAAAGACCACAAAAACGGGTGGGCTATAGCCTTGGGGGTTGGGGCTGGCCAACTTCGTCCGCCGGACTCGGAATGGTGCGAGACTTTGCGAGGCGCCTCCGTGTGCCAAAAATAGTCCGTGGGCACAGCCGTACCCCAAAATAACCGCCCGAAGGCCGGGGCGCCAAGTTCGTCCAGCGGAAAAAGGCCACAAATACGGGTGGGCTATAGCCTTGGGGGGTGGGGCTGGCCGACTTCGTCCGCCGGACTCGGAATGGCGCGAGACTTTACGAGGTGCCTCCGTGTGCCAAAAACTGGCCGCGAGCACAGCTGCGCCCAAAAAGAACAGCCCGAAGGGCGGGGCGCCAAGTTCGTCCAGCGGAAAAAGGTCTCAAAAACGGGTGGGCTATAGCCTTGGTGGGTGGGGCTGGCCAACTTTGTCCGCTGGACTCGGAATGGCGCGAGACTTGGTGAGGCACCTCCGTGTGCCAAAAAATAGGCCGCGGGAACAGCCGCGCCCAAAAATAACTGCCCGAAGGCCGGGGCGCCAAGTTCGTCCAGCGGAAAAAGGCCACAATTACGGGTGGGCTGGCCAACTTCGTCCACCGGACTCGGAATGGCGCAAGACTTTGCGACGCGCCTCCGTGTGCCGAAAATAGGCCGCGGGCACAGCCGCGCCCAAAAATAACCGCCTGAAGGCCGGGGCGCCAAGTTCGTCCATCGGAAAAAGGCCACAAAAACGGGTGGGCTATAGCCTTGGGGGGTAGGGCTGGCCCACTTCGTCCGCCGGACTCGGAATAGGGCGAGACTTTGCGAGGCGGCTCCGTGTGCCAAAAATAGGCCGCGGGCACAGCCGCGCCCAAAAATAACCCCCCGAAGGCCGGGGCGCCAAGTTCGTCCAGCGGAAAAATGCCACAAAAACGGGTGGGCTATAGCCTTGGGGGGTTGGGCTGGCCAACTTCGTCCGCCGGACTCAGAATGGTGCGAGACTTTGCGAGGTGCCTCCGTGTGCCAAAAATAGGCCGCGGGCACCGCCGCGCCCAAAAAGAACCGCCCGAAGGCCGGGGCGCCAAGTTCGTCCAGCGGAAAAAGGCCTCAAAAACGGGTGGGCTATAGCCTTGGGGGGTGGGGCTGGCCGACTTCGTCCGCCGGACTCCGAATGGCGCGAAACTTTGTGAGGCGGCTCCGTGCGCTAAAAATAGGCCGCGGACACAGCCGCGCCCAAAAATAACCGCCCGAAGGCCGGGGCGCCAAGTTCGTCCAGCGGAAAAAGGCCACAAAAGCGGGTGGGCTATAGCCTTGGGGGGTGGGGCTGGCCAACTTCGTCCGCCGGACTCGGAATGGCGCGAGTCTTTGCGAGGTGCCTCCCTGTGCCAAAAATAGGCCGCGGGCTAAGCCGCGCCCAAAAATAACCACCCGAAGACGGGGCGCCAAGTTCGTCTAGCGGAAAAAGGCCACAAAATCGGGTGGGCTATAGCCTTGGGGGGTGGGGCTGGCCAACTTCGTCCGCCGGACTCGGAATGGCGCGAGACTTTTCGAGGCACCTCCGTGTGCCAAAAATAGGCCGCGAGCACAGCTGCGCCCGAAAAGAACACCCCGAAGGGCGGGGCGTCAAGTTCGTCCAGCGGAAAAAGGTCTCAAAAACGGGTGGGCTATAGCCTTGGTGGGTGGGGCTGGCCAAGTTCGTCCGCTGGACTCGGAATGGTGCGAGACATGGCGAGGCACCTCCGTGCACCAAAAAATAGGCCGCGGGCACAGCCGCGCCCAAAAATAACCGCCCGAAGGCCGGGGCGCCAAGTTAGTCCAGCGGAAAAAGGCCACAAAAACGGGTGGGCTGGCCAACTTCGTCCACCGGACTCGGAATGGCGCGAGGTTTACGACGCGCCTCCGTGTGCCAAAAATAGGCCGCGGGCAAAGCCGCGCCCAAAAATAACCGCCTCAACGCCGGGGTGCCAAGTTCCTCCATCGGAAAAAGGCCACAAAAACGGGTGGGCTATAGCCTTGGGGGGTGGGGCTGGCCCACTTCGTCCGCCGGACTAGGAATGGTGCGGGACTTTGCGAGGCACCTCCGTGTGCCAAAAATAGGCCGCGGGCAAAGCCGCGCCCAAAAATAGCTGCCCGAAGGCCGGGGCGCCACGTTCGTCCAGCGGAAAAAGGCCACAAAAACGGGTGGGCTATAGCCTTGGGGGGTGGGGCTGGCCGACTTCGTCCGCCGGACTCGGAATGGCGTGAGACTTTTCGAGGCACCTCCGTGTGCCAAAAGTAGGCCGCGGGCACAGCCACGTCCAAAAATAACCGCCCGAAGGCCGGGGCGCCAAGTTAGTCCAGCGGAAAAAGGACACAAATAAGGGTGGGCTATAGCCTAGGGGGGTGGGGCTGGCCAACTTCGTCCGCCGTACTCGGAATGGTGCAAGACTTTGCGAGGTGCCTCCATGTGCAAAAAATAGGCCGCGGGCACCGCAGCGCCGAAAAATAACCGCCCGAAGGCCGGGGCGCCACGTTCGTCCAGCGGAAAAAGGCCACAAAAACGGGTGGGCTATAGCATTGGGGGGTGGGGCTGGCCGACTTCGTCCGCCGGACTCGGAATGGCGTGAGACTTTTCGAGGCACCTCCGTGTGCCAAAAGTAGGCCGCGGGCACAGCCACGTCCAAAAATAACCGCCCAAAGGCCGGGGCGCCAAGTTCGTCCAGCGGAAAAAGGCCACAAAAACGGGTGGGCTATAGCCTTGGGGGGTGGGGCTGGCCAACTTCGTCCGCCGGATTTGGAATGGCGTGAGACTTTTCGAGGCCCCTCTGTGTTCCAAAAGTAGGCCGCGGGCACAGCCACGTCCAAAAATAACCGCCCAAAGGCCGGGGCGCCAAGTTCGTCCAGCGGAAAAAGGCCACAAAAACGGGTGGGCTATAGCCTAGGGGGGTGGGGCTGGCCAACTTCGTCCGCCGGACTCGGAATGGCGCGAGACATTTCGAGGCACCTCCGTGCGCCAAAAATAGGCCGCGGGCACACCCTCGCCCAAAAATAACCGCCCGAAGGCCGGGGCGCCAAGTTAGTCCAGCGGAAAAAGGCCACAAATAAGGGTGGGCTATAGCCTAGGGGGGTGGGGCTGGCCAACTTCGTCCGCCGAAGTCGGAATGGCGCAAGACTTTGCGAGGTACCTCCATGTGCAAAAAATAGGCCGCGGGCACAGCAGCGCCGAAAAATAACCGCCCGAAAGCCGGGGCGCCACGTTCGTCCAGCGGAAAAAGGCCACAAAAACGGGTGGGCTATAGCCTTGGGGGGTGGGGCTGGCCGACTTCGTCCGCCGGACTCGGAATGGCGTGAGACTTTTCGAGGCACCTCCGTGTGCCAAAAGTAGGCCGCGGGCACAGCCACGTCCAAAATAACCGCCCGAAGGCCGGGGCGCCAAGTTCGTCCAGCGGAAAAAGGCCAGAAAAACGGGTGGGCTATATAGCCTTGGGGGGTGGGTCTGGCCTACTTCGTCTGCCGGACTCGGAATGGCGCGAGACTTTGCGAGGCGCCTCCGTGTGCCAAAAATAGGGCCCGGGCGCCAAGTTCGTCCAGCGGAAAAAGGCCACAAAAATGGGTGGGCTATAGCCTTGGGGGGTGTGGGGCTGGCCAACTTCGTCCGCCGTACTCGGAATGTTGCAAGACTTTGCGAGGTGCCTCCATGTGCAAAAAATAGGCCGCGGGCACAGCAGCGCCGAAAAATAACCTCCCGAAGGCCGGGGCGCCACGTTCGTCCAGCGGAAAAAGGCCACAAAAACGGGTGGGCTATAGCCTTGGGGGGTGCGGCAGGCCGACTTCGTCCGCCGGACTCGGAATGGCGTGAGACTTTTCGAGGCACCTCCGTGTGCCAAAAGTAGGCCGCGGGCACGGCCACGTCCAAAAATAACCGCCCGATGGCCGGGGCGCCAAGTTCGTCCAGCGGAAAAAGGCCAGAAAAACGGGTGGGCTATATAGCCTTGGGGGGTGGGGCTGGCCAACTTCGTCCGCCGGACTCGGAATGGCGCGAGACTTTGCGAGGCTCCTCCGTGTGCCGAAAATAGGCCGCGGGCACAGCCGCGCCCGAAGGCCCGGGCGCCAAGTTCGTCCAGCGGAAAAAGGCCACAAAAATGGGTGGGCTATAGCCTTGGGGGGTGGGGCTGGCCAACTTCGTCCGCCGGACTCGGAATGGCGCGAGGCTTTGTGAGGCACCTCCGGGTGCCAAAAATAGGCCGCGCGCACAGCCGCGCCCAAAAATAACCGCCCGAAGGCCGGGGCGCCAAGTTCGTCCAGCGGAAAAAGGCCACAAAAACGGGTGGGCTATATAGCCTTGGGGGGTGGGGCTGGCCAACTTCGTCCGCCGGACTCAGAATGGCGCGAGACTTTGCGAGGCGCCTCCGTGTGCCGAAAATAGGCCGCGGGCACAGCCGCGCCCGAAGGCCCGGGCGCCAAGTTCGTCCAGCGGAAAAAGGCCACAAAAATTGGTGGGCTATAGCCTTGGGGGGTAGGGCTGGCCGACTTCGTCCGCCGGACTCGGAATGGCCTGAGACTTTTCGAGGCACCTCCGTGTGCCAAAAGTAGGCCGCGGGCACAGCCACGTCCAAAAATAACCGCCCGAAGGCCGGGGCGCCAAGTTCGTCCAGCGGAAAAAGGCCAGAAAAACGGGTGGGCTATATAGCCTTGGGGGGTGGGGCTGGCCAACTTAGTCCGCCGGACTCAGAATGGCGCGAGACTTTGCGAGGCGCCTCCGTGTGCCAAAAATAGGGCGCGGGCACAGCCGCGCCCGAAGGCCCTGGCGCCAAGTTCGTCCAGCGGAAAAAGGCCACAAAAATGGGTGGGCTATAGCCTTGGGGTGTGGGGCTGGCCAACTTCGTCCGCCGTACTCGGAATGGCGCAAGACTTTGCGAGGTGCCTCCATGTGCAAAAAATAGGCCGCGGGCAAAAAATAGGCAGCGCCGAAAAATAACCGCCCGAAGGCCGGGGCGCCAAGTTCGTCCAGCGGAAAAAGGCCAGAAAAACGGGTGGGCTATATAGCCTTGGGGGGTGGGGCTGGCCAACTTCGTCCGCCGGACTCGGAATGGCACGAGACTTTGCGAGGCGCCTCCGTGTGCCGAAAATAGGCCGCGGGCACAGCCCCGCCCGAAGGCCCGGGCGCCAAGTTCGTCCAGCGGAAAAAGGCCACAAAAACGGGTGGGCTATAGCCTTGGGGGTTGGGGCTGGCCAACTTCGTCCGCCGCACTCGGAATGGTGCGAGACATTGCGAGGCGCCTCCGTGTACAAAAAATAGGCCGCGGGAACAGCCGCGCCCAAAAATAACCGCTTGAAGGCCGGGGCGCCAAGTTCGTCCAGCGGAAAAAGGCCACAAAAACGGGTGGGCTATAGCCTTGGGGGGTGGGGCTGGCCAACATCGTCCGCCGCACTCGGAATGGCGCGAGACTTTGCGAGGCACCTCCGGGTGCCAAAAATAGGCCACGGGCACAGCCGCGCCTAAAAATAACCGCCCGAAGGCCGGGGCGCCAAGTTCGTCCAGCGGAAAAAGGCCACAAAAACGGGTGGGCTATAGCCTTGGGGGGTGGGGCTGGCCAACTTCGTCCGCCGCACTCGGAATGGTACGAGACTTTGCGAGGTGCCTCCGTGTACAAAAAATAGGCCGCGGGAACAGCCGCGCCCAAAAATAACCGCTTGAAGGCCGGGGCGCCAAGTTCGTCCAGCGGAAAAAGGCCACAAAAACGGGTGGGCTATAGCCTTGGGGGGTGGGGCTGGCCAACTTCGTCCGCCGGACTCGGAATGGCGCGAGACTTTTCGAGGCGCCTCCGTGCACCCAAAATAGGCCGCGGGAACAGCCGCGCCCAAAAATAACCGCCCGAAGGCCGGGGCTTCAAGTTCGTCCAGCGGAAAAAGGCCACAAAAACGGGTGGGCTATAGCCTAGGGGGGTGGGGCTGGCCAACTTCGTCCGCCGGACTCGGAATGGCGCGAGACATTTTGAGGCGCCTCCATGCGCCAAAAATAGGCCGCGGGCACACCCTCGCTCAAAAATAACCGCCCGAAGGCCGGGGCGCCAAGTTAGTCCAGCGGAAAAAGGCCACAAATAAGGGTGGGCTATAGCCTAGGGGGGTGGGGCTGGCCAACTTCGTCCGCCGTACTCGGAATGACGCAAGACTTTGCGAGGTGCCTCCATGTGCAAAAAATAGGCCGCGGGCACCGCAGCGCCGAAAAATAACCGCCTGAAGGCCGGGGCGCCACGTTCGTCCAGCGGAAAAAGGCCACAAAAACGGGTGGGCTATAGCATTGGGGGGTGGGGCTGGCCGACTTCGTCCGCCGGACTCGGAATGGCGTGAGACTTTTCGAGGCTCCTCCGTGTGCCAAAAGTAGGCCGTGGGCACAGCCACGTCCAAAAATAACCGCCCGAAGGCCGGGGCGCCAAGTTAGTCCAGCGGAAAAAGGACACAAATAAGGGTGGGCTATAGCCTAGGGGGGTGGGGCTGGCCAACTTCGTCCGCCGTACTCGGAATGGCGCAAGACTTTGCGAGGTGCCTCCATGTGCAAAAAATAGGCCGCGGGCACCGCAGCGCCGAAAAATAACCGCCCGAAGGCCGGGGCGCCACGTTCGTCCAGCGGAAAAAGGCCACAAAAACGGGTGGGCTATAGCATTGGGGGGTGGGGCTGGCCGACTTCGTCCGCCGGACTCGGAATGGCGTGAGACTTTTCGAGGCACCTCCGTGTGCCAAAACTAGGCCGTGGGCACAGCCACGTCCAAAAATAACCGCCCGAAGGCCGGGGCGCCAAGTTCGTCCAGCGGAAAAAGGCCACAAAAACGGGTGGGCTATAGCCTTGGGGGGTGGGCCTGGCCAACTTCGTCCGCCGGATTTGGAATGGCGTGAGACTTTTCGAGGCACCTCTGTGTTCCAAAAGCAGGCCGCGGGCACAGCCACGTCCAAAAATAACCGCCCGAAGGCCGGGGCGCCAAGTTCGTCCAGCGGAAAAAGGCCAGAAAAACGGGTGGGCTATAGCCTTGGGGGGTGGGGCTGGCCAACTTCGTCCGCCGGACTCGGAATGGCGCGCGACTTTGCGAGGCGCCTCCGTGTGCCAAAAATAGGCCCCGGGCTCAGCCGCGCCCAAAAATAACAGCCCGAAGGCCGGGGCGCCAAGTTCGTCCAGCGGAAAAAGGCCACAAAAACGGGTGGGCTATAACCTTGGGGGGTGGGGCTGGCGAACTTCGTCCGCCGGACTCGGAATGGTGCGAGACTTTGCGAGGCTCCTCCGGGTGCCAAAAATAGGCCGCGGGCACAGCCGCGACCAAAAATTACCGCCCGAAGGCCGGGGCGCCAAGTTCGTCCAGCGGAAAAAGGCCACAAAAACGGGTGGGCTATAGCCTTGGGGGGTGGGGCCTGCCAACTTGGTCCGCCGGACTCGGAATGGTGTGAGACTTCGTGAGGCGCCTCCATGTGCCAAAAATAGGCCGCAGCCACAGCCGCGCCCAAAAATAACCGCCCGAAGGCCGGGGCGCCAAGTTCGTCCAGCGGAAAAAGGCCACAAAAACGGGTGGGCTATAGCCTTCGGGGGTGGTGCTGGCCAACTTCGTCCGCCGGACTCGGAACGGCGCGAGGCATTGCGAGGCGCCTCCGTGTGCAAAAAATAGTCCGCGGGCACAGCCGCGCCCAAAAATATCGCCCGAAGGCCGGGGCGCCAAGTTCATTCAGCGGAAAAAGGCCACAAAAACGGGTGGGCTATAGCCTTGGGGGGTGGGGCTGGCCAACTTCGTCCGCCGCACTCGGAATGGCGCGAGACTTTGCGAGGTTACTCCGTGTACCAAAAATAGGCCACGGGAACAGCCGCACCCAAAAATAACCGCCCGAAGGCCGGGGCGCCAAGTTCGTCCAGCGGAAAAAGGCCACAAAAACGGGTGGGCTATAGCCTTGGGGGGTGGGGCTGGCCAACTTCGTCCGCCAGACTCGGAATGGCACGAGACTTTTCGAGGCACCTCCGTGCGCCAAAAATAGGCCGCGGGGTCATCCGCGCCCAAAAATAACCGCCCGAAGGCCGGGGCGCCAAGTTCGTCCAGCGGAAAAAGGCCACAAAAACGGGTGGGCTATAGCCTTGGGGGGTGGGCCTGGCCAACTTCGTCCGCCGGACTCAGAATGGCGCGACACTTTGCGAGGCACCTCCGTGTTCCAAAAATAGGCCGCGGGCACAGCCATGCCCAAAAAGAACCGACCGAAGGCCGGGGCGCCAAGTTCGTCCAGCGGAAAAAGGCCACAAAAATGGGTGGGCTATAGCCTTGGGGTGTGGGGCTGGCCAACTCTGTCCGCCGGACTCGGAATGGTGCGAGACTTTGCGAGGCACCTCCGTGTGCCAAAAATAGGCCGCGGACACAGCCGCGCCCAAAAATAACCGCCCGAAGGCCGGGTCGCCAAGTTCATCCAGCGGAAAAAGGCCACAAAAACGGGTGGGCTATAGCCTTGGGGGTGGGGCCGGCCAACTTCGTCCGCCGGACTCGGAATGGCGCGACACTTTGCGAGGCAGCTCCGTGTTCCAAAAATAGGCCGCGGGCACAGCCGTGCCCAAAAAGAACCGACCGAAGGCCGGGGCGCCAAGTTCGTCCAGCGGAAAAAGGCAACAAAAATGGGTGGGCTATAGCCTTGGGGTGTGGGGCTGGCCAACTCCGTCCGCCGGACTCGGAATGATGCGAGACTTTGCAAGGCACCTCCGTGTGCCAAAAATAGGCCGCGGGCACAGCCGCGCCCAAAAATAACCGCCCGAAGGCCGGGGCGCCAAGTTCGTCCAGCGGAAAAAGGCCACAAAAACGGGTGGGCTATAGCCTTGGGGGGTGGGGATGGCCAACTTCGTCCGCCGGACTCGGAATGGCGCGAGACATTGCGAGGTGCCTCCGTGTGCTAAAAATAGGCCGCGGGCACAGCCGCGCCCAAAAATAACCTCCCGAAGGCCGGGCCGTCAAGTTCGTCCAGCGGAAAAAGGCCACAAAAACGGGTGGGCTATAGCCTTGGGGGGTGGGGCTGGCCAACTTCGTCCGCCGGACTCGGAGTGACGCGTGACTTTGCGGCGTGCATCCGGTGTGCCAAAAATTGGCCGCGGGCACAGCCGCGCCCAAAAATAACCGCCCGAAGACCGGGGCGCGAAGTTCGTCCAGCGGAAAAAGGCCACAAATACGGGTGGGCTATAGCCTTGGGGGGTGGGGCTGGCCAACTTCGTCCGCCGGACTCGGAATGGTGCGAGACATTGCGAGGCACCTCCGTGTGCCAAAAATAGGCCGCGGGCACAGCCCCGCCCAAAAATAACCGCCCGAAGGCCGGGGCGCCAAGTTTGTCCAGCGGAAAAAGGCCACAAAAACGGGTGGGTTATAGCCTTGGGGGGTGGGGCAGGCCAACTTCGTCCGCCTGACTCGGAATGGTGCTAGACTTTTCGAGGCACCTCCGTGTGCCAAAAATAGTCCGCGGGAACAACCGCGCCCAAAAATAACCGCCCGAAAGCCGGCGCGCCAAGTTTGTCCAGCGCAAAAAGGCCACAAAAACGGGTGGGCTATAGCCTTGGGGGGTGTGGATGGCCAACTTCGTCCGCCGGACTCGGAATGGCGCGAGACATTGCGAGGCACCTCCGTGTGCAAAAATAGGCCACGGGCACAGCCGCGCCGAAAAATAACTGCCCGAAGGCCGGGGCGCCAAGTTCGTCCAGCGGAAAAAGTCCACAAATACGGGTGGGCTATAGCCTTGGGGGGTGGGGCTGGCCAACTTCGTCCGCCGGACTCGGAATGGTGCGAGACTTTGCGAGGCACCTCCGTGTGCCAAAAATAGGCCGCGGGCACAGCCGCGCCCAAAAATAACCGCCCGAAGGCCGGGGCGCCAAGTTCGTCCAGCGGAAAAAGGCCACAAAAGCGGGTAGGTTATAGCCTTGGGGGGTGGGGCTGGCCAACTTCGTCCGCCTGACTCGGAATAGTGCGAGACTTTGTGAGGCACCTCCGTGTGCCAAACATAGGCCGCGGGCACAGCCGCGCCCAAAAATAACCGCCCGAAGGCCGGGTCGCCAAGTTCGTCCAGCGGAAAAATGCCACAAAAACGGGTGGGCTATAGCCTTGGGAGGTGGGGCTGGCCAACTTCGTCCGCCGGACTCGGAATAGCGCGAGACTTTGCGAGGCGCGTCTGTGTGCCAAAATAGGCCGTGGGCACAGCCGCGCCCAAAAATAACCGCCCGAAGGCCGGGGCGCCAAGTTCGCCCAGCGGAAAAAGGCCACAAAAACGGGTGGGCTATAGCTTTTGGGGGTAGGGCCGGCCAACTTCGTCCGCCGGACTCGGAATGGCGCGAGACTTTGCGAGGCGCCTATGTGTGCCAAAAATAGGCCGCGGGCACAGCCGCCCCCAAAAATAACCGCCCGACGGCCGGGGCGCCAATTTCGTCCAGCGGAAAAAGGCCACAAATACGGGTGGGCTATAGCTTGGGGGGTGGGGCTGGCCAACTTCGCCCGCCGGACTCGGAATGACGCGAGACTTTGCGAGGCGCCTCTGTGTGCTAAAAATAGGCCGCCGGCACAGCCGCACCCAAAAATAACCGCCCGAAGGACGGGGCACCAAGTTCCTCCAGCGGAAAAAGGCCACAAAAACGGGTGGGCTATAGCCTTGGGGGGTGGGGCTGGCCAACTTCGTCCGCCGGACTCGGAATGGCTCGAGACTTTGCGAGGCGCCTCCATGTGCCAAAAATAGGCCGCGGGCACAGCCGTGCCCAAAAATAACCACCCGAAGGCCGGGGCGCCAAATTCGTCCAGCGGAAAAAGGCCACAAATACGGGTGGGCTATAGCCTTGGGGGGTGGGGCTGGCCACCTTCATCCGCCGGACTCGGAATGGCGCGAGACTTTGCGATGCACCTCCGTGTGCCAAAAATAGGCCGCGGGCACAGCCGTGCGCAAAAATAACCGCCCAAAGGCCGGGGCACCAAGTTCGTCCAGCGGAAAAAGGCCACAAATACGGGTGGGCTATAGCCTTGGGGGGTGGGGCTGGCCAACTTCGTCCGCCGGACTCGGAATGCCGCGAGACTTTGCGAGGTGCCTCCGTGTGAAAAAAATAGGCCGCGGGCACAGCCGCACCCAAAAATAACCGCCTGAAGGCCGGGGCGCCAGGTTCGTCCAGCGGAAAAAGGCCACAAATACGGGTGGGCTATAGCCTTGGGTGGTGGGGCTGGCCCACTTCGTCCGCCGGCCTCGGAATGGCGTGAGACTTTGCGAGGCACCTCCGTGTGCCAAAAATAGGCCGCGGGCACAGCCACGCCCAAAAATAACCGCCCGAAGGCCGGGGGGCCAAGTTCGTCCAGCGGAAAAAGGCCACAAAAACGGGTGGGCTATAGCCTTGGGGGGTGGGGCTGGCCGACTTCGTCCGCCGGACTCGGAATGGTGCGAGACTTTGCGAGGCACCTCCGTGGGCCAAAAATAGGCCGCGGACAAAGCCGCTCCCAAAAATAACAGCCTGAAGGCCGGGGCGCCAGGTTCGTCCAGCGGAAAAAGGCCACAAATACGGCTGGGCTATAGCCTTGGGGGGTGGGGCTGGCCGACTTCGTTCGCCGGACTCGGAATGGTGCGAGACTTTGCGAGGCACCTCCGTGTGCCAAAAATAGGCCGCGGACAAAGCCGCGCCCAAAAATAACCGCCCGAAGGCCGGGGCGCCAAGTTCGCCAAGCGGAAAAAGGCCACAAAAACGGGTGGGCTATAGCCTTGCGGGGTCGGGCTGGCCAACTTCGTCCGCCGGACTCGGAATGCCGCGAGTCAATGCGAGGTGCCTCCGTGTGCCAAAAATAGGTCGCGGGTACAGCCGCGCCCAAAAATAACCGCCCGAAGGCCGGGGCGCAAAGTTCGTCCAGCGGAAAAAGGCCACAAAAACGGGTGGGCTATAGCCTTGCGGGGTGGGGCTGGCCAACTTCGTCCGCCGGACTCGGAATGCCGCGAGACATTGCGAGGTGCCTCCGTGTGCCCAAAATAGGCCGCGGGCACAGCCGCGCCCAAAAATAACCGCCCGAAGGCCGGGCCGTCAAGTTCGTCCAGCGGAAAAAGGCCACAAAAACGGGTGGGCTATAGCCTTGGGGGGTGGGGGTGGGGCTGGCCAACTTCGTCCGCCGGACTCGGAATGGCGCTAGACTTTGCAAGGCGCCTCCGTGTGCCAAAAATAGGCCGCGGGCAAATCCGTGTCCAAAAATAACCGCCCGAAGGCCGGGGCGCCAAGTTCGTCCAGCGAAAAAAGGCCACAAATACGGGTGGGCTATAACCTTGGGGGGTGGGGCTGGCCATCTTCGTCCGCCGGACTCGGAATGGCGCGAGACTTTGTGAGGTGCCTCCGTGTGCAAAAAATAGGCCGCGGGCACAGCCGCGCTAAAAAATAACCGCCCGAAGGCCGGGGCTCCAATTTCATCCTGCGGAAAAAGGCCACAAATACGGGTGGGCTATAGCCTTGGGGGGTGGGGCTGGCCAACTTCGTCCGCCGGACTCGGAATGGCGCGAGACTTTGCGAGGTGCGTCTGTGTGCCAAAAATAGGCCGCGGGGACAGCCGCGCCAAAAATAACCGACCGAAGGCCGGGGCGCCAAGTTCGTCCAGCGGAAAAAGGCCACAAAAACGGGTGGGCTATAGCTTTTGGGGGTGGGGCCGGCCCACTTCGTCCGCCGCACTCGGAATGGCGCGAGACTTTGCGACGCGCCTCCGTATGCCCAAAATAGGCCGCGGGCACAGCCGCGCCCAAAAATAACCGACCGAAGGCCGGGGCGCCAAGTTCGTCCAGCGGAAAAAGGCCACAAAAACGGGTGGGCTATAGCTTTTGGGGGTGGGGCTGGCCAACTTCGTCCGCCGGACTCGGAATGGCGCGAGACTTTGCGAGGCACCTCTGTGTGCCAAAATTAGGCCACCGGCACAGCCGTGCCCAAAAATAACCGCCCGAAGGACGGGGCACCAAGTTCCTCCAGCGGAAAAAGGCCACAAAAACGGGTGGGCTATAGCTTTTGGGGGTGGGGCCGGCCCACTTCGTCCGCCGCACTCGGAATGGCGCGAGACTTTGCGACGCGCCTCCGTATGCCCAAAATAGGCCGCGGGCACAGCCGCGCCCAAAAATAACCGCCCGAAGGCCGGGGCGCCATGTTCGTCCAGCGGAAAAAGGCCACAAAAACGGGTGGGCTATAGCCTTGGGTGGTGGGGCCGGCCAACTTCGTCCGCCGGACTCGGAATGGCTCGAGACTTTGCAAGGCACCTCCGTGTGCCAAAAATAGGCCGTGGGCACAGCCGTGCCCAAAAATAACCGACCGAAGGCCGGGGCACCAAGTTCGTCCAGCGGAAAAAGGCCACAAATACGGGTGGGCTATAGCCTTGGGGGCTGGGGCTGGCCAACTTCGTCCGCCGGACTCGGAATGCCGCGAGACTTTGCGAGGCACCTCCGTGTGAAAAAAATAGGCCGCGGGGACAGCCGCGCCAAAAATAACCGACCGAAGGCCGGGGCGCCAAGTTCGTCCAGCGGAAAAAGGCCACAAAAACGGGTGGGCTATAGCCTTGCGGGGTGGGGCTGGCCAACTTCGTCCGCCGGACTCGGAATGCCGCGAGACATTACGAGGTGCCTCCGTGTGCCCAAAATAGGCCGCGGGCACAGCCGCGCCCAAAAATAACCGACCGAAGGCCGGGGCGCCAAGTTCGTCCAGCGGAAAAAGGCCACAAAAACGGGTGGGCTATAGCTTTTGGGGGTGGGGCCGGCCCACTTCGTCCGCGGCACTCGGAATGGCGCGAGACTTTGCGACGCGCCTCCGTATGCCCAAAATAGGCCGCGGGCACAGCCGCGCCCAAAAATAACCGACCGAAGGCCGGGGCGCCAAGTTCGTCCAGCGGAAAAAGGCCACAAAAACGGGTGGGCTATAGCTTTTGGGGGTGGGGCTGGCCAACTTCGTCCGCCGGACTCGTAATGGCGCGAGACTTTGCGAGGCACCTCTGTGTGCCAAAAATAGGCCACCGGCACAGCCGTGCCCAAAAATAACCGCCCGAAGGACGGGGCAACAAGTTCCTCCAGCGGAAAAAGGCCACAAAAACGGGTGGGCTATAGCTTTTGGGGGTGGGGCCGGCCCACTTCGTCCGCCGCACTCGGAATGGCGCGAGACTTTGCGACGCGCCTCCGTATGCCCAAAATAGGCCGCGGGCACAGCCGCGCCCAAAAATAACCGCCCGAAGGCCGGGGCGCCATGTTCGTCCAGCGGAAAAAGGCCACAAAAACGGGTGGGCTATAGCCTTGGGGGGTGGGGCTGGCCAACTTCGTCCGCCGGACTCGGAATGGCTCGAGACTTTGCAAGGCACCTCCGTGTGCCAAAAATAGGCCGTGGGCACAGCCGTGCCCAAAAATAACCGACCGAAGGCCGGGGCACCAAGTTCGTCCAGCGGAAAAAGGCCACAAATACGGGTGGGCTATAGCCTTGGGGGCTGGGGCTGGCCAACTTCGTCCGCTGGACTCGGAATGCCGCGAGACTTTGCGAGGCACCTCCGTGTGAAAAAAATAGGCCGCGGGGACAGCCGCGCCAAAAATAACCGACCGAAGGCCGGGGCGCCAAGTTCGTCCAGCGGAAAAAGGCCACAAAAACGGGTGGGCTATAGCCTTGCGGGGTGGGGCTGGCCAACTTCGTCCGCCGGACTCGGAATGCCGTGAGACATTGCGAGGTGCCTCCGTGTGCCCAAAATAGGCCGCGGGCACAGCCGCGCCCAAAAATAACCGACCGAAGGCCGGGGCGCCAAGTTCGTCCAGCGGAAAAAGGCCACAAAAACGGGTGGGCTATAGCTTTTGGGGGTGGGGCTGGCCAACTTCGTCCGCCGGACTCGGAATGGCGCGAGACTTTGCGAGGCGCCTCTGTGTGCCAAAAATAGGCCACCGGCACGGCCGTGCCCAAAAATAACCGCCCGAAGGACGGGGCACCAAGTTCCTCCAGCGGAAAAAGGCCACAAAAACGGGTGGGCTATAGCCTTGGGGGGTGGGGCTGGCCAACTTCGTCCGCCGGACTCGGAATGGCTCGAGACTTTGCAAGGCACCTCCGTGTGCCAAAAATAGGCCATGGGCACATCCGTGCCCAAAAATAACCGCCCGAAGGCCGGGGCGCCAAGTTCGTCCAGCGGAAAAAGGCCACAAATACGGGTGGGCTATAGCCTTGGGGGTGGGGCTGGCCAACTTCATCCGCCGGACTCGGAATGGCACGAGACTTTGCAAGGCACCTCCGTGTGCCAAAAATAGGCCGCGGGCACAGCCGTGCCCAAAAATAACCGACCGAAGGCCGGGGCACCAAGTTCGTCCAGCGGAAAAAGGCCACAAATACGGGTGGGCTATAGCCTTGGGGGCTGGGGCTGGCCAACTTCGTCCGCCGGACTCGGAATGCCGCGAGACTTTGCGAGGCACCTCCGTGTGAAAAAAATAGGCCGCGGGGACAGCCGCGCCAAAAATAACCGACCGAAGGCCGGGGCGCCAAGTTCGTCCAGCGGAAAAAGGCCACAAAAACGGGTGGGCTATAGCTTTTGGGGGTGGGGCCGGCCAACTTCGTCCGCCGCACTCGGAATGGCGCGAGACTTTGCGACGCGCCTCCGTATGCCAAAAATAGGCCGCGGGCACAGCCGCGCCCAAAAATAACCGCCCGAAGGCCGGGGCGCCATGTTCGTCCAGTGGATAAAGGCCACAAATACGGGTGGGCTATAGGCTTGGGGGCTGGGGCTGGCCAACTTCGTCCGCCGGACTCGGAATGCCGCGAGACTTTGTGAGGCACCTCCGTGTGAAGAAAATAGGCCGCGGGCACAGCCGCGCCCAAAAATAACCGCCTGAAGGCCGGGGCGCCAGGTTCGACCAGCGGAAAAAGGCCACAAATACGGGTGGGCTATAGCCTTGGGGGGTGGGGCTGGCCCACTTCGTCCGCCGGCCTCGGAATGGCGTGAGACTTTGCGAGGCGCCTCCGTGTGCCAATAATAGGCCGCGGGCACAGCCTCACCAAAAAATAACCGCCCGAAGGCCGGGACGCCAAGTTCGTCCAGCGGAAAAAGGCCACAAAAACGGGCGGGCTATAGCCTTGGGGGGTGGGGCTGGCCAACTTCGTCCGCCAGAAAGGGAATGGCGCGAGACTTTGTGAGGCGCCTCCGTGTGCCAAAAATAGGCCGCGGGCACATCCTCGCCCAAAACTAACCGCCCGAAGGCCGGGGAGCAAAGTTCGTCCAGCGGAAAAAGGCCACAAAAACGGGTGGGCTATAGCCTTGGGGGGTGGGGCTGGCCAACTTCGTCCACCGGCCTCGGAATGGCGTGAGACTTTGTGAGGCACCTCCGTGTGCGAAAAATAGGCCGCGGGCACAGGCGTGCCCAAAAATAACCACCCGAAGGCCGGGGCGCCAAGTTCGTCCAGCGGAAAAATCCCACAAAAACAGGTGGGCTATAGCCTTGGGGGGTGGGGCTGGCCAACTTCGTCCGCCGGACTCCGAATGGCGCGAGACTTTGCGAGGCGCCTCTGTGTGCCAAAAATAGGCCACCGGCACAGCCGTGCCCAAAAATAACCGCCCGAAGGATGGGGCACCAAGTTCCTCCAGCGGAAAAAGGCCACAAATACGGGTGGGCTATAGCCTTGGGTGGTGGGGCTGGCCAACTTCGTCCGCCGGCCTCGGAATGGCGTGAGACTTTGCGAGGCACCTCCGTGTGCCAAAAATAGGCCGCGGGCACAGCCACGCCCAAAAATAACCGCCCGAAGGCCGGGGCGCCAAGTTCGTCCAGCGGAAAATGGCCACAAAAACGGGTGGGCTATAGCCTTGGGGGGTGGGGCTGGCCGACTTCGTCCGCCGGACTCGGGATGGTGCGAGACTTTGCGAGGCACCTCCGCGTGCCAAAAATAGGCCGCGGACAAAGCCGCGCCCAAAAATAACAGCCTGAAGGCCGGGGCGCCAGGTTCGTCCAGCGGAAAAAGGCCACAAATACGGGTGGGCTATAGCCTTGGGGGGTGGGGCTGGCCAACTTCGTCCGCCAGACTTGGAATGGCGCGAGACTTTGCGAGGCACCTCCGTGTGCCAAAAATAGGCCGCGGGCACAGCCACACCCAAAAATAACCGCCCGAAGGCCGGGGCGCCAAGTTCGTGCAGCGCAAAAAGGCCACAAATACGGGTGGGCTATAGCCTTGGGGGGTGGGGCTGGCCAACTTCGTCCGCCGGACTCGGAATGGCGTGAGACTTTGCGAGGCGCCTCCGTGTGCACAAATTAGGCCGCGGGCACAGCCGTGCCCAAAAATAACGGCCCGAAGGCCGTGGCGTCAAGTTCGTCCGGAGGAAAAAGGACACAAAAACGGGTGGGCTATAGCCTTGGGGGGTGGGCCTGGCCAGCTTCGTCCACCGGACTCGGAATGGCGCGAGACTTTCCGAGGCCCCTCTGTGTGAAAGAAATAGGCCGCGGGCACAGCCGCGCCCAAAAATAACCGCCTGAAGGCCGTGGCGCCAAGTTCGTCCAGCGGAAAAAGGCCACAAAAACAGGTGGGCTATAGCCTTGGGGGGTGGGGCTGGCCAACTTCGTCCGCCGGACTCGGAATGGCTCGAGACTTTGCGAGGTGCCTCCGTGGGCCAAAAATAGGCCGAGGGCACAGCCTCGCCCAAAAATAACCGCCCGATGGCCGGGATGCCAAGTTCGTCCAGCGTAAAAAGGCCACAAAAACGGGTGGGCTATAGCCTTGGGGGGTGGGGCTGGCCAACTTCGTCCGCCAGACTGGGAATGGCGCGAGACTTTGCGAGGCGCCTCCGTGTGCCAAAAATAGGCCGCGGGCACAGCCTCGCCCAAAACTAACCGCCCGAAGGCCGGGGAGCAAAGTTCGTCCAGCGGAAAAAGGCCACAAAAACGGGTGGGCTATAGCCTTGGGGGGTGGGGCTGGCCAACTTCCTCCGCCGGACTCGGAATGGTGCGAGACTTTGTGAGGCCCGTCCGTGTGCCAAAAATAGGCCGCGGGCACAGCCACGCCCAAAAATAACCGTCCGAAGGCCGGGGCGCCAAGTTCGTCCAGCGGAAAAAGGCCACAAAAACGGGTGGGCTATAGCCTTGGGGGGTGGGGCTGGCCAACTTCGTCCGCCGGACACGGAATGGTGCGAGACTTTGTGAGGCCCGTCCGTGTGCCAAAAATAGGCAGCGGGCGCAGCCGCGCCCAAAAATAACCGTCCGAAGGCTGGGGCGCCAAGTTCGTCCAGCGGAAAAAGGCCACAAAAACGGGTGGGCTATAGCCTTGGGGGGTGGGGCTGGCCAACTTCGTCCGCCGGACTCGGAATGTTGTGAGACTTTGTGAGGCCCGTCCGTGTGCCAAAAATAGGCCGCGGGCGCAGCCGCGCCCAAAAATAACCTCCCGAAGGCCGGGGCACCAAGTTCGTCTAGCAGAAAAAGGCCACAAATACGGGTGGGCTATAGCCTTGGGGGGTGGGGCTTGCCAACTTCGTCCGCGGGACTCGGAATGGTTAGAGACTTTGCGAGGTGCCTCCCTGTGCCAAAAATAGGCCGCGGGCACAGCCGCGCCCAAAAATAACCACTCGAAGGCCGGGGCGCCAAGTTCGTCCAGCGGAAAAAAGCCACAAAAACGGGTGGGCTATAGGCTTGGGGGGTGGGGCTGGCCAACTTCTTCCACCGGGCTCGGAATAGCGCTAGACTTCGCGAGGCGCCTCCGTGTACCAAAAATAGGCCGTGGTCACAGCCGCGCCCAAAAATAACCTCCCGAAGGCCGGGGTGCCAAGTTCGTCCAGCAGAAAAAAGCCACAAAAACGGGTGGGCTATAGGCTTGGGGGGTGGGGCTGGCCAACTTCGTCCGCCGGACTCGGAATGGCGTGAGACTTTGCGACGCACCTCCGTGTGCCAAAAATAGGCCGCGGGTACAGCCGCGCACAAAAATAACCACACAAAGGCCGGGGCACCAAGTTCGTCCAGCGGAAATAAGCCACGAAAACGGGTGGGCTATAGCCTTGGGGGGTGGGGCTGGCCAACTTCGTCCACCGGACTCGGAATAGCGCGAGACTTTGCGAGGTGCCTCCGTGTGCCAAAAATAGGCCGCGGGTACAGCCGCGCACAAAAATAACCACACAAAGGCCGGGGCACCAAGTTCGTCCAGCGGAAATAAGCCACGAAAACGGGTGGGCTATAGCCTTGGGGGGTGGGGCTGGCCAACTTCGTCCACCGGACTCGGAATAGCGCGAGACTTTGCGAGGTGCCTCCGTGTACCAAAAATAGGACGCGGGCACAGCCGCGCCCAAAAATAACCACCCGAAGGCCGGGGCACCAAGTTCGTCCAGCGGAAAAAGGCCACAAAAATGGGTGGGCTATAGGCTTGGGGGGTGGGGCTGGCCAACTTCGTCCGCCGGACTCGGAATGGCGTGATACTTTGCGAGGCGCCTCCGTGTACGAAAAATAGGCCGTGGTCACAGCCGTGCCCAAAAATAACTGCCCGAAGGCCGGGGCGCCAAGTTCGTCCAGCGGAAAAAGGCAACAAATACGGGTGGGCTATAGCCTTGGGGGGTGGGGCTGGCCAAATTTGTCCGCCGGACTCGGAATAGCGCGAGACTTTGCGAGGCATCTCCGTGTGCCAAAAATAGGCCGCGGGAACAGCCGTGCCCAAAAATAACCGCCCGAAGGCCGAGGCGCCAAGTTCGTCCAGCGGAAAAAGGCCACAAAAACGGGTGGGCTATAGGCTTGGGGGGTGGGGCTGGCCAACTTCGTCCGCCGGACTCGAAATGGCGCGAGACTTTGCGACGCACCTCCGTGTGCTAAAAATAGGCCGCGGGCACAGCCGCGCACTAAAATAACCACCCGAAGGCCGGGGCACCAAGTTCGTCCTGCGCAAAAAGGCCACAAAAACGGGTGGGCTATAGCCTAGGGGGGAGGGGCTGGCCAACTTCGTCCGCCGGACTTGGAATGGCGAGAGAATTTGCGAGGCACCTCCGTGTGCCAAAAATAGGCTGCGGGCACAGCCGCGTCCAAAAATAACCGCCCGAAGGCCGGGGCGCCAAGTTCGTCCAGCGGAAAAAGGCCACAAAAACGGGTGGGCTATAGGCTTGGGGGGTGGGGCTGGCCAACTTCGTCCGCCGGACTCGGAATGGCGTGAGACTTTGCGACGTACCTCCGTGTGCCAAAAATAGGCCGCGGGTACAGTCGCGCACAAAAATAACCACACAAAGGCCGGGGCACCAAGTTCGTCCAGCGGAAATAAGCCACGAAAACGGGTGGGCTATAGCCTTGGGGGGTGGGGCTGGCCAACTTCGTCCACCGGACTCGGAATAGCGCGAGACTTTGCGAGGTGCCTCCGTGTGCCAAAAATAGGCCGCGGGTACAGCCGCGCACAAAAATAACCACACAAAGGCCGGGGCACCAAGTTCGTCCAGCGGAAATAAGCCACGAAAACGGGTGGGCTATAGCCTTGGGGGGTGGGGCTGGCCAACTTCGTCCACCGGACTCGGAATAGCGCGAGACTTTGCGAGGTGCCTCCGTGTACCAAAAATAGGACGCGGGCACAGCCGCGCCCAAAAATAACCACCCGAAGGCCGGGGCACCAAGTTCGTCCAGCGGAAAAAGGCCACAAAAATGGGTGGGCTATAGGCTTGGGGGGTGGGGCTGGCCAACTTCGTCCGCCGGACTCGGAATGGCGTGAGACTTTGCGAGGCGCCTCCGTGTGCGAAAAATAGGCCGTGGTCACAGCCGTGCCCAAAAATAACTGCCCGAAGGCCGGGGCGCCAAGTTCGTCCAGCGGAAAAAGGCAACAAATACGGGTGGGCTATAGCCTTGGGGGGTGGGGCTGGCCAAATTTGTCCGCCGGACTCGGAATAGCGCGAGACTTTGCGAGGCATCTCCGTGTGCCAAAAATAGGCCGCGGGAACAGCCGTGCCCAAAAATAACCGCCCGAAGGCCGAGGCGCCAAGTTCGTCCAGCGGAAAAAGGCCACAAAAACGGGTGGGCTATAGGCTTGGGGGGTGGGGCTGGCCAACTTCGTCCGCCGGACTCGAAATGGCGCGAGACTTTGCGACGCACCTCCGTGTGCTAAAAATAGGCCGCGGGCACAGCCGCGCACTAAAATAACCACCCGAAGGCCGGGGCACCAAGTTCGTCCTGCGCAAAAAGGCCACAAAAACGGGTGGGCTATAGCCTAGGGGGGAGGGGCTGGCCAACTTCGTCCGCCGGACTTGGAATGGCGAGAGAATTTGCGAGGCACCTCCGTGTGCCAAAAATAGGCTGCGGGCACAGCCGCGTCCAAAAATAACCGCCCGAAGGCCGGGGCGCCAAGTTCGTCCAGCGGAAAAAGGCCACAAAAACGGGTGGGCTATAGGCTTGGGGGGTGGGGCTGGCCAACTTCGTCCGCCGGACTCGGAATGGCGTGAGACTTTGCGACGCACCTCCGTGTGCCAAAAATAGGCCGCGGGTACAGCCGCGCACAAAAATAACCACACAAAGGCCGGGGCACCAAGTTCGTCCAGCGGAAATAAGCCACGAAAACGGGTGGGCTATAGCCTTGGGGGGTGGGGCTGGCCAACTTCGTCCACCGGACTCGGAATAGCGCGAGACTTTGCGAGGTGCCTCCGTGTGCCAAAAATAGGCCGCGGGTACAGCCGCGCACAAAAATAACCACACAAAGGCCGGGGCACCAAGTTCGTCCAGCGGAAATAAGCCACGAAAACGGGTGGGCTATAGCCTTGGGGGGTGGGGCTGGCCAACTTCGTCCACCGGACTCGGAATAGCGCGAGACTTTGCGAGGTGCCTCCGTGTACCAAAAATAGGACGCGGGCACAGCCGCGCCCAAAAATAACCACCCGAAGGCCGGGGCACCAAGTTCGTCCACCGGAAAAAGGCCACAAAAATGGGTGGGCTATAGGCTTGGGGGGTGGGGCTGGCCAACTTCGTCCGCCGGACTCGGAATGGCGTGAGACTTTGCGAGGCGCCTCCGTGTACGAAAAATAGGCCGTGGTCACAGCCGTGCCCAAAAATAACTGCCCGAAGGCCGGGGCGCCAAGTTCGTCCAGCGGAAAAAGGCAACAAATACGGGTGGGCTATAGCCTTGGGGGGTGGGGCTGGCCAAATTTGTCCGCCGGACTCGGAATAGCGCGAGACTTTGCGAGGCATCTCCGTGTGCCAAAAATAGGCCGCGGGAACAGCCGTGCCCAAAAATAACCGCCCAAAGGCCGAGGCGCCAAGTTCGTCCAGCGGAAAAAGGCCACAAAAACGGGTGGGCTATAGGCTTGGGGGGTGGGGCTGGCCAACTTCGTCCGCCGGACTCGAAATGGCGCGAGACTTTGCGACGCACCTCCGTGTGCTAAAAATAGGCCGCGGGCACAGCCGCGCACTAAAATAACCACCCGAAGGCCGGGGCACCAAGTTCGTCCTGCGCAAAAAGGCCACAAAAACGGGTGGGCTATAGCCTAGGGGGGAGGGGCTGGCCAACTTCGTCCGCCGGACTTGGAATGGCGAGAGAATTTGCGAGGCACCTCCGTGTGCCAAAAATAGGCTGCGGGCACAGCCGCGTCCAAAAATAACCGCCCGAAGGCCGGGGCGCCAAGTTCGTCCAGCGGAAAAAGGCCACAAAAACGGGTGGGCTATAGGCTTGGGGGGTGGGGCTGGCCAACTTCGTCCGCCGGACTCGGAATGGCGTGAGACTTTGCGACGTACCTCCGTGTGCCAAAAATAGGCCGCGGGTACAGCCGCGCACAAAAATAACCACACAAAGGCCGGGGCACCAAGTTCGTCCAGCGGAAATAAGCCACGAAAACGGGTGGGCTATAGCCTTGGGGGGTGGGGCTGGCCAACTTCGTCCACCGGACTCGGAATAGCGCGAGACTTTGCGAGGTGCCTCCGTGTGCCAAAAATAGGCCGCGGGCACAGCCGCGACCAAAAATAACCGCCCGAAGGCCGGGGCGCCAAGTTCGTCCAGCGGAAAAAGGGCACAAAAACGGGTGGGCTATAGCCTTGGGGGGTGGGGCTGGCCAACTTCGTCCGCCGGACTCGGAATGGCGCGAGACTTTGCGAGGCGCCTCCGTGTGCCAAAAATAGGCCGCGGGCTCAGCCGCGCCCAAAAATAACCGCCCGAAGGCCGGGACGCCAAGTTCGTCCAGCGGAAAAAGGCCACAAAAACGGGTGGGCTATAGCCTTGGGGGGTGGGGCTGGCCAACTTCGTCCGCCATACTCGGAATGGCGCGAGACTTTGTAAGGCGCCTCCGTGTGCCAAAAATAGGCCACGGGCCCAGCCGCGCCCAAAAATAACCGCCAGAAGGCCGGGGCGCCAATTTCGTCCAGCGAAAAAAGTTCACAAAAACGGGTGGGCTATAGCCTTGGGGGCTAGGGCTGGCAGACTTCGTCCACCGGACTCGGAATGGTGCGAGACTTTGCGAGGCACCTCCATGTGCCAAAAATAGGCCGCGGGCACAGCCGCGTCAAAAAATAACCACCCGAAGGCCGGGGCTCCAATTTCGTCCAGCGGAAAAAGGCCACAAAAACGGGTGGGCTATAGCCTTGGGGGGTGGGGCTGGCCAACTTCGTCCGCCGTACTCGGAATGGCGCGAGACTTTGCGAGGGGCCTCCGTGTGCCAAAAATAGGCCGCGGGCACAGCCGCGCCCAAAAATAACACCCCGAAGGCCGGGGCGCCAAGTTCGTCCAGCGGAAAAAGGCCACAAAAACGGGTGGGCTATAGCCTTGGGGGGTGGGGCTGGCCGACTTCGTCCGCCGGACTCGGAATGGCGCGAGACTTTGCGAGGCGCCTCCGTGGGCCAAAAATAGGCCGCGGGCTCAGCCGCGCCCAAAAATAACCGCCCGAAGGCTGGGACGCCAAGTTCGTCCAGCGGAAAAAGGCCACAAAAACGGGTGGGCTATAGCCTTGGGGGGTAGGGCTGGCAGACTTCGTCCGCCGGACTCGGAATGGCGCGAGACATTGCGAGGCACCTCCATGTGCCAAAAATAGGCCGCGGGCACAGCCGCGTCCAAAAATAACCGCCCGAAGGCCGGGCCGCCAAGTTCGTCCAGCGGAAAAAGGCCACAAAAACGGGTGTGCTATAGCCTTGGGGGGTGGGGCTGGCCAACTTCGTCCGCCGTACTCGAAATGGCGCGAGACTTTGCAAGGTGCCTCCGTGTGCCAAAAATAGGCCGCGGGCACAGCCACACCAAAAAATAACCGCCCGAAGGCCGGGGCGCCAAGTTCGTCCAGCGGAAAAAGGCCACAAAAACGGGTGGGCTATAGCCTTGGGGGGTGGGGCTTGCCAACTTCGTCCGCTGGACTCGGAATGGCGCGAGACTTTGCGAGGCGCCTCCGTGTGCCAAAAATAGGCCACGGGCCCAGCCGCGCCCAAAAATAACCGCCCGAAGGCCGGGGCGCCTAGTTCGTCCAGCGAAAAAAGTTCACAAAAACGGGTGGGCGATAGCCTTGGGGGGTAGGGCTGGCAGACTTCGTCCGCCGGACTTGGAATGGCGCGAGACATTGCGAGGCACCTCCATGTGCCAAAAATAGGCCGCGGGCACAGCCGCGTCCAAAAATAACCGCCCGAAGGCCGGGCCGCCAAGTTCGTCCAGCGGAAAAAGGCCACAAAAACGGGTGTGCTATAGCCTTGGGGGTGGGGCTGGCCAACTTCGTCCGCCGGACTCGGAATGGCGCGAGACTTTGCGAGGCACATCCGTTTGCCAAAAATAGGAGGCGGGCACAGCCGCGCCGAAAAAATAACCACCCGAAGGCCGGGGCGCCAAGTTCGTCCAGCGGAAAAAGGCCACAAAAACGGGTGGGATATAGCCTTGGGGTGTGGGGCTGGCCAACTTCGTCCGCCGGACTCAGAATGGTGCGAGACTTTGCGAGGTGCCTCCGTGTGCCAAAAATAGGCCGCGGGCACAGCCACACCAAAAAATAACCGCCCGAAGGCCAGGGCGCCAAGTTCGTCCAGCGGAAAAAGGCCACAAAAACGGGTGGGCTATAGCCTTGGGGGGTGGGGCTTGCCAACTTCGTCCGCTGGACTCGGAATGGCGCGAGACTTTGCGAGGCGCCTCCGTGTGCCAAAAATAGGCCGCGGGCACAGCCGCGCCCAAAAAATAACCGCCCGAAGGCCGGGGCGCCAAGTTCGTCCAGCGGAAAAAGGCCACAAATACGGGTGGGCTATAGCCTTGGGGGGTGGGGCTGGCCAACTTCGTCCGCCGGACTCGGAATGGTGCGAGACTTTGCGAGGCACATCCGTTTGCCAAAAATAGGGGGCGGGCACAGCCGCGCCCAAAAAATAACCGCCCGAAGGCCGGCGCGCCAAGTTCGTCCAGCGGAAAAAGGCCACAAAAACGGGTGGGCTATAGCCTTGGGGGGTGGGGCTGGCCAACTTCGTCTGCCGGACTCGGAATGGCGCAAGAATTTGCGAGGCGCCTCCGTGTGCCAAAAATAGTCCGCGGGCACAGGCGCTCCCAAAAATAACCGCCCGAAGGCCGGGACGCCAAGTTCGCCCGGCGGAAAAAGGCCACAAATACGGGTGGGCTATAGCCTTGGGGGGTGGGGCTGGCCGACTTAGTCTACGGGACTCGGAATGGCGCGAGACTTTGTGAGGCGCATCCGTGTGCCAAAAATAGGCCTCGGGCACAGCCGGGCCCAAAAATAACCGCCCGAAGGCCGGGGCGCCAACTTCGTCCGGCGGAAAAAGGACACAAAAACGGGTGGGCTATAGCCTTGGGGGGTGGGGCTGGCCAACTTCGTCCGCCGGACTCGGAATGGCGCGAGACTTTGCGAGGTGCCTCCGAGTGCCAAAAATAGGCCGCGGGCACAGCCGCGCCGCAAAATGACCGCCCGAAGGCCGGGGCGCCAAGTTCCTCCAGCGGAAAAAGGCCACAAAAACGGGTGGGCTATAGCCTTGGGGGGTGGGGCTGGCCAACTTCGTCCGCCGGACTCGGAATGGCACGAGACGTTGCGAGGCGCCTCCGTGTGCCAAAAATAGGCTGCGGACGCAGCCGCGCCCAAAAATAACCGCCCAAAGGCCGTGGCGCTAAGTTCGTCCAGCGGAAAAAGGCCACAAAAACGGGTGGGCTATAGCCTTGCGGGGTGGGGCTGGCCAACTTCGTCCGCCGGACTCGGAATGGCGCGAGACTTTGCGAGGCACATCCGTTTGCCAAAAATAGGAGGCGGGCACAGCCGCGCCGAAAAAATAACCACCCGAAGGCCGGGGCGCCAAGTTCGTCCAGCGGAAAAAGGCCACAAAAACGGGTGGGATATAGCCTTGGGGTGTGGGGCTGGCCAACTTCGTCCGCCGGACTCAGAATGGTGCGAGACTTTGCGAGGTGCCTCCGTGTGCCAAAAATAGGCCGCGGGCACAGCCACACCAAAAAATAACCGCCCGAAGGCCAGGGCGCCAAGTTCGTCCAGCGGAAAAAGGCCACAAAAACGGGTGGGCTATAGCCTTGGGGGGTGGGGCTTGCCAACTTCGTCCGCTGGACTCGGAATGGCGCGAGACTTTGCGAGGCGCCTCCGTGTGCCAAAAATAGGCCGCGGGCACAGCCGCGCCCAAAAAATAACCGCCCGAAGGCCGGGGCGCCAAGTTCGTCCAGCGGAAAAAGGCCACAAATACGGGTGGGCTATAGCCTTGGGGGGTGGGGCTGGCCAACTTCGTCCGCCGGACTCGGAATGGTGCGAGACTTTGCGAGGCACATCCGTTTGCCAAAAATAGGGGGCGGGCACAGCCGCGCCCAAAAAATAACCGCCCGAAGGCCGGCGCGCCAAGTTCGTCCAGCGGAAAAAGGCCACAAAAACGGGTGGGCTATAGCCTATGGGGGTGGGGCTGGCCAACTTCGTCTGCCGGACTCGGAATGGCGCAAGAATTTGCGAGGTGCCTCCGTGTGCCAAAAATAGTCCGCGGGCACAGGCGCTCCCAAAAATAACCGCCCGAAGGCCGGGACGCCAAGTTCGCCCGGCGGAAAAAGGCCACAAATACGGGTGGGCTATAGCCTTGGGGGGTGGGGCTGGCCGACTTAGTCTACGGGACTCGGAATGGCGCGAGACTTTGTGAGGCGCATCCGTGTGCCAAAAATAGGCCTCGGGCACAGCCGGGCCCAAAAATAACCGCCCGAAGGCCGGGGCGCCAACTTCGTCCGGCGGAAAAAGGACACAAAAACGGGTGGGCTATAGCCTTGGGGGGTGGGGCGGGCCAACTTCGTTCGCCGGACTCGGAATGGCGCGAGACTTTGCGAGGCACCTCCGTGTCCCAAAAATAGGCCGCGCGTACTGCCGCGCCCAAAAATACCCGCGCGAAGGCCGGGTGCCAAGTTCATCCAGCGGAAAAAGGCCACAAAAATGGGTGGGCTATAGCCTTGGCAGGTGGGGCTGGCCAACTTCGTCCGCTGGACTCGGAATGGCGCGAGACTTTGCGTGGCACCTCCGTGTGCCAAAAATAGGCCGTGGGCACAGCCGAGCCAAAAATACCCACACGAAGGCCGGGGCGCCAATTTTGTCCAGCGGAAAAAGGCCACAAAAACGGGTGGGGTATAGCCTTGGGGGGTGGGGCTGGCCCACATCGTCCGCCGGACTCGGAATGGCGCGAGACTTTGCGAGGCACCTCCGTGTGCCAAAAATAGGCCGCGGGCACAGCCGCGCCCAAAAATACCCGTCCGAAGGCCGGGGCGCCAAGTTCGTCCAGCGGAAAAAGGCCACAAAAACGGGTGGGATATAGCCTTAGGGGGTGGGGCTGGCCAACTTCGTCCGCCGGACTCGGAATGGCGCTAGACTTTGCGAGGCGCCTCCGTGTCCCAAAAATAAGCCGCGGGCACAGCCGCGCCCAAAAATACCCGCCCGAAGGCCGGGACGCCAAGTTCGTCCAGCGGAAAAAGGCCACAAAAACGGGTGGGCTATAGCCTTGGGGGGTGGGGCTGTCCAACTTCGTCCGCCGGACTCGGAATGGCGCGAGACTTTGCGAGGCACCTCCGGGTGCCAAAAAAAGGCCGCGGGCATACCCGTGCCCAAAAATACCCGCCCGAAGGTCGGGGCGCCAAGTTCGTCCTGCAGAAATAGGCCACAAAAACGGGTGGGCTATAGTCTTGGGGGGTGGGGCTGGCCAACTTCATCCGCCGGACTCGGAATGGCACAAGACTTTGTGAGGCGCCTCCGTGTGCAAAAAAAAGGTCGCGGGCACAGGCGCACCCAAAAATACCCGCCCGAAGGCCGGGGCGCCAAGTTCGTCCAGCGGAAAAAGGCCACAAAAACGGGAGGGCTATAGCCTTGGGGGGTGGGGCTGGCCAACTTCGTCCGAAGGACTCGGAATGGCGCGAGACTTTGCGAGGGGCCTTTGTGTCCCAAAAATAGGCCGCGGGCACAGCCGCGCCCAAAAATACCCACCCGAAGGCCGGGGCGCCAAGTTCGTCCAGCGGAAAAAGGCCACAAAAACGGGTGGGCTATAGCCTTGGGGGGTGGGGCTGGCCAACTTCGTCTGCCGGACTCGGAATGGCGCGAGAGTTTGCGAGGTGCCCCTGTGTGCCAAAAATAAGCCACGGGCACAGCCGCGCCCAAAAATACCAGCCCAAAGGCCGGGGCGCCAAGTTCATCCAGCGGAAAAAGGCCACAAAAACGGGTGGGCTATAGCCTTGGGGGGTGGGGCTGGCCAACTTCGTCCGCCGGACTCGTAATGGGGCGAGACTTTGCGAGGCGCCTCCGTGTGCCAAAAATAGGCCACGGGCACAGCAGCGCCCAAAAATACCCGCCCGAAGGCCGGGACGCCAAGTTCGTCCAGCGGAAAAAGGCCACAAAAACGGGTGGGCTATAGCCTTGGGGGGTGGGGCTGGCCGACTTCGTCCGCCGGACTCGGAATGGCGCGAGACTTTGCGAGGCGCCTCCGTGTGCCAAAAATAGGCCACGGGCACAGCAGCGCCCAAAAATACCCGCCCGAAGGCCGGGGCGCCAAGTTCGTCCAGCGGAAAAAGGCCACAAAAACGGGTGGGCTATAGCCTTGGGGGGGTGGGGCTGGCCAACTTCGTCCGCCGGACTCGGAATGGCGCGAGACATTGCGAGGTGCCTCCGTGTGCCAAAAATAGGCCACGGGCACAGCCGCGCCCAAAAATACTCGCCCGAAGGCCAGGGCGCCAAGTTCATCCAGCGGAAAAAGGCCACAAAAACGGGTGGGCTATAGCCTTGGGGGGTGGGGCTGGCCAACTTCCTTCGCCGGAGTCGGAATGGCGCGAGACTTTGCGAGGCACCTCCGTGTCCCAAAAATAGGCCGTGCGTACTGCCGCGCCCAAAAATACCCGCCCGAAGGCCGGGTGCCAAGTTCATCCAGCGGAAAAAGGCAACAAAAATGGGTGGGCTATAGCCTTGGCAGGTGGGGCCGGCCAACTTCGTCCGCTGGACTCGGAATGGCGCGAGAATTTGCGTGGCACCTCCGTGTGCCAAAAATAGGCCGTGGGCACAGCCGCGCCAAAAATACCCACACGAAGGCCGGGGCGCCAAGTTTGTCCAGCGGAAAAAGGCCACAAAAACGGGTGGGCTATTGCCTTGGGGGGTGGGGCTGGCCCACATCGTCCGCCGGACTCGGAATGGCGCGAGACTTTGCGAGGCACCTCCGTGTGCCAAAAATAGGCCGCGGGCACAGCCGCGCCCAAAAATACCCGTCCGAAGGCCGGGGCGCCAAGTTCGTCCAGCGGAAAAAGGCCACAAAAACGGGTGGGCTATAGTCTTGGGGGGTGGGGCTGGCCAACTTCATCCGCCGGACTCGGAATGGCGCGAGAGTTTGCGAGGCGCCTCCGTGTGCCAAAAATAGGCCGCGGGCACAGCCGCATCCAAAAATAACCACCCGAAGGCCGGGGCGCCAAGTTCGTCCAGCGGAAAAAGGCCACAAAAACGGGTGGGATATAGCCTTAGGGGGTGGGGCTGGCCAACTTCGTCCGCCGGACTCGGAATGGCGCTAGACTTTGCGAGGCGCCTCCGTGTCCCAAAAATAGGCCACGGGCACAGCCGCGCCCAAAAATACCCGCCCGAAGGCCGGGACGCCAAGTTCGTCCAGCGGAAAAAGGCCACAAAAACGGGTGGGCTATAGCCTTGGGGGGTGGGGCTGGCCGACTTCGTCCGCCGGACTCGGAATGGCGCGAGATTTTGCGAGGCACCTCCGGGTGCCAAAAAAAGGCCGCGGGCATACCCGTGCCCAAAAATACCCGCCCGAAGGTCGGGGCGCCAAGTTCGTCCTGCAGAAATAGGCCACAAAAATGGGTGGGCTATAGTCTTGGGGGGTGGGGCTGGCCAACTTCATCCGCCGGACTCGGAATGGCACGAGACTTTGCGAGGCGCCTCCGTGTGCAAAAAAAAGGTCACGGGCACAGGCGCTCCCAAAAATACCCGCCCGAAGGCCGGGGCGCCAAGTTCGTCCAGCGGAAAAAGGCCACAAAAACGGGTGGGCTATAGCCTTGGGGGGTGCGGCTGGCCAACTTCGTCCGAAGGACTCGGAATGGCGCGAGACTTTGCGAGGGGCCTTTGTGTCCCAAAAATAGGCCGCGGGCACAGCCGCGCCCAAAAATACCCACCCGAAGGCCGGGGCGCCATGTTCGTCCAGCAAAAAAAGGCCACAAAAACGGGTGGGCTATAGCCTTGGGGGGGTGGCGCTGGCCAACTTCGTCCGCCGGACTCGGAATGGCGCGAGAGTTTGCGAGGTGCCCCTGTGTGCCAAAAATAGGCCACGGGCACAGCCGCGCCCAAAAATACCAGCCCAAAGGCCGGGGCGCCAAGTTCATCCAGCGGAAAAAGGCCACAAAAACGGGTGGGCTATAGCCTTGGGGGGTGGGGCTGGCCAACTTCGTCCGCCGGACTCGTAATGGCGCGAGACTTTGCAAGGCTCCTCCGTGTCCCAAAAATAGGCCGCGGGCACAGCCGCGCCCAAAAATACCCCCCCGAAGGCCGGGGCGCCAAGTTCGTCCAGCGGAAAAAGGCCACAAAAACGGGTGGGCTATAGCCTTGGCGGGTGGGGCTGGCCAACTTCGTCCGCCGGACTCGGAATGGCGCGAGACTTTGCGAGGCGCCTCCGTGTGCCAAAAATAGGCCATGGGCACAGCAGCGCCCAAAAATACCCACCCGAAGGCCGGGGCGCCAAGTTCGTCCAGCGGAAAAAGGCCACAAAAACGGGTGGGCTATAGTCTTGGGGGGTGGGGCTGGCCAACTTCACCCGCCGGACTCGGAATGGCGCGAGACTTTCTGAGACGCCTCCGTGCGAAAAACAAAGGTTGCGGGCACAGGCGCACCCAAAAATACCCGCCCGAAGGCCGGGGCGCCAAGTTCGTCCAGCGGAAAAAGGCCACAAAAACGGGTGGGCTATAGCCTTGGGGGATGGGGCTGGCCAACTTCGTCCGCCGGATTCGGAATAGCGCGAGAGTTTGCGAGGGGCCTTTGTGTCCCAAAAATAGGCCGCGGGCACAGCCGCGCCCAAAAATACCGGCCCGAAGGCCGGGGCGCCAAGTTCGTCCAGCGGAAAAAGGCCACAAAAACGGGTGGGCTATAGTCTTGGGGGGTGGGGCTGGCCAACTTCACCCGCCGGACGCGGAATGGCGCGAGACTTTGTGAGGCGCCTCCGTGCACAAAACAAAGGTCGCGGGCACAGGCGCACCCAAAAATACCCGCCCGAAGGCCGGGGCGCCAAGTTCGTCCAGCGGAAAAAGGCCACAAAAACGGGTGGGCTATAGCCTTGGGGGGTGGGGCTGGCCAACTTCACCCGCCGGACTCGGAATGGTGCGAGACTTTGCGAGGCGCCTCCGTGTCCTAAAAATAGGCCGCGGGCACAGGCGCACCCAAAAATACCCGCCCGAAGGCCAGGGCGCCAAGTTCGTCCAGCGGAAAAAGGCCACAAAAACGGGTGGGCTATAGCCTTGGGGGGTGGGGCTGCCCAACTTCGTCTGCCGGATTCGGAATAGCGCGAGACATTGCGAGGTGCCTCCGTGTGCCAAAAATAGGCTGCGGGCACAGCCGTGCCCAAAAATACCTGCCCGAAGGCCAGGGCGCCAAGTTCGTCCAGCGGAAAAAGGCCACAAAAACGGGTGGGCTATAGCCTTGGGGGGTGGGGCTGCCCAACTTCGTCTGCCGGATTCGGAATAGCGCGAGACATTGCGAGGTGCCTCCGTGTGCCAAAAATAGGCTGCGGGCACAGCCGAGCCCAAAAATACCTGCCCGAAGGCCGGGGCGCCAAGTTCGACCAGCGGAAAAAGGCCACAAAAACGGGTGGGCTATAGCCTTGGGGGGTGGGGCTGGCCAACTTCATCCGCCGGACTCGGAATAGCGCGAGACATTGCGAGGCGCCTCCGTGTGCAAAAAAAAGGTCGCGGGCACAGGCGCACCCAAAAATACCTGCCCGAAGGCCGGGGCGCCAAGTTCGCCCAGCGGAAAAAGGCCACAAAAACGGGTGGGCTATAGCCTTGGGGGGTGGGGCTGGCCAACTTCGTCCGCCGGATTCGGAATAGCGCGAGACATTGCGAGGCACCTCCGTGTGCCAAAAATAGGCTGCGGGCACAGCCGTGCCCAAAAATACCTGCCCGAAGGCCAGGGCGCCAAGTTCGTCCAGCGGAAAAAGGCCACAAAAACGGGTGGGCTATAGCCTTGGGGGGTGGGGCTGGCCAACTTCGTCTGCCGGATTCGGAATAGCGCGAGACATTGCGAGGTGCCTCCGTGTGCCAAAAATAGGCTGCGGGCACAGCCGCACCCAAAAATACCTGCCCGAAGGCCGGGGCGCCAAGTTCGTCCAGCGGAAAAAGGCCACAAAAACGGGTGGGCTATAGCCTTGGGGGGTGGGGCTGGCCAACTTCGTCCGCCGGACTCGCAATAGCGCGAGACATTGCGAGGCGCCTCCGTGTGCAAAAAAAAGGTCGTGGGCACAGGCGTACCCAAAAATACCTGCCCGAAGGCCGGGGCGCCAAGTTCGCCCAGCGGAAAAAGGCCACAAAAACGGGTGGGCTATAGCCTTGGGGGGTGGGGCTGGCCAACTTCGTCCGCAGGACTCGGAATGGCGCGAGACTTTGCGAGGGGCCTTTGTGTCCCAAAAATAGGCCGTGGGCACAGCAGCACCCAAAAATACCCACCCGAAGGCCGGGGCGCCAAGTTCGTCCAGCGGAAAAAGGCCACAAAAACGGGTGGGCTATAGCCTTGGGGGGTGGGGCTAGCCAACTTCGTCCGCCGGACTCGGAATGGCGCGAGACTTTGCGAGGCGCCTCCGTGTACAAAAAAAAAGTCGCGGGCACAGGCGCACCCAAAAATACCCGCCCGAAGGCCGGGGCGCCAAGTTCGTCCAGCGGAAAAAGGCCACAAAAACGGGTGGGCTATAGCCTTGGGGGGTGGGGCTGGCCAACTTCATCCGCCGGACTCGGAATAGCGCGAGACATTGCGAGGCGCCTCCGTGTGCAAAAAAAAGGTCACGCGCACAGGCGCACCCAAAAATACCTGCCTGAAGGACAAGGCGCCAAGTTCGTCCAGCGGAAAAAGGCCACAAAAACGGGTGGGCTATAGCCTTGGGGGGTGGGGCTGGCCAACTTCATCCGCCGGACTCGGAATAGCGCGAGACATTGCGAGGTGCCTCCGTGTGCAAAAAAAAGGTCGCGGGCACAGGCGCACCCAAAAATACCTGCCCGAAGGCCGGGGCGCCAAGTTCGCCCAGCGGAAAAAGGCCACAAAAACGGGTGGGCTACAGCCTTGGGAGGTGGGGCTGGCCAGCTTCGTCCGCCGGATTCGGAATAGCGCGAGACATTGCGAGGCGCCTCCGTGTGCCAAAAAAAGGTCGCGGGTACAGGCGCACCCAAAAATACCCGCCCGAAGGCCGGGGCGCCAAGTTCGTCCAGCGGAAAAAGGCCACAAAAACGGGTGGGCTATAGCCTTGGGGGGTGGGGCTGGCCAACTTCGTCCGCAGGACTCGGAATGGCGCGAGACTTTGCGAGGGGCCTTTGTGTCCCAAAAATAGGCCGTGGGCACAGCAGCGCCCAAAAATACCCACCCGAAGGCCGGGGCGCCAAGTTCGTCCAGCGGAAAAAGGCCACAAAAACGGGTGGGCTATAGCCTTGGGGGGTGGGGCTGGCCAACTTCGTCCGCCGGACTCGGAATGGCGCGAGACTTTGCGAGGCACCTCCGTGTGCCAAAAAAAGGCCGCGGGCATACCCGTGCCCAAAAATACCCGCCCGAAGGCCGGGGCGCCAAGTTCGTCCAGCAGAAATAGGCCACAAAAACGGGTGGGCTATAGCCTTGGGGGGTGGGGCTGGCCAACTTCGTCCGCCGGACTCGGAATGGTGCGAGACTTTGCGAGGCACCTCCGTGTCCCAAAAATAGGCCGCGGGCACAGCCCCGCCCAAAAATACCCGCCCGAAGGCCGGGGCGCCAAGTTCGTCCAGCGGAAAAAGGCCACAAAAAAGGGTGGGCTATAGCCTTGGGGGGTGGGGCTGGCCAACTTCGCCCGCCGGACTCGGAATGGCGCGAGACTTTGTGAGGCACCTCCGTGTCCCAAAACTAGGCCGCGGGCACAGCCGTGCCCAAAAATACCTGCCCGAAGGCCGGGGCGCCAAGTTCGTCCAGCTGAAAAAGGCCACAAAAACGGGTGGGATATAGCCTTGGGGGGTGGGGCTGGCCAACTTCGTCCGCCGGACTTGGAATGGCGCGAGACTTTGCGAGGCGCCTCCGTGTGCCAAAAATAAGCTGCGGGCACAGCCGCGCTAAAAAATAACTGCCCGAAGGCCGGGGTGCCAAGTTCGTCCAGCGGAAAAAGGCAACAAAAACGGGTGGGCTTGGGGGGTGGGGCTGGCCAACTTCGTCCGCCGGACTCGGAATGGCTCGAGACTTTGCGAGGCACCTCCGTGTGCCAAAAATAGGACGCGGACAAAGTCGCGCCCAAAAATAACCTCCCGAAGGCCGGGGCGCCAAGTTCGTTCAGCGGAAATGGGCCAGAAAAACGGGTGGGCTATAGCCTTGGGGTGTGGGGCTCGCCCACTTCGTCCGCCGGACTCGGAATGGCGCGAGACTTTGTAAGGCACCTCCGTGTGCCAATCATAGGCTGCGGTCACAGCCACGCGCAAATATAAACGCCCGAAGGCCGGGGCGCCATCTTCGTCCAGCGGAAAAAGGCAACAAAAACGGGTGGGCTATAGCCTCGGGGGGTGGGGCTGGCCAACTTCGTCCGCCAGACTCGGAATGGCGCGAGACTTTGCGAGGTGCCTCCGTGTGCCAAAAATAGGCCGCGCGCAAAGTCGCGACCAAAAATAACCGCCCAAAGGCCGGGGCGCCAAGTTCGTCCAGCGGAAAAAGGCCACAAAAACGGGTGGGCTATAGCCTTGGGGGGTGGGGCTGGCCAACTTCGTCCGCAGGACTCGGAATGGCGCGAGAGTTTGCGAGGCACCTCCGTGTGCCAAAAATAGGCCGCGGGCACAGCCGCGACCAAAAATAACCGCCCGAAGGCCGGGGCGCCAAGTTCGTCCAGCGGAAAAAGGCCACAAAAACGGGTGGGCTATAGCCTTGGGGGGTGGGGCTGGCTCACTTCGTCCGCCGGACTCGGAATGGCGCGAGAGTTTGCGAGGTGCCTCTGTGTGCCAAAAATAGGCCACGGGCACAGCCGCACCCAAAAATACCAGCCCAAAGGCCGGGGCGCCAAGATCATCCAGCGGAAAAAGGCCACAAAAACGGGTGGGCTATAGCCTTGGGGGGTGGGGCTGGCCAAGTTCTTCCGCCGGACTCGGAATGGCGCGAGACTTTGCGAGGTGCCTCTGTGTGTCAAAAATAGGCCGCGGGCACAGCCGCGCCCAAAAATAACCGCCCGAAGGCCGGGGCGCCAGGTTCGTCCAGCGGAAAAAGGCCACAAAAACGGGTGGGCTATAGCCTTGGGGGGTGGGGCTGGCCAACTTCGTCCGCCGGACTTGGAATGGCGTGAGACTTTGCGAGGCGCCTCCGTGTGCCAAAATTAAGCTGCGGCCACAGCCGCGCTAAAAAATAACTGCCCGAAGGCCGGGGTGCCAAGTTCGTCCAGCGGAAAAAGGCAACAAAAACGGGTGGCCTTGGGGGGTGGGGCTGGCCAACTTCGTCCGCCGGACTTGGATTGGCGCGAGACTTTGCGAGGCGCCTCCGTGTGCCAAAAATAAGCTGCGGCCACAGCCGCGCTAAAAAATAACTGCCCGAAGGCCGGGGTGCCAAGTTCGTCCAGCGGAAAAAGGCCACAAAAACGGGTGGGATATAGCCTTAGGGTTGGGGCTGGCCAACTTCGTCCGCCGGACTCGGAATGACGCGAGACTTTGCGAGGTGCCTCCGTGTCCCAAAAATAGGCCGCGGGCACAGGCGCACCCAAAAATACCCGCCCGAAGGCCGGGGCGCCAAGTTCGTCCAGCGGAAAAAGGCCACAAAAACGGGTGGGCTATAGCCTTGGGGGGTGGGGCTGGCCAACTTTGTCCGCCGGACTCAGAATGGCGCGAGACTTTGCGAGGCGCCTCCGTGTGCAAAAAAAAGGTCGCGGGCGCAGGCGTACCCAAAAATACCCGCCCGAAGGCCGGGGCGCCAAGTTCGTCCAGCGGAAAAAGGCCACAAAAACGGGTGGGCTATAGCCTTGGGGGGTGGGGCTGGCCAACTTCATCCGCCGGACTCGGAATAGCGCGAGACATTGCGAGGCGCCTCCGTGTGCAAAAAAAAGGTCGCGGGCACAGGCGCACCCAAAAATACCTGCCCGAAGGCCAGGGCGCCAAGTTCGTCCAGCGGAAAAAGGCCGCAAAAACGGGTGGGCTATAGCCTTGGGGGGTGGGGCTGGCCAACTTCGTCCGCCGGATTCGGAATAGCGCGAGACATTGCGAGGCGCCTCCGTGTGCCAAAAATAGGCTGCGGGCACAGCCGCGCCCAAAAATACCTGCCCGAAGGCCAGGGCGCCAAGTTCGTCCAGCGGAAAAAGGCCACAAAAACGGGTGGGCTATAGCCTTGGGGGGTGGGGCTGGCCAACTTCATCCGCCGGACTCGGAATAGCGCGAGACATTGCGAGGTGCCTCCGTGTGCAAAAAAAAGGTCGCGGGCACAGGCGCACCCAAAAATACCTGCCCGAAGGCCGGGGCGCCAAGTTCGCCCAGCGGAAAAAGGCCACAAAAACGGGTGGGCTACAGCCTTGGGAGGTGGGGCTGGCCAGCTTCGTCCGCCGGATTCGGAATAGCGCGAGACATTGCGAGGCGCCTCCGTGTGCCAAAAAAAGGTCGCGGGTACAGGCGCACCCAAAAATACCCGCCCGAAGGCCGGGGCGCCAAGTTCGTCCAGCGGAAAAAGGCCACAAAAACGGGTGGGCTATAGCCTTGGGGGGTGGGGCTGGCCAACTTCGTCCGCAGGACTCGGAATGGCGCGAGACTTTGCGAGGGGCCTTTGTGTCCCAAAAATAGGCCGTGGGCACAGCAGCGCCCAAAAATACCCACCCGAAGGCCGGGGCGCCAAGTTCGTCCAGCGGAAAAAGGCCACAAAAACGGGTGGGCTATAGCCTTGGGGGGTGGGGCTGGCCAACTTCGTCCGCCGGACTCGGAATGGCGCGAGACTTTGCGAGGCACCTCCGTGTGCCAAAAAAAGGCCGCGGGCATACCCGTGCCCAAAAATACCCGCCCGAAGGCCGGGGCGCCAAGTTCGTCCAGCAGAAATAGGCCACAAAAACGGGTGGGCTATAGCCTTGGGGGGTGGGGCTGGCCAACTTCGTCCGCCGGACTCGGAATGGTGCGAGACTTTGCGAGGCACCTCCGTGTCCCAAAAATAGGCCGCGGGCACAGCCCCGCCCAAAAATACCCGCCCGAAGGCCGGGGCGCCAAGTTCGTCCAGCGGAAAAAGGCCACAAAAAAGGGTGGGCTATTGCCTTGGGGGGTGGGGCTGGCCAACTTCGCCCGCCGGACTCGGAATGGCGCGAGACTTTGTGAGGCACCTCCGTGTCCCAAAACTAGGCCGCGGGCACAGCCGTGCCCAAAAATACCTGCCCGAAGGCCGGGGCGCCAAGTTCGTCCAGCTGAAAAAGGCCACAAAAACGGGTGGGATATAGCCTTAGGGGGTGGGGCTGGCCAACTTCGTCCGCCGGACTCGGAATGGCGCGAGCCTTTGTGAGGCACCTCCGTGTCCCAAAAATAGGCCGCGGGCACAGCCGCGCCCAAAAATACCCGCCCGAAGGCCGGGGCGCCAAGTTCGTCCAGCGGAAAAAAGCCAGAAAAACGGGTGGGCTATAGCCTTGGGGGGTGGTGCTGGCCAACTTCGTCCGCCGGACTCGGAATGGCGCGAGACTTTACGAGGCACCTCCGCGTGCCAAAAATAGGCCACGGGCACAGCCGCGCCCAAAAATACCCTGCCGAAGGCCGGGGCGCCAAGTTCGTCCAGCGGAAAAAGGCCACAAAAACAGGTGGGCTATAGTGTTGGGGGGTGGGGCTGGCCAACTTCATCCGCCGGACTCGGAATGGCGCGAGACTTTGTGGGGCGCCTCCGTGTGCAAAACAAAGGTCGCGGGCACAGGCGCACCCAAAAATACCCGCCCGAAGGCCGGGGCGCCAAGTTCGTCCAGCGGAAAAAGGCCACAAAAACGGGTGGGCTATAGCCTTGGGGGGTGGGGCTGGCCAACTTCATCCGCCGGACTTGGAATGGTGCGAGACTTTGCGAGGCGCCTCCGTGTCCCAAAAAAAGGCCGCGGGCATACCTGCGCCCAAAAATACCCGCCCGAAGGCCGGGGCGCCAAGTTCGTCCAGCGGAAAAAGGCCACAAAAACGGGTGGGCTATAGCCTTGGGGGGTGGGGCTGGCCAACTTCGTCCGCCGGACTCGGAATGGTGCGAGACTTTGCGAGGCGCCTCCGTGTGCGAAAAATAGGCCACGGGCACAGCCGCGCCCAAAAATACCCGCCCGAAGGCCGGGGCGCCAAGTTCGTCCAGCGTAAAAAGGCCACAAAAACGGGTGGCCTATAGCCTTGGGGGGTGGGGCTGGCTAACTTCGTCCGCCGGACTCGGAATGGCGCGAGAATTTGCGAGGCACCTCCGTGTCCCAAAAATTGGCCGCGGGCACTGCCGCGCCCAAAAATACCCGCCCGAAGGCCGGGGCACCAAGTTCGTCCAGCGGAAAAAGGCCACAAAAACGGGTGGGCTATAGCCTTGGGGGGTGGGGCTGGCCAACTTCGTCCGCAGGACTCGGAATGGCTCGAGACTTTGCGAGGCACCTTTGTGTCCCAAAAATAGGCTGCGGGCACAGCCGCGCCAAAAAATACCCACCCGAAGGCCAGGGCGCCAAGTTCGTCCAGCGGAAAAAGGCCACAAAAACGGGTGGGCTATAGTCTTGGGGGGTGGGGCTGGCCAACTTCATCCGCCGGACTCGGAATGGCGGGAGACTTTGCGAGGCACCTTCGTGTGCCAAAAAAAGGTCGCGGGCACAGGCACACCCAAAAATACGGGTGGGCTACAGCCTTGGGGGGTGGGGCTGGCCAACATCATCCGCCGGACTCGGAATGGCGCGAGACTTTGCGAGGTGCCTCCGTGTCCCAAAAATAGGCCGCGGGCACAGCCGCGCCCAAAAATACCAGCCCGAAGGCCGGGGCGCCACGTTCGTCCAGCGGAAAAAGTCCTCAAAAATGGGTGGGCTCTAGCCTTGGGGGGTGGGGCTGGCCAACTTCGTCTGCCGGGCTTGGAATGGCGCGAGACTTTGCGAGGTGCCTCCGTGTGCCAAAAATAGGCCGCGGGCACAGCCGCGCCCAAAAATACCTGCCCGAAGGCCGGGGGTACCAAGTTCGTCCAGCGGAAAAAGGCCACAAAAACGTGTGGGCTATAGCCTGGGGGGGATGCGCTGGCCCACTTCGTCCGCCAGACTCGGAATGGCGCGGGACTTTGCAAGGTGCGTCCGTGTGCAAAAATAGGCCGCGGGCACTGCCGCGCCCAAAAATAACCGCCCGAAGGCCGGGGCGCCAAGTTCGTCCAGCGGAAAAAGGCCACAAAAACGGGTGGGCTATAGCCTTGGGGGGTGGGGCTGGCCAACTTCGTCCGCCGGACTCGGAATGGCGCGAGACTTTGCGAGGCACCTCCGCGTCCCAAAAATACGCCGCGGGCACAGCCGCACCCAAAAATACATGCCCGAAGCCCGGGGCGCCAAGTTCGTCCAGCGGAAAAAAGCCACAAAAACGGGTGGGCTATAGCCTTGGGGGGTGGGGCTGGCGAAGTTCGTCCGCCGGACTCGGAATGGCGCGAGACTTTGCGAGGCACCTCCGCGTCCCAAAAATACGCCGCGGGCACAGCCGCACCCAAAAATACATGCCCGAAGCCCGGGGCGCCAAGTTCGTCCAGCGGAAAAAAGCCACAAAAACGGGTGGGCTATAGCCTTGGGGGGTGGGGCTGGCCAAGTTCGTCCGCCGGACTCGGAATGGCGCGAGACTTTGCGAGGCACCTTCGTGTCCCAAAAATAGGCTGCGGGCAAAGCCGCACCCAAAAATACCCACCCGAAGGCCGGGGCGCCAAGTTCGTCCAGCGGAAAAAGTCCTCAAAAATGGGTGGGCTCTAGCCTTGGGGGGTGGGGCTGGCCAACTTCGTCTGCCGGGCTTGGAATGGCGCGAGACTTTGCGAGGTGCCTCCGTGTGCCAAAAATAGGCCGCGGGCACAGCCGCGCCCAAAAATACCTGCCCGAAGGCCGGGGTACCAAGTTCGTCCAGCGGAAAAAGACCACAAAAACGTGTGGGCTATAGCCTGGGGGGGATGCGCTGGCCCACTTCGTCCGCCAGACTCGGAATGGCGCGGGACTTTGCGAGGTGCCTCCGTGTGCAAAAAATAGGCCGCAAGCACAGCTGCACCCAAAAATACCCGCCCGAAGGCCGGGGCGCCAAGTTCGTCCAGCGGAAAAAGTCCTCAAAAATGGGTGGGCTCTAGCCTTGGGGGGTGGGGCTGGCCAACTTCGTCTGCCAGGCTTGGAATGGCGCGAGACTTTGCGAGGCGCCTCCGTGTGCCAAAAATAGGCCGCGGGCACAGCCGCGCCCAAAAATACCTGCCCGAAGGCCGGGGGTACCAAGTTCGTCCAGCGGAAAAAGGCCACAAAAACGTGTGGGCTATAGCCTGGGGGGGATGCGCTGGCCCACTTCGTCCGCCAGACTCGGAATGGCGCGGGACTTTGCAAGGTGCGTCCGTGTGCAAAAATAGGCCGCGGGCACTGCCGCGCCCAAAAATAACCGCCCGAAGGCCGGGGCGCCAAGTTCGTCCAGCGGAAAAAGGCCACAAAAACGGGTGGGCTATAGCCTTGGGGGGTGGGGCTGGCCAACTTCGTCCGCCGGACTCGGAATGGCGCGAGACTTTGCGAGGCACCTCCGCGTCCCAAAAATACGCCGCGGGCACAGCCGCACCCAAAAATACATGCCCGAAGCCCGGGGCGCCAAGTTCGTCCAGCGGAAAAAAGCCACAAAAACGGGTGGGCTATAGCCTTGGGGGGTGGGGCTGGCCAAGTTCGTCCGCCGGACTCGGAATGGCGCGAGACTTTGCGAGGCACCTTCGTGTCCCAAAAATAGGCTGCGGGCAAAGCCGCACCCAAAAATACCCACCCGAAGGCCGGGGCGCCAAGTTCGTCCAGCGGAAAAAGGCCACAAAAACGGGTGGGCTATAGCCTTGGGGGGTGGGGCTGGCCAACTTCGCCCGCCGTACTCGGAATGGCGCGAGACTTTGCGAGGCACCTCTGTGTCCCAAAAATAGGCCGCGGGCACAGCCGCGCCCAAAAATACCTGCGCGAAGGCCGGGGCGCCAAGTTGGCCCAGCGGAAAAAGGCCACAAAAACGGGTGGGCTATAGTCTTGGGGGGTGGGGCTGGCCAACTTCATCCGCCGGACTCGGAATGGCGCGAGAATTTGCGAGGCACCTCCGTGTCCCAAAAATAGGCCGCGGGCAAAGCCGCGTCCAAAAATACCCACCCGAAGGCCGGGGCGCCAAGTTCGTCCAGCGGAAAAAGGCCACAAAAACGGGTGGGCTATAGCCTTGGGGGGTGGGGCTGGCCAACTTCGTCCGCCGGACTCGGAATGGCGCGAGACTTTGCGAGGCGCCTCCGTGTCCCAAAAGTAGGCCGCGGGCACAGCCGCGCCCAAAAATACCCGCCCAAAGGCCGGGGCGCCAAGTTCGTCCAGCGGAAAAAGGCCACAAAAACGGGTGGGCTATAGCCTTGGGGGGTGGGGCTGGCCAACTTCGTCCGCCGGACTCGGAATGGCGCGACAGTTTGCGAGTTGCCTCTGTGCGCCAAAAATAGATCACGGGCACAGCCGCGCCCAAAAATACCCGCCCGAAGGCCGGGGCGCCAAGTTCATCCTGCGGAAAAAGGCCAAAAAAACGGGTGGGCTATAGCCTTGGGGGGTGGGGCTGGCCAACTTCGTCTGCCGGACTCGGAGTGGTGCGAGATTTGCGAGGCGCCTCCGTGTCCCAAAAATTGGCCGTGGGCACAGCCGCGCCCAAAAACACCCCCCCGAAGGCCGGGGCACCAAGTTCGTCCAGCGGAAAAAGGGCACAAAAACGGGTGGGCTATAGCCTTGGGGGGTGGGGCTGGCCAACTTCGTCCGCCGGACTCGGAATTGCGTGAGAATTTGCGAGGTGTGTCCGTGGGCCAAAAATATGCCGCAAGCACAGCTGCGCCCAAAAATACCCGCCCGACGACCGGGGCGCCAAGTTCGTCCAGCGGAAAATGGCCGCAAAAACGGGTGGGCTATAGCCTTGGGGGGTGGGGCTGGCCCACTTCGTCCGCCGGACTCGGAATGGCGCGAGACTTTGCGAGGTGCCTCCGTGTGCCAAAAATAGGCCACGGGTACAGCCACGCCTAAAAATAACCGCCGAAGGCCGGGGCGCCAAGTTCGTCCAGCGGAAAAAGGCCACAAAAACGGGTGGGCTTTAGCCTTGGGGGGTGGGGCTGGCCAATTTCGTCCGCCGGACTCGGAATGGTGCGAGACTTTGTGAGGCACCTCCGTGTAGCAAAAATAGGCCACGGGCAAAGCCGCGCCCAAAATTAGCCACCCGAAGGCCGGGCGCCAAGTTCGTCCAGCGGAAAAAGGCCACAAAAACGGGTGGGCTATAGCCTTGGGGGGTGGAGCTGGCCGACTTCGTCCGCCGGACTCGGAATGGCAGGAGACTTTGCGAGACGCCTCCGTGTGCCAAAAATAAGCTGCGCGCATAGCCGCGCCAAAAAATAACCGCCCGAAGGCCGGGGCGCCAAATTCGTCCGGCGGAAAAAGGCCACAAAAACGGGTGGGCTATAGCCTTGGGGGGTGCGGCTGGCCTACTTCGTCCGCCAGACTCAGAATGGTGTGAGACATTGTGAGGCGCCTCCATGTGCCAAAAATAGGCCGCGTGCACAACCGCGCCCAAAAATAACCGCACGAAGGCCGGCGTGCCAAGTTCGTCCAGCGGAAAAAGGCCACAAAAACAGGTGGGCTATAGCCTTTGGGGGTGGGGCTTGCCGACTTCGTCCGCCAGACTCCGAATGGCGCGAGACTTTGCGAGGTACCTCCATGTGCCAAAAAAAGGCCGTGGGTACAGCGGCGCCAAAAAATAACTGCCCGAAGGCCGGGGCGCCAAATTCGTCCGCCGGACTTGGAAGGCCGCGAGACGTTGCGAGGGGCCTCCGTGTGCCAAAAATAGGCCGCGGGCGCAGCCGTACCCAAAAATAACCGCACGAACGCCGGCGCGCCAAGTTCGTCCAGCGGAAAAAGGCCACAAAAACGGGTGGGCTATAGCCTTGGGGGGTGGGGCCGGCCCACTTCGTCCGCCGGACTCGGAATGGCGCGAGACTTTGCAAAACGCCTCCGTGTGCCAAAAATAGGCCGCAGGCACAGCTGCTTCCAAAAATAACCACCCGAAGGCTGGGGCACCAAGTTCGTCCAGCGGAAAAAGGCCGCAAAAACGTGTGGGCTATAGCCTTGGGGGATGGGGTTGGCCAACTCCGTCCGCCGGTCTCGGAATGGCGCGAGACTTTGCGAGGCACCTCCGTGTGCCAACAATAGGCCACGGGCACAGCCGCGCCCAAAAATAACTGCCCGAAGGCTGGGGCGCCAAGTTCGTCCAGCGGAAAAAGGCCACAAAAACGGGTGGGCTATAGCCATGGGGGGTGGGGCTGGCCAACTTCGACCGCCGGTCTCGGAATGGCGCGAGACTTTGCGAGGTGCCTCCTTGTGCCAAAAATAGGCCGCGGGCGCAGCCGCACCCAAAAATAACCGCACGAACGCCGGCGAGCCAAGTTCGTCCAGCGGAAAATGGCCACAATAACGGGCGGGCTATAGCCTTGGGGAGTGGGGCTGGACAACTTCGTCCGCCGTACTAGGAATGGCGCGAGACTTTGCGAGGTGCCTCCGTTTGCCAAAAATAGGCCGCGGGCATAGCCGTGCCCAAAAATAACCGCCCGAAGGCCGGGGCGCCCAGTTCGTCCAACGGAAAAAGGCCACAAAAACAGGCGGGCTATAGCCTTGCGGGGTGGGGCTGGCCCACTTCATCCGCCGGACTCGGAATGGCGCGAGACTTCGTGAGGCACCTCCGTGTGCCAAAAATAGGCCGCGGGCACAACCACACCCAAAAATAACCGCCCAAAGTCCGGCGCGCCAAGTTCGTCCAGCGGAAAAAGGCCACAAAAACGGGTGGGCTATAGCCTTCGGGGGTGGGGCCGGCCAACTTCGTCCGCCGGACTCGGAATGGAGCGAGACTTTGCGAAACGTCTCCGTGTGCCAAAAATAGGCCGTAGGCACAGCCGCGCTAAAAAATAACCGCCCGAAGGCCGGGGTGCCAAGTTCGTCCAGCGGAAAAAGGCCACAAAAACGGGTGGGCTTGGGGGGTGGGGCTGGTCAACTTCGTCCGCCGAACTCGGAATGGCACGAGACTTTGCGAGGCACCTCCGTGTGCCAAAAATAGACCGCGGGCACAGCCGTAGCCAAAAATAACCTCGCGAAGGCCGGGGCGCCAAGTTCGTCCAGCGGAAAAAGACCACAAATACGGGTGGGCTATAGCCTCGGGGGGTGGGGCTGGCCAACTTCGTCCGCTGGACTCGGAATGGCGCGAGACTTTGCGAGGTGCCTCCGTGTGCCAAAAAAAGGCCGCGGGCAAAGCCGCACCCAAAAATAACTGCCCGAAGGCCGGGGCGCCAAGTTCGTCCAGCGGAAAAAGGCCACAAAAACGGGTGGGCTATAGCCTTGGGGGGTGGGGCTGGCCCACTTCGTCCGCCGGACTAGGAATGGCGCGAGACTTTGCGAGGTGCCTCCGTGTGCCAAAAATAGGCCGCGGGCACAGCCACACCCAAAAATAACCACCTGAAGGCCGGGGCGCCAAGTCCGTCCAGCGGAAAAAGGCCACAAAAACGGGTGGGCTATAGCCTTGCGGGGTGGGGCTGGCCCACTTCATCCGCCGGACTCGGAATGGCGCGAGACTTTGTGACGTGCCTCCTTGTGCCAAAAATAGGCCGCGGGCACAGCCGAACTCAAAAATAACCGCACGAACGCCGGCGAGCCAAGTTCGTCCAGCGGAAAAAGGCCACAAAAACGGGCGGGCTATAGCCTTGGGGAGTGGGGCTGGACAACTTCGTCCGCCGGACTAGGAATGGCGCGAGACTTTGCGAGGTGCCTCTGTGTGCTAAAAATAGGCCGCGGGCATAGCCGCGCCCAAAAATAACCGCCCAAAGGCCGGGGCGCCAAGTTCGTCCAGCGGAAAAAGACCACAAAAATGTGTGGGCTATAGCCTTGCGGGGTGGGGCTGGCCCACTTCATCCGCCGGACTCGGAATGGCGCGAGACTTCGTGAGGCACCTCCGTGTGCCAAAAATAGGCCGCGGGCACAACCACACCCAAAAATAACCGCCCAAAGACCGGGGCGCCAAGTTCGTCCAGCGGAGAAAGGCCACAAAAACGGGTGGGCTATAGCCTTCGGGGGTGGGGCCGGCCGACTTCGTCCGCCGGACTCGGAATGGCGCGAGACTTTGCGTGACGCCTCCGTGTGCCAAAAATAGGCCACGGGCACAGCCGTTTCCAAAAATAACTGCCCAAAGGCCGGGGCAACAAGTTCGTCCATCGGAAAAAGGCCACAAAAACGGGTGGGCTATAGCCTTGGGGGGTGGGGCTGGCCAACTTCGTCCGCCGGACTCGGAATGGCGCGAGACTTTGTGAGGCGCCTGCGTGTGCCAAAAATAGGCTGCGGGCACAGCCGCATCCAAAAATAATCGCCGAAAGGACGGGGCGCCAAGTTCGTCCAATGGAAAAAGGCCACAAAAACGGGTGGGCTATAGCCTTTGGGGGTGGGGCTTGCCAACTTCGTCTGCCGGACTCAGAATGGCGCGAGACTTTGCGAGGCGCCTCCTTGTACCAAAAATAGGCCGCGGGTACAACCGCGCCCAAAATAACCGCCCGAAGGCCGGGGCGCCAAGTTGTCCAGCGGAAAAAGGCCACAAAAATGGCTGGGCTATAGCCTTGGGGGGTGGGGCTGGCCAACTTCGTCCGCCGGACTCGGAATGGCGCGGGACTTTGTGAGGCGCCTTCGTGTGCCAAAAATAGGCCGAGGAAACAGCCGCACCCAAAAATAACCGCCCAAAGGCCGGCGAGCCAAGTTCGTCCAGTGGAAAAAGACCACAAAAATGGGCGGGCTATAGCCTTGCGGGGTGGGGCTGGACAACTTCGTCCGCCGGACTAGGAATGGCGCAAGACTTTGCGAGGTGCCTCCGTGTACCAAAAATAGGCCGCGGGAATAGCCGCGTCCAAAAATAACCGCCCAAAGGCCGGGGCACCAAGTTCGTCCAGCGGAAAAAGACCACAAAAATGTGTGGGCTATAGCCTTGCGGGGTGGGGCTGGCCCACTTCATCCGCCGGACTCGGAATGGCATGAGACTTTGTGAGGCGCCTGCGTGTGCCAAAAATAGGATGCGGGCACAGCCGCGTCCAAAAATAACCGCCTGAAGGACGGGGCGCCAAGTTCGTCCAATGGAAAAAGGCCACAAAAACGGGTGGGCTATAGCCTTTGGGGGTGGGGCTTGCCAACTTCGTCCGCCGGACTCAGAATGGCGCAAGACTTTGCGAGGCGCCTCCGTGAACCAAAAATAGGCCGCGGGTACAGCCGCGCCCAAAATAACCGCCCGAAGGCCGGGGCGCCAAGTTTGTCCAGCGGAAAAAGGCCACAAAAATGGGTGGGCTATAGCCTTGGGGGGTGGGGCTGGCCGACTTCGTCCGCCGGACTCGGAATGCCGCGGGACTTTGTGAGGCTCCTTCGTGTGCCAAAAATAGGCCGAGGAAACAGCCGCACCCAAAAATAACCGCCCAAAGGCCGGCGAGCCAAGTTCGTCCAGTGGAAAAAGACCACAAAAATGGGCGGGCTATAGCCTTGCGGGGTGGGGCTGGACAACTTCGTCCGCCGGACTAGGAATGGCGCAAGACTTTGCGAGGTGCCTCCGTGTACCAAAAATAGGCCGCGGGCATAGCCGCGCCCAAAAATAACCGCCCAAAGGCCGGGGCACCAAGTTCGTCCAGCGGAAAAAGGCCACAAAAATGGGTGGGCTATAGCCTTTGGTGGTGGGGCTTGCCAACTTCGTCCGCCGGACTCGGAATGCCGCGAGACTTTGCGAGGCACCTCCGTGTACCAAAAATAGGCCGCGGGTACAGCCGCGCCCAAAAATAACTTCCCGAAAGCCGGGGCGCCAAGTTCGTCCAGTGGAAAAAGGCCACAAAAACGGGTGGGCTATAGCCTTGGGGGGTGGGGCGGGCCCACTTCGTCCGCCGGACTCGGAATGGCGCGAGACTTTGTGAGGCACCTGCGTGTGCCAAAAATAGGCTACGGGCAAAGCCGCGTCCAAAAATAACCGCCTGAAGGCCGGGGCACCAAGTTCATCCAGCGGAAAAAGGCCATAAAAATGGGTGGGCTATAGCCTTTTGGGTTGGGGCTTGCCAACTTCGTCCGCCGGACACGCAATGGCGCGAGACTTTGCGAGGCGCCTCAGTGTACCAAAAATAGGCCCGGGTACAGCCGCGACCAAAAATAACCGCCCGAAGGCCAGGGCGCCAAGTTCGTCCAGCGGAAAAAGGCCACAAAAACGGGTGGGGTATAGCCTTGGGGGGTGGGGTTGGCCAACTTCGTCCGCCGGATTCGGAATACCGCGAGACTTTGCAAGGCACCTCCGTGTGCCAAAAATAGGCCGCGGGCAAGGCCGCACCAAAAAAAAACCGTCCGAAGGCCGGGGCGCCAAGTTCGTCCAGCGGAAAAAGGCCATAAAAACGGGTGGGCTATAGCTTTGGGGGGTGTGGCTGGCCAACTTCGTTCGCCGGACTCGGAATGACGCGAGACTTTGTGAGGTGCCTCCGTGTGCCAAAAATAGGCCACGGACGCAGCCGCGCCGAAAAATAACCGCCCGAAGGCCGGGGTGCCAAGTTCGTCCAGCGGTAAAACGCCACAAAAACGGGTGGGCTATAGCCTTGGGGGGTGGGTCTGGCCAACATCGTCCGCCGGACTCGGAATTACCAGAGACTTTGCGAGGGGCCTCCGTGTGCCAAAAATAGACCGTGGACACAGCCGCGCCCAAAAATAACCGCCCGAAGGCCGGGGCGCCAAGTTCGTCCAGCGGAAAAAGGCCACAAAAACGGGTGGGCTATAGCCTTGGGGGGTGGGGCTGGCCAACTTCGTCCGCCGGACTTGGAATGGCGCGAGACTTTGCGAGGCGCCTCCGTGTGCCAAAAATAAGCTGCGGGCACAGCCGCGCTAAAAAATGACTGCCCGAAGGCCGGGGTGCCAAGTTCGTCCAGCGGAAAAAGGCAACAAAAACGGGTGGGCTTGGGGGGTGGGGCTGGCCAACTTCGTCCGCCGGACTCGGAATCGCTTGAGACTTTGCGAGGCACCTCCGTGTGCCAAAAATAGGACGCGGACAAAGCCGCACCCAAAAATAACCTCCCGAAGGCCGGGGCGCCAATTTCGTCCTGCGGAAAAAGGCAACAAAAACGGGTGGGCTTGGGGGGTGGGGCTGGCCAACTTCGTCCGCCGGACTCGGAATGGCTCGAGACTTTGCGAGGCACCTCCGTGTGCAAAAAATAGGACGCGGACAAAGCCGCGCCCAAAAATAACCTCCCGAAGGCCGGGGCGCCAATTTCGTCCAGCGGAAAAAGGCCACAAAAACGGGTGGGCTATAGCCTTGGGGGGTGGTGCTGGCCAACTTCATCCACAGGACTCGGAATGGCACGAGACGTTGTGAGGCACCTCCGTGTGCCAAAAATAGGCAAGGCCACAGCCGCGCGAAAAAATAACCGCCCGAAGGCCGGGGATCCAAGTTCGTCCAGCGGAAAAAGGCCACAAAAACGGGTGGGCTATAGCCATGGGGGATGGGGCTGGCCAACTTCGTCCGCCGTACCCGGAATGGCGCGAGACTTTCCGAGGCGCCTCTGTGTGCCAAAAATAGGCCGCGGGCACAGTCTCACCCAAAAATAACCGTCCGAAGGCCTGGGCGCCAAGTTCGTCCCGCGGAAAAAGGCCACAAAAACGGGTGGGCTATAGCCTTGGGGGGTGGGGCTGGCCAACTTCGTCCGCCGGACTCGGAATGGCGCGAGACTAAGCGAGGCGCCTCCATGTGCCATAAATAGGCTGCGGGCACAGGCGCTCCCAAAAATAACCGCCCGAAGGCCGGGGCGCCTAGTTGTCCAGCGGAAAAAGGCCACAAAAACGGGTGGGCCATATCCTTGGGGGGTGGGGCTGGCCAACTTCGTCCGCCGGACTCGGAATGGCGCGAGACTATGCGAGGCACCTCCGTGTGTCAAAAATAGGCTGCGGGCACAGCCGCGCCCATAAATGACCGTCCGAAGGCCGGGGCGCCAAGTTTGTCCAGCGGAAAAAGGCCACAAAAGCGGGTGGGCTATAGCCTTGGGGGATGGGGTTGGCCAACTTCGTCCGCCGGTCTCGGAATGGCGCGAGACTTTGCGAGGCGCCTCCGTGTGCCAAAAATAAGCTACGGGCACAGCCGCGCTAAAAAATAAATGCCCGAAGGCCGGGGTGCCAAGTTCGTCCAGCGGAAAAAGGCCACAAAAACGGGTGGGCTTGGGGGGTGGGGCTTGCCAACTTCGTCCGCCGGACTCGGAATGGCTCGAGACTTTGCGAGGCACCTCTGTGTGCCAAAAATAGGACGCGGACAAAGCCGCGCCCAAAAATAATCTCCTGAAGGCCGGGGCGCCAATTTCGTCCAGCGGAAAAAGGCCACAAAAACGGGTGGGCTATAGCCTTGGGGGGTGGTGCTGGCCAACTTCGTCCGCCGGACTCGGAATGGTGCGAGACTTTGCGAGGCGCCTCCGTGTGCCAAATATAGGCTGCGGGCACAGCCGCGCTAAAAAATAACTGCCCGAAGGCCAGGGCGCCAAGTTCGTCCAGTGGAAAAAGCCAACAAAAACGGGTGGGCTATTGCCTTGGGGGGTGGGGCTCGCCAACTTCGTCCACCGGACACGGAATGGTGCGAGACATTGCGAGGTGCCTCCGTGCGCCAAAAATAGGCCGTGGGCACAGTCTTGCCGAAAAATAACCGCCCAAAGGCCGGGGCGACAAGTTCGTCCAGCGGAAAAAGGCCACAAAAACGGGTGGGCTATAGCCTTGGTGGGTGGGGCTGGCCAACTTCGTCCACCGGACACGGAATGGCGCGAGACATTGCGAGGTGCCACCGTGCGCCAAAAATAGGCCACGGGTACAGCCGCGCCCAAAAATAACCGCCCGAAGGCCGGGGCGCCAGGTTCGTCCAGCGGAAAAAGGCCACAAAAACGGGTGGGCTATAGCCTTGGGGGGTGGGGCTGGCCAACTTCATCCGCCGGACTTGGAATGGCGCGAGACTTTGCGAGGTGCCTCCGTGTGCCAAAAATAAGCTGCGGGCACAGCCGCGCTAAAAAATAACTGCCCGAAGGCCGGGGTGCCAAGTTCGTCCAGCGGAAAAAGGCAACAAAAACGGGTGGGCTTGGGGGGTGGGGCTGGCCAACTTCGTCCGCCGGACTCGGAATGGCTCGAGACTTTGCGAGGCACCTCCGTGTGCCAAAAATAGGACGCGGACAAAGCCGCGCCCAAAAATAACCTCCCGAAGGCCGGGGTGCCAAGTTCGTCCAGCGGAAAAAGGCCACAAAAACGGGTGGGCTTGGGGGGTGGGGCTGGCCAACTTCGTCCGCCGGACTCGGAATGGCTCGAGACTTTGCGAGGCACCTCCGTGTGCCAAAAATAGGACGCGGACAAAGCCGCGCCCAAAAATAACCTCCCGAAGGCCGGGGAGCCAATTTCGTCCAGCGGAAAAAGGCCACAAAAACGGGTGGGCTATAGCCTTGGGGGGTGGTGCTGGCCAACTTCGTCCGCCGGATTCGGAATGGCGCGAGACTTTGCGAGGCGCCTCCGTGTGCCAAAAATAGGCTGCGGGTACAGCCGCGCAAAAAAATAACTGCCCGAAGGCCGGGGCGCCAAGTTCGTCCAGCGGAAAAAGCCATAAAAAACGGGTGGGCTATTGCCTTGGGGGGTGGGGCTCGCCAACTTCGTCCACCGGACTCGGAATGGCGCGAGACATTGCGAGGTGCCTCCGTGGGCTAAAAATAGGCCGCGGGCACAGCCTTGCCCAAAAATAACCGCCCAAAGGCCGGGGCACCAAGTTCGTCCAGCGGAAAAAGGCCACAAAAACGGGTGGGCTATAGCCTTGGTGGGTGGGGCTGGCCAACTTCGTCCGCCGGACTCGGAATGGCGCGAGACTTTGCGAGGCACCTCCGTGTGCCAAAAATAGGCCGCGGGCGCAGCCGCGCCCAAAAATAACAGCCCGAAGGCCGGGGCGCCAATTTCGTCCAGCGGAAAAAGGCCTCAAAAACAGGTGGGCTATAGCCTTGGGGGGTGGGGCTGGCCAACTTCGTCCGCCGGACTCGGAATGACGTGAGACATTGCGAGGCACCTCCGTGTGCCAAAAATAGGTCGCGGGCACAGCCGAGCCCAGAAATAACCACTCGAAGGGTGGGGCGGCAAGTTCGTCCAGCGGAAAAAGGCCACAAAAACGGGTGGGCTATAGCCTTGGGGGGTGGGGCTGGCCCACTTCATCCGCCGGACTCGGAATGGCGAGAGACTATGCAAGGTGCCTCCGTGTGCCAAAAATAGGCTGCGGGCACAGCCGCGTCCAAAAATAACCGCCCGAAGGCCGGGGCGCCTGGTTCGTCCAGCGGAAAAAGGCCACAAAAACGGGTGGGCTATAGCCTTGGGGGGTGGGGCTGGCCAACTTCGTCCGCCGGACTTGGAATGGCGCAAGACATTGCGAGGTGCCTCCGTGTGCTAAAAATAGGCCGCGGGCAAAGCCGAGCCCAAAAATAACCGGCCCGAAGGCCGGGGCACCAAGTTCGTCCAGTGAAAAAAGGCCACAAAAACGGGTGGGCTATAGCCTTGGGGGGTGGGGCTGGCCAACTTCGTCCGCCAGACTCAGAATGGCGCGAGACTTTGCGAGGCACCTCCGTGTGCCAAAAATAGGCTGCGGTCACAGCCGCGCTAAAAAATAACCGCCCGAAGGCCGGGGCGCCAAGTTCGTCCAGCGGAAAAAGGCTACAGAAACGTGTGGGCTATAGCCGCGGGGGGTGGGGCTGGCCAACTTCGTCCGCCGGACTCGGAATGGCGCGAGACTTTGCGAGGTGCCTCCGTGTGCCAAAAATAGGCCGCGGGCAAAGTCGCGCCCAAAAATAACTGCCCGAAGGCCGGGGCGCCAAGTTCGTCCAGCGGAAAAAGGCCACAAAAACGGGTGGGCTATAGCCTTGGGGGGTGGGGCTGGCCAACTTCGTCGGTCGGACTCGGAATGGCGCGAGACTTTGCGAGGTGCCTCCGTGTGCCAAAAATAGGCCGCGGGTACAGCCGCGCCGAAAAATGACCGCCCGAAGGCTGGGGCGCCAAGTTCGTCCAGCGGAAAAAGGCCACAAAAACAGGTGGGCTATAGCCTTGGGGGGTGGGTCGGGCCCACTTCATCCGCCGGACTCGGAATGGCGCGAGACTTTGCGAGGCACCTCAGTCTGCCAAAAATAGGCCGCGAGCACAGCCGCACCCAAAAATAACAGTCCGAAGGCCGGGTTGCCAAGTTCGTCCAGCGGAAAAAGGCCACAAATACGGGTGGGCTATAGCCTTAGGGGGTGGGGCGGGCCGACCTAGTCGGTCGGACTCGGAATGTCGCGAGACTTTGCGAGGCGTCTCCGTGTGCCAAAAATGGGCCGCAGGCACAGCCACACTTAAAAGTAACTGCCTGAAGGCTGGGGTGCCTGGTTCGTCAAGCGGAAAAAGGCCAGAAAAACGGGTGGGCTATAGCCTTCGGGGGTGGGGCTTGCCAACTTCGTCCGCCGGACTCGGAATGGCGCGAGACTTTGCGAGGTACCTCCGTGTGCCAAAAATAGGCCGCGGGGAAAGCCGCGCCCAAAAATAACCGCCCGAAGGCCGGGGCGCCAAGTTCGTCCAGCGGAAAAAGGCCACAAAAACGGGTGGGCTATAGCCTTGGGGGGTGGGGCTGGCCAACTTCGTCCGCCGGACTCGGAATGGCGTGAGACTTTGCGAGGTGCCTCCGTGCGCCAAAAATAGGACGCAGCCACAGCCACGCCCAAAAATAACCACCCGAAGGCCGGGGTGCCAAGTTCGTCCAGCGGAAAAAGGCCACAAAAACGGGTGGGCTATAGCCTTGGGGGGTGGGGCTGGCCCACTTCGTCCGCCGGACTCGGAATGGCGCGAGACTTTGCGAGGTGCCTCCGTGCGCCAAAAATAGGACGCAGGCACAGCCGCGTCCAAAAATAACCGCCTGAAGGCCGGGGCGCCAAGTTCGTCCAGCGGAAAAAGGCACAAAAACGGGTGGGCTTTAGCCTTGGGGGGTGGTGCTGGCCAACTTCGTCCGCCGGACTCGGAATGGCGCGAGACTTTGCAAGTCGCCTCCGTGTGCCAAAAATAGGCCGCGGGTACAGCCGCGCCAAAAAATGACCGCCCGAAGGCTGGGGCGCCAAGTTCGTCGAGCGGAAAAAGGCCACAAAAACGGGTGGGCTATAGCCTTGGGGGGTGGGGCCGGGCAACTTCGTCCGCCGGACTCGGAATGGCGCGAGACTTTGCGAGGCACCTCCGTGTACCAAAAATAGGCCGCGGGCACAGCCGCTCCGAAAAATAACCGCCCGAAGGCTGGGGCGCCAAGTTTGTCCAGCGGAAAAAGGCCGCAAAAACGGGTGGGCTATAGCCTTCGGGGGTGGGGCTGGCCAAATTCGTCCGCCGGACTCGGAATGGCGCGAGACTTTGCGAGGTACCTCCGTGTGCCAAAATAGGCCGCGGGGAAAGCCGCGCCCAAAAATAACCGCCCGAAGGCCGGGGCGCCAAGTTCGTCCTGCGGAAAAAGGCCACAAAAACGGGTGGGCTATAGCCTTGGGGGGTGGGGCTGGCCAACTTCGTCCGCCGGACTCGGAATGGCGCGAGACTTTGCGAGCTGCCTCCGTGTGCCAAAAATAGTCCGCGGGCACAGCCGCGTCCAAAAATAACTGCCCGAAGGCCGGGGCGCCAAGTTTGTCCAGCGGAAAAAGGCCACAAAAACGGTTGGGCTACAGCCTTAGGGGGTGGGGCTGGCAAACTTCGTCCGCCGGACTCGGAATGGCGCGAGACTTTGCGAGGCACCTCCGTGTGCCAAAAATATTCTGCGGGCACAGCCGCGTCCAAAAATAACAGCCCAAAGGCCGGGGCGCCAATTTCGTCCAGCGGAAAAAGGCCGCAAAAACGGGTGGGCTGTAGCCTTGGGGGGTGGGGCTGGCCAACTTCGTCCGCAGTACTCGGAATGGCGCGAGACTTTGCGAGGTACCTCTGTGTGCCAAAAATAGGCCGCGGGCACAGCCGCGACCAAAAATAACTGCCCGAAGGCCGGGGCGCCAAGTTCATCCAGCGGAAAAAGGGCACAAAAACGGTGGGCTATAGCCTTGGGCGGTGGGGCTGGCCAACTTCGTCCGCGGGACTCGGAATTGCGCGAGTCTTTGAGAGGCGCCTCCGTGTGCCAAAAATAGGCAGCGGGCACAGCCGCGATAAAAAATAACTGCCCGAAGGCCGGGGCGCCAAGTTCATCCAGCGGAAAAAGGCCACAAAAACGGTGGGCTATAGCCTTGGGGGGTGGGGCTGGCCAACTTCGTCCGCGGGACTCGGAATTGCGCGAGTCTTTGAGAGGCGCCTCCGTGTGCCAAAAATAGGCAGCGGGCACAGCCGCGATAAAAAATAACCGCCCGAAGGCCGGGGCGCCAAGTTCATCCAGCGGAAAAAGGCCATAAAAACGGTGGGCTATAGCCTTGGGGGGTGGGGCTGGCCAACTTCGTCCGCCGGACTCGGAATGGCGCGAGACTTTGCGAGGTGCCTCCGTGTGCCAAAAATAGGACGCGGGCACAGCCGCGCCCAAAAATAACCACCCGAAGGCCGGGGTGCCAAGTTCGTCCAGCGGAAAAAGGCCACAAAAACGGTGGGCTATAGCCTTGGGGGGTGGGGCTGGCCAACTTCGTCCGCGGGACTCGGAATTGCGCGAGTCTTTGAGAGGCGCCTCCGTGTGCCAAAAATAGGCAGCGGGCACAGCCGCGACCAAAAATAACTGCCCGAAGGCCGGGGCGCCAAGTTCATCCAGCGGAAAAAGGGCACAAAAACGGTGGGCTATAGCCTTGGGGGGTGGTGCTGGCCAACTTCGTCCGCCGGACTCGGAATGGCGCGAGACTTTGCAAGTCGCCTCCGTGTGCCAAAAATAGGCCGCGGGTACAGCCGCGCCGAAAAATGACCGCCCGAAGGCTGGGGCGCCAAGTTCGTCCAGCGGAAAAAGGCCACAAAAACGGGTGGGCTATAGCCTTGGGGGGTGGGCCGGGCCAACTTCGTCCGCCGGACTCGGAATGGCGCGAGACTTTGCGAGGCACCTCAGTCTGCCAAAAATAGGCCGCGAGCACAGCCGAACCCAAAAATAACAGTCCGAAGGCCGGGTCGCCAAGTTCGTCCAGCGGAAAAAGGCCACAAGAACGGGTGGGCTATAGCCTTAGGGGGTGGGGCGGGCCGACGTAGTCGGCCGGACTCGGAATGTCGCGAGACTTTACGAGGCATCTCCGTGTGCCAAAAATAGGCCGCAGGCACAGCCACACTTTAAAGTAACTGCCCGAAGGCTGGGGCGCCAAGTTCGTCCAGCGGAAAAAGGCCACAAGAACGGGTGCGCTATAGCCTTGTGGGGTGGGGCCGGGAAACGTCGTTCGCCGGACTCGGAATGGCGTGAGACTTTGCGAGGCACCTCCGTGTACCAAAAATAGGCCGCGGGCACAGCCGCTCCGAAAAATAACCGCCCGAAGGCTGGGGCGCCAAGTTTGTCCAGCGGAAAAAGGCCACAAAAATGGGTGGGCTATAGCCTTGGGGGGTGGGGCAGGCCAACTTCTTCCGCCGGACTCGGAATGGCGCGAGACTTTGCGAGGCGCCTCCATGTGCCAAAAATAGGCCGCGGGCACAGCCGCGACCAAAAATAACCGCCCAAAGGCCGGGGCGCCAAGTTCATCCAGCGGAAAAAGGCCACAAAAACGGTGGGCTATAGCCTTGGGGGGTGGGGCTGGCCAACTTCGTCCGCCGGACTCGGAATGGCGCGAGACTTTGCGAGGTGGCTCCGTGCGCCAAAAATAGGACGCGGGCACAGCCGCGCCCAAAAATAATTGTCCGAAGGCCGGGGTGCCAAGTTCGTCCAGCGGAAAAAGGCCACAAAAACGGGTGGGCTATAGCCTTGGGGGGTGGGGCTGGCCAACTTCGTCCGCCGGACTCGGAACAGCACGAGACATTGCGAGGCACCTCCGTGTGCCAAAAATAGGCTGCGGGTTCAGCCGCGCCCAAAAATAACAGCCCGAAGGCCGGGTCGCCAAGTTCGTCCAGCGGAAAAAGGCACAAAAACGGGTGGGCTATAGCCTTGGGGGGTGGTGCTTCCTAACTTCGTCCGCCGGACTAGGAATGGCGCGAGACTTTGCAAGTCGCCTCCGTGTGCCAAAAATAGGCCGCGGGTACAGCCGCGCCAAAAAATGACCGCCCGAAGGCTGGGGCGCCAAGTTCGTCCAGCGGAAAAAGGCCACAAAAACGGGTGGGCTATAGCCTTGGGAGGTGGGCCAGGCCAACTTTGTCCGCCAGACTCGGAATGGCGCGAGACTTTGCGAGGCACCTCAGTCTGCCAAATATAGGCCGCGAGCACAGCCGAACCCAAAAATAACAGTCCGAAGGCCGGGTCGCCAAGTTCGTCCAGCGGAAAAAGGCCACAAAAATGGGTGGGCTATAGCCTTAGGGGGTGGGGTGGGCCGACGTAGTCGGCCGGACTCGGAATGTCGTGAGACTTTGGAAGGCGTCTCCGTATGCCAAAAATAGGCCGCAGGCACAGCCACACTTAAAAATAACCGCCCGAAGGCTGGGGCGCCAAGTTCGTCCAGCGGAAAAAGGCCACAAAAACGGGTGGGCTATAGCGTTGGGGGGTGGGGCCGGGCAACTTCGTCCGCCGGAATCGGAATGGCGCGAGACTTTGCGAGGCACCTCCGTGTACCAAAAATAGGCCGCGGGCACAGCCGCTCCGAAAAATAACCGCCCGAAGGCCGGGGCGCCAAGTTTGTCCAGCGGAAAAAGGCCACAAAAACGGGTGGGCTATAGCCTTGGGGGGTGGGGCTGGCCAACTTCGTCCGCCGGACTCGGAACAGCACGAGACATTGCGAGGCACCTCCGTGTGCCAAAAATAGGCTGCGGGTTCAGCCGCGCCCAAAAATAACAGCCCGAAGGCCGGGTCGCCAAGTTCGTCCAGCGGAAAAAGGCCACAAAAACGGTTGGGCTATAGCCTTAGGGGGTGGGGCTGGCAAATTTCGTCCGCCGGACTCGGAATGGTGCGAGACTTTGCGAGGCGCCTCCGTGTGCCAAAAATAGGCTGCGGGCACAGCCGCGTCCAAAAATAACAGCCCAAAGGCCGGGGCACCAATTCGTCCAGCGGAAAAAGGCCACAAAAACGGGTGGGCTATAGCCTTGGGGGTGGGGCTGGCCCACTTCGTCCGTCGGACTCGGAATGGTGCGAGACTTTGCGAGGCGCTTCCGTGTGCCAAAAATGGGCCACGGGCAGAGCCGCGGCCAAAAATAACCGCCCGAAGACCGGGGTGCCAAGTTCGTCCAGCGGAAAAAGACCACAAAAACGGGTGGGCTATAGCCTTGGGGGGTGGGGTTGGCAAAGTTCGTCCGCAGGACTCGGAATGGTGCGAGACTTTGCGAGATGCCTCCGTGTGCCAAAAATAGGCCGCGGACACAGCCGCGCCCAAAAATAACCGCCCGAAGGCCGAGGCGCCAAGTTTGTCCAGCGGAAAAAGGCCACAAAAACCGGTGGGCTATTGCCTTGGGGGGTGGGGCTGGCCTACTTCGTCCGCCCGACTCGGAATGGCGCGAGACTTTACGAGGCACCTCCGTGTGCCAAAAATAGGCCGCGAGCACAACCGCACCCAAAAATAACCACCCGAAGGCCGGGGCACCAAGTTCGACCAGCGGAAAAGAGGCCACAAAAATGGGTGGGCTATAGCATTGGGGGGTGGGGCTGGCCAACTTCGTCCGCCGGATTCGGAATGGCGCGAAACTTTGCGAGGCTCCACCATGAGCCATAAATAGGCCGCGGGCACAGCCGTGCCAAAAAATAACCGCCCGAAGGCCGGGGCGCCAAGTTCGTCCAGCGGAAAAAGGCACAAAAACGGGTGGGCTATAGCCTTGGGGGGTGGTGCTTGCTAACTTCGTCCGCCGGACTCGGAATGGCGCGAGACTTTGCAAGTCGCCTCCGTGTGCCAAAAATAGGCCGCGGGTACAGCCGCGCCAAAAAATGGCCGCCCGAAGGCTGGGGCGCCAAGTTCGTCCAGCGGAAAAAGGCCACAAAAACGGGTGGGCTATAGCCTTGGGAGGTGGGCCGGGCCAACTTTGTCCGCCGGACTCGGAATGGCGCGAGACTTTGCGAGGCACCTCAGTCTGCCAAATATAGGCCGCGAGCACAGCCGAACCCAAAAATAACAGTCCGAAGGCCGGGTCGCCAAGTTCGTCCAGCGGAAAAAGGCCACAAAAATGGGTGGGCTATAGCCTTAGGGGGTGGGGCGGGCCGACGTAGTCGGCCGAACTCGGAATGTCGTGAGACTTTGCAAGGTGTCTCCGTATGCCAAAAATAGGCCGCAGGCACAGCCACACTTAAAAATAACCGCCCGAAGGCTGGGGCGCCAAGTTCGTCCAGCGGAAAAAGGCCACAAAAACGGGTGGGCTATAGCGTTGGGGGGTGGGGCCGGGCAACTTCGTCCGCCGGAATCGGAATGGCGCGAGACTTTGCGAGGCACCTCCGTGTACCAAAAATAGGCCGCGGGCACAGCCGCTCCGAAAAATAACCACCCGAAGGCCGGGGCGCCAAGTTTGTCCAGCGGAAAAAGGCCACAAAAACGGGTGGGCTATAGCCTTCGGGGGTGGGGCTGGCCAACTTCGTCCGCTGGACTCGGAATGGCGCGAGACTTTGCGAGGTGCCTCCGTGTGCCAAAAATAGGCCGCGGGCACAGCCGCGTCCAAAAATAACCGCCCAAAGGCCGGGGCGCCAAGTTCGTCCAGCGGAAAAAGGCCACAAAAACGGGTGGGCTATAGCCTTGGGGGGTGGGGCAGGCCAACTTCTTCCGCCGGACTCGGAATGGCGCGAGACTTTGCGAGGCACCTCCGTGTGCCAAAAATAGGCTGCGGGTACAGCCGCGCTCAAAAATAACAGCCCGAAGGCCGGGTCGCCAAGTTCGTCCAGCGGAAAAAGGCCACAAAAACGGTTGGGCTATAGCCTTAGGGGTGGGGCTGGCAAACTTCGTCCGCCGGACTCGGAATGGTGCGAGACTTTGCGAGGCGCCTCCGTGTGCCAAAAATAGGCTGCGGGTTCAGCCGCGCCCAAAAATAACAGCCCGAAGGCCGGGTCGCCAAGTTCGTCCAGCGGAAAAAGGCCACAAAAACGGTTGGGCTATAGCCTTAGGGGGTGGGGCTGGCAAACTTCGTCCGCCGGACTCGGAATGGTGCGAGACTTTGCGAGGCGCCTCCGTGTGCCAAAAATAGGCTACCGGCACAGCTGCGTCCAAAAATAACAGCCCAAAGGCCGGGGCACCAATTTCGTCCAGTGGAAAAAGGCCACAAAAACGGGTGGGCTATAGCCTTGGGGGTGGGGCTGGCCCACTTCGTCCGTCGGACTCGGAATGGTGCGAGACTTTGCGAGGCGCTTCCGTGTGCCAAAAATGGGTCACGGGCAGAGCCGCGGCCAAAAATAACCGCCCGAAGGCCGGGGTGCCAAGTTCGTCCAGCGGAAAAAGACCACAAAAACGGGTGGGCTATAGCCTTGGGGGGTGGGGTTGGCAAAGTTCGTCCGCTGGACTCGGAATGGTGCGAGACTTTGCGAGCTGCCTCCGTGTGCCAAAAATAGGCCGCGGACTCAGCCGCGCCCAAAAATAACCGCCCAAAGGCCGAGGCGCCAAGTTTGTCCAGCGGAAAAAGGCCACAAAAACCGGTGGGCTATTGCCTTGGGGGGTGGGGCTGGCCTACTTCGTCCGCCCGACTCGGAATGGCGCGAGACTTTACGAGGCACCTCCGTGTGCCAAAAATAGGCCGCGAGCACAACCGCACCCAAAAATAACCACCCGAAGGCTGGGGCGCCAAGTTCGACCAGCGGAAAAGAGGCCACAAAAATGGGTGGGCTATAGCATTGGGGGGTGGGGCTGGCCAACTTCGTCCGCCGGACTCGGAATGGCGCGAAACTTTACGAGGCTCCACCATGAGCCATAAATAGGCCGCGGGCACAGCCGTGCCAAAAAATCACCACCCGAAGGCCGGGGCGCCATGTTCGTCCAGCGGAAAAAGGCCACAAAAACGGGTGGGGTATAGCCTTGGGTGGTGGGGCTGGCCAACTTCGTCCGCCGGACACGGAATGGCGCGAGACTTTGCGAGGCACCTCCGTGTGCGAAAAATAGGCCGCGGGCACAGCCGCGCCAAAAAATAACCGCCCGAAGGCCGGGGCGCCAAGTTCGTCCAGCGGAAAAAGGCCACAAAAACGGGTGGGCTATAGCCTTGGGTGGTGGGGCTGGCCAACTTCGTCCCCCAGACTCGGAATGGCGCGAGACTTTACGAGGCACCTCCGTGTGCTAAAAATAGGCCGCGGGCACAGCCGCGCCCAAAAATAACCGCCCGAATGCCGGGGCGCCAAGTTTGTCCAGCGGAAACAGGCCACAAAAACGGATGGGCTATAGCCTTGGGGGGTGGGGCTGGCAAACTTCGTCCGCCGGACTCGGTATGGCGCGAGACTTTGTGAGGCTCCTCCGTGTACCAAAAATAGGCCACGGGCACAGCCGCCCCCAAAAATGACAGCCCGAAGGCCGGGGCGCCAAGTTTGTCCAGCGGAAAAAGGCCACAAAAACGGGTGGGCTATAGCCTTGGGGGGTGGGGCTGGCCAACTTCTTCCGCCGGACACAGAATGTCGCGAGACTTTGCGAGGTACCTCCATGTGCCAACAATAGGCCGCGGGCACAGCCGCGTCCAAAAATAACCGCTCGAAGGCCGGGGCGCCAAGTTCGTGCAGCGGAAAAAGGCCACAAAAACGGGTGGGCTATGGCATTGGGGGGTGGGGCTTGCCAACTTCGTCCGCCGGACTCGGAATGGCGCGAGACTTTGCGAGGCCTCTCCGTGTGCCAAAAATAGGCCGTGGGCACAGCAGCGCCCAAGAATAACCGCATGAAGGCCGGGGCGCCAAGTTCGTCCAGCGGAAAAAGGCCACAAAAACGGGTGGGCTATAGCCTTGGGGGGTGGGGCTGGCCCACTTCGTCCGCCGGACACGGAATGGCGCGAGACTTTGTGAGGCGGTTCCGTGTGCCAAAAATAGGCCGCGGGCACAGCCGCGCCCAAAAATAACCGCTCGAAGGCCGGGGCGCCAAGTTCGTGCAGCGGAAAAAGGCCACAAAAACGGGTGGGCTATGGCATTGGGGGGTGGGGCTTGCCAACTTCGTCCGCCGGACTCGGAATGGCGCGAGACTTTGCGAGGCACCTCCGTGTGCCAAAAATAGGCCGCGGGCACAGCCGCGCCCAAGAAGAACCCCCCGAAGGCCGGGGCGCCAAGTTCGTCCAGCGGAAAAAGGCCACAAATACGGGTGGGCAATAGCCTTAGGGGGTGGGGTAAGCCAACTTCGTCCGCCGGACTCAGAATGGCGCGAGACTTTGTGAGGTGCCTCCGTGTGCCAAATATAGGCCGCAGGCACAGCCTCGCCCGAAAATAGCCGCCCGAAGGCCGGGGCGCCAAGTTCGTCCAGCGGAAAAAGGCCACAAAAACGGGTGGGCTATAGCCTTGGGGTGTGGGGCTGGCCAACTTCGTCCACCGGACTCGGAATGGTGCGAGACTTTGCGGGGCACCTCTGTGTGGCAAAAATAGGCCGTGGGCACAGCAGCGCCGAAGAATAACTGCACGAAGGCCGGGGCGCCAAGTTCGTCCAGCGGAAAAAGGCCACAAAAACGGGTGGGCTATAGCCTTGGGGGGTGGGGCTGGCCCACTTCGTCCGCCGGACTCGGAATGGCGCGACACTTTGCGAGGCGGCTCCGTGTGCCAAAAATAGGCCGCGGGCACTGCTGCGCCCAAAAATAACCGCCCGAAGGCTGGGGCGCCAAGTTCGTCCAGCGGAAAACGGCCACAAATACGGGTGGGCTATAGCCTTGGGGGGTGGGGCTGGCCGACTTCGTCCGCCGGACTCGGAATGCCGCGAGAATTTGCGAGGTGCCTCCGTGTGATAAAAATAGGCCGCGGGCACAGCCGCGCCCAAAAATAACCGCCCGAAGGCCGGGGCACCAATTTCGTCCAGCGGAAAAAGGCCACAAATACGGGTGGGCTATAGCCTTGAGGGGTGGGGCTGGCCAACTTCGTCCGCCGGACTCGGAATGGCGCGAGACTTTGTGAGGCACCTCCGTGTGCCAAAAAATAGGCCGCGGGCACAGCCGCGCCCAAAAATAACCGCCCGAAGGCCGGGGCGCATAGTTCATCCAGCGGAAAAAGTCCTCAAAAATGGGTGGGCTATAGCCTTGGGGGGTGGGGCTGGCCAACTTCGTCCGCCGGACTCGGTATGGCGCGAGACTTTACGAGGCACCTCCGTGTGCCAAAAATAGGCCGCGAGCACAGCCGCGCCCAAAAAGAACCGCCCGAAGGGCGGGGCGCCAAGTTCGTCCAGCGGAAAAAGGCCACAATTACGGGTGGGCTGGCCAACTTCGTCCACCGGACACGGAATGGCGCAAGACTTTACGACGCGCCTCCGTGTGCCAAAAATAAGCCGCGGGCACCGCTGCGCCCCAAAATAACCGCCTGAAGGCCGGGGCGCCAAGTTCGTCCATCAGAAAAAGGCCACAAAAACGGGTGGGTTATAGCCTTGGGGGGTGGGGCTGTCCCACTTCGTCCGCCGAACTCGGAATGGCGCGAGACTTTGCGAGGCGGCTCCGTGTGCCAAAAATAGGACGCGGGCACAGCCGCGCCCGAAAATAACCACCCGAAGGCCGGGGCGCCAAGTTCGTCCAGCGGAAAAAGGCCACAAAAACGGGTGGGCTATAGCCTTGGGGGGTTGGGTGGCCAACTTCGTCCGCCGGACTCGGAATGGTGCGAGACTTTGCGAGGTGCCTCCGTGCACCAAAAATAGGCAGCGGGCACAGCCGAGCCCAAAAAGAACCGCCCGAAGGCCGGGGCGCCAAGTTCGTCCTGCGGAAAAAGGCCTCAAAAACGGGTGGGCTGTAGCCTTGGGGGGTGGGGCTGGCCAACTTCGTCCGCCGGACTCGGACTGGCGCGAGACATTGCAAGGCACCTCCCTGTGCCAAAAATTGGCCGCGGGCACAGCCGCGCACAAAAATAACCGCCCGAAGGCCGGGGCGCGAAGTTCGTCGAGCGGAAAAAGGCCACAAATACGGGTGGGCTATACCCTTGGGGGGTGGGGCTGGCCAACTTCGTCCGCCGGACTAGGAATGGCGCGAGACTTTGGGAGGCACCTCCGTGTGCCAAAAATAGGCCGCCGGCAAAGCCGCGCCCGAAAATAGCTGCCCGAAGGCCGGGGCGCCAAGTTCGTCCAGCGGAAAAAGGCCACAAAAACGGGTGGGCTATAGCCTCGGGGGGTGGGGCTGGCCAACTTCGTCCGCCGGACTCGGAATGGCGCGAGACTTTACGAGGTGCCTCTGTGTGCCAAAAATAGGCAACGGGCACAGCCGCGCCCAAAAATAACCTCCCGAAGTCCGGGATGCCAAGTTTGTCCAGCGGAAAAAGGCCACAAAAACGGGTGGGCAATAGCCTTGGGGGGTGGGGCTGGCCAACTTCGTCCGCCGGACTCGGAATGGTGCGAGACTTTGGGAGGCTCCTCTGCGTGCAAAAAATAGGCCGCGGGCACAGCCGCGCCTAAAAATAACCGCCGGAAGGCCGGGGCGCCAAGTTCGTCCAGCGGAAAAAGGCCACAAAAACGGATGGGCTATAGCCTTGGGGGGTGGGGCTGGCCCACTTCGTCCGCCGGACTCGGAATGGTGCGAGACTTTGCGAGGTGCCTCCGTGCGCCAAAAATAGGCCGCGGGCACAGCCGAGCCCAAAAAGAACCGCCCGAAGGCCGGGGCGCCAAGTTCGTCCAGCGGAAAAAGGCCACAAAAACGGGTGGGCTATAGCCTTGGGGGGTGCGGCTGGCCAACTTCGTCCGCCGGACTCGGAATGGCGCGAGACTTTGCGCGGCACCTCCGCGTACCAAAAATAGGCCGCGGGCTCAGCCGTACCCAAAAATAACCGCCCGAAGGCCGGGGCGCCTAGTTCGTCCAGCGGAAAAAGGCCACAAAAACGGGTGGGCTATAGCCTTGGGGGGTGGGGCTGGCCCACTTCGTCCGCCGGACTCGGAATGGCGTGAGACTTTGCGAGGCGCCCCTGTGAGCCAAAAATAATCCGCGGGCATAGCCGCGCCTAAAAATAACAGCCCGAAGGCCGGGGCGCCAAGTTCGTCCAGCGGAAAAAGGCCACAAATACGTGTGGGCTATAGCCTTGGGGGGTGGGGCTGGCCAACTTCGTCCGCCGGACTCGGAATAGCGCGAGACTTTACGAGGCTCCTCCGTCTGCAAAAAATAGGCCGTGGGCACAGCCACGCCCAAAAATAACTGCCCGAAGACCGGGGCGCCAAGTTCGTCCAGCGGAAAAAGGCCACAAAAACGGGTGGGCTATACCCTTGGGGGGTGGGGCTGGCCAACTTCGTCCGCCGGACTAGGAATGGCGGGAGACTTTGGGAGGCACCTCCATGTGCCAAAAATAGGCCGCGGGCAAAGCCGCGCCCAAAAATAGCTGCCCGAAGGCCGGGGCGCGAAGTTCGTCCAGCGGAAAAAGGCCACAAAAACGGGTGGGCTATAGCCTTGGGGGGTGGGGCTGGCCAACTTCGTCCGCCGGTCTCGGAATGGCGCGAGACTTTGCGAGGCGCCTCCGTGTGCCAAAAATAGGCCGCGGGCAAAGCCGCGCCCAAAAATAGCTGCCCAAAGGCCGGGGCGCCAAGTTCGTCCAGCGGAAAAAGGCCACAAAAACGGGTGGGCTATAGCCTTGGGGGGTGGGGCTGGCTAACTTCGTCCGCCGGACTCGGAATGGCGCGAGACTTTGCGAGGCGCCTCCGTGCCAAAAATAGGCCGCGGGCACAGCCGCGCCTAAAAATAACCGCCCAAAGGTCGGGGCGCCAAGTTCGTCCAGCGGAAAAAGGCCACAAATACGGGTGGGCTATAGCCTTGGGGGGTGGGGCTGGCCCACTTCGTCCGCCAGACTCGGACTGGCACGAGACATTGCGAGGCGCCTCCTTGTGCCAAAAATAGGCCGCGGGCACAGCCGCGCCTAAAAATAACCCCCCAAAGGTCAGGGCGCCAAGTTCGTCCAGCGGAAAAAGGCCACAAATACGGGTGGGCTATAGCCTTGGGGGGTGGGGCTGGCCCACTTCGTCCGCCGGACTCGGACTGGCGCGAGACATTGCAAGGCACCTCCGTGTGCCAAAAATTGGCCGCGGGCACAGCCGTGCACAAAAATAACTGCCCAAAGGCCGGGGCGCTAAGTTCGTCGAGCGGAAAAAGGCCACAAATACGTGTGGGCTATAGCCTTGGGGGGTGGGGCTGGCCAACTTCGTCCGCCGGACTCGGAATGGCGCGAGACTTTACGAGGCTCCTCCGTGTGCAAAAAATAGGCCGCGGGAACAGCTACGCCCAAAAATAACCGCCCGAAGACCGGGGCGCCAAGTTCGTCCAGCGGAAAAAGGCCACAAAAACGGGTGGGCTATACCCTTGGGGGGTGGGGCTGGCCAACTTCGTCCGCCGGACTAGGAATGGCGCGAAACTTTGGGAGGCACCTCCGTGTGCCAAAAATAGGCTGCCATCAAAGCCGCGCCCAAAAATAGCTGCCCGAAGGCCGGGGCGCCAAGTTCGTCCAGCGGAAAAAGGCCACAAAAACGGGTGGGCTATAGCCTTGGGGGGTGGGGCTGGCCAACTTCGTCCGCCGGACTCGGAATGGCGCGAGACTTTGCGAGGTGCCTCTGTGTGCCAAAAATAGGCCTCGGGCACAGCCACGCCCAAAAATAACCGCCCGAAGGCCGGGGCGCCAAGTTCGTCCAGCGGAAAAAGGCCACAAATACGGGTGGGCTATAGCCTTGGGGGGTGGGGCTGGCCAACTTCGTCCGCCGGACTCGGAATGGGGCGAGACTTTCCGAGGCGCCTCTGTGTACCAAAAATAGGCCGCGGGCACAGCCGTGCCCAAAAATAATCACCCGAAAGCCGGGGCGCCAAGTTCGTCCAGCGGAAAAAGGCCACAAAAACGGGTGGGCTATAGCCTTGGGGGGTGGGGCTGGCCCACTTCGTCCGCCGGACTCGGAATGGCGTGAGACTTTGCGAGGCGCCCCTGTGAGCCAAAAATAATCCGCGGGCATAGCCGCGCCTAAAAATAACAGCCCGAAGGCCGGGGCGCCAAGTTCGTCCAGCGGAAAAAGGCCACAAATACGTGTGGGCTATAGCCTTGGGGGGTGGGGCTGGCCAACTTCGTCCGCCGGACTCGGAATAGCGCGAGACTTTCCGAGGCGCCTCTGTGTACCAAAAATAGGCCGCGGGCACAGCCGTGCCCAAAAATAACCACCCGAAAGCCGGGGCGCCAAGTTCGTCCAGCGGAAAAAGGCCACAAAAACGGGTGGGCTATAGCCTTGGGGGGTGGGGCTGGCCCACTTCGTCCGCCGGACTCGGAATGGCGTGAGACTTTGCGAGGCGCCCCTGTGAGCCAAAAATAATCCGCGGGCATAGCCGCGCCTAAAAATAACAGCCCGAAGGCCGGGGCGCCAAGTTCGTCCAGCGGAAAAAGGCCACAAATACGTGTGGGCTATAGCCTTGGGGGGTGGGGCTGGCCAACTTCGTCCGCCGGACTCGGAATAGCGCGAGACTTTACGAGGCTCCTCCGTCTGCAAAAAATAGGCCGTGGGCACAGCCACGCCCAAAAATAACCGCCCGAAGACCGGGGCGCCAAGTTCGTCCAGCGGAAAAAGGCCACAAAAACGGGTGGGCTATACCCTTGGGGGGTGGGGCTGGCCAACTTCGTCCGCCGGACTAGGAATGGCGGGAGACTTTGGGAGGCACCTCCATGTGCCAAAAATAGGCCGCGGGCAAAGCCACGCCCAAAAATAGCTGCCCGAAGGCCGGGGCGCGAAGTTCGTCCAGCGGAAAAAGGCCACAAAAACGGGTGGCCTATAGCATTGGGGGGTGGGGCTGGCCAACTTCGTCCGCCGGTCTCGGAATGGCGCGAGACTTTGCGAGGCGCCTCCGTGTGCCAAAAATAGGCCGCGGGCAAAGCCGCACCCAAAAATAGCTGCCCAAAGGCCGGGGCGCCAAGTTCGTCCAGCGGAAAAAGGCCACAAAAACGGGTGGGCTATAGCCTTGGGGGGTGGGGCTGGCCAACTTCGTCCGCCGGACTCGGAATGGCGCGAGACTTTGCGAGGCGCCTCCGTGCCAAAAATAGGCCGCGGGCACAGCCGCGCCTAAAAATAACCGCCCAAAGGTCGGGGCGCCAAGTTCGTCCAGCGGAAAAAGGCCACAAATACGGGTGGGCTATACCCTTGGGGGGTGGGGCTGGCCAACTTCGTCCGCCGGACTAGGAATGGCGTGAGACTTTGGGAGGCACCTCCGTGTGCCAAAAATAGGCCGCGGGCAAAGCCGCGCCCAAAAATAGCTGCCCGAAGGCCGGGGCGCCAAGTTCGTCCAGCGGAAAAAGGCCACAAATACGGGTGGGCTATAGCCTTGGGGGGTGGGGCTGGCTAACTTCGTCCGCCGGACTCGGAATGGCGCGAGACTTTGCGAGGCGCCTCCGTGCCAAAAATAGGCCGCGGGCACAGCCGCGCCTAAAAATAACCGCCCAAAGGTCGGGGCGCCAAGTTCGTCCAGCGGAAAAAGGCCACAAATACGGGTGGGCTATAGCCTTGGGGGGTGGGGCTGGCCCACTTCGTCCGCCAGACTCGGACTGGCACGAGACATTGCGAGGCGCCTCCGTGTGCCAAAAATAGGCCGCGGGCACAGCCGTGCCTAAAAATAACCACCCAAAGGTCAGGGCGCCAAGTTCGTCCAGCGGAAAAAGGCCACAAATACGGGTGGGCTATAGCCTTGGGGGGTGGGGCTGGCCCACTTCGTCCGCCGGACTCGGACTGGCGCGAGACATTGCAAGGCACCTCCGTGTGCCAAAAATCGGCCGCGGGCACAGCCGTGCACAAAAATAACTGCCCGAAGGCCGGGGCGGTAAGTTCGTCGAGCGGAAAAAGGCCACAAATACGTGTGGGCTATAGCCTTGGGGGGTGGGGCTGGCCAACATCGTCCGCCGGACTCGGAATGGCGCGAGACTTTACGAGGCTCCTCCGTGTGCAAAAAATAGGCCGCGGGAACAGCTACGCCCAAAAATAACCGCCCGAAGACCGGGGCGCCAAGTTCGTCCAGCGGAAAAAGGCCACAAAAACGGGTGGGCTATACCCTTGGGGGGTGGGGCTGGCCAACTTCGTCCGCCGGACTAGGAATGGCGCGAAACTTTGGGAGGCACCTCCGTGTGCCAAAAATAGGCTGCCATCAAAGCCGTGCCCAAAAATAGCTGCCCGAAGGCCGGGGCGCCAAGTTCGTCCAGCGGAAAAAGGCCACAAAAACGGGTGGGCTATAGCCTTGGGGGGTGGGGCTGGCCAACTTCGTCCGCCGGACTCGGAATGGCGCGAGACTTTGCGAGGTGCCTCTGTGTGCCAAAAATAGGCCTCGGGCACAGCCACGCCCAAAAATAACCGCCCGAAGGCCGGGGCGCCAAGTTCGTCCAGCGGAAAAAGGCCACAAATACGGGTGGGCTATAGCCTTGGGGGGTGGGGCTGGCTAACTTCGTCCGCCGGACTCGGAATGGCGCGAGACTTTGCGAGGCGCCTCCGTGCCAAAAATAGGCCGCGGGCACAGCCGCGCCTAAAAATAACCGCCCAAAGGTCGGGGCGCCAAGTTCGTCCAGCGGAAAAAGGCCACAAATACGGGTGGGCTATAGCCTTGGGGGGTGGGGCTGGCCCACTTCGTCCGCCAGACTCGGACTGGCACGAGACATTGCGAGGCGCCTCCGTGTGCCAAAAATAGGCCGCGGGCACAGCCGTGCCTAAAAATAACCACCCAAAGGTCAGGGCGCCAAGTTCGTCCAGCGGAAAAAGGCCACAAATACGGGTGGGCTATAGCCTTGGGGGGTGGGGCTGGCCAACTTCGTCCGCCGGACTCGGAATGGGGCGAGACTTTCCGAGGCGCCTCTGTGTACCAAAAATAGGCCGCGGGCACAGCCGTGCCCAAAAATAACCACCCGAAGGCCGGGGCGCCAAGTTCGTCCAGCGGAAAAAGGCCACAAAAACGGGTGGGCTATAGCCTTGGGGGGTGGGGCTGGCCAACTTCGTCCGCCGGACTCGGAATGGCACGAGACTTTGCAAGGCGCCTCCGTGTGCCAAAAATAGGCCTCGGGCACAGCGACGCCCAAAAATAACCGCCCGAAGGCCGGGACGCCAACTTCGTCCAGCGGAAAAAGGCCACAAATAAGGGTGGGCTATAGCCTTGGGGGGTGGGGCTGGCCAACTACGTCCGCCGGACTCGGAATGGTGCGAGACTTTGCAAGGCACCTCCGTGAGCCAAAAATAGGCAACAGGCACAGCCGCGCCCAAAAATAACCTCCCGAAGTCCGGGATGCCAAGTTTGTCCAGCGGAAAAAGGCCACAAAAACGGGTGGGCAAGAGACTTGGGGGGTGGGGCTGGCCAACTTCGTCCGCCGGACTCGGAATGGTGCGAGACTTTGGGAGGCTCCTCTGCGTGCAAAAAATAGGCCGCGGGCACAGCCACGCCTAAAAATAACCGCCGGAAGGCCGGGGCGCCAAGTTCGTCCAGCGGAAAAAGGCCACAAAAACGGATGGGCTATAGCCTTGGGGGGTGGGGCTGGCCCACTTCGTCCGCCGGACTCGGATTGGCGCGAGACTTTGCGAGACGCCTCCGTGTACCAAAAATAGGCCCCGGACAGAGCCGCGCCCAAAAATAGCCGCCCGAAGGCCGGGGCGCCAAGTTCGTCCAGCGGAAAAAGGCCACAAAAACGGGTGGGCTATAGCCTTGGGGGGTGGGGCTGGCCAACTTCGTCCGCCGGACTCGGAATGGCGCGAGACATTGCGAGGCGCTCCTGTGTGCCAAAAATAATCCGCGGGCATAGCCGCGCCTAAAAATAACAGCCCGAAGGCCGGGGCGCCAAGTTCGTCCAGCGGAAAAAGGCCACAAATACGTGTGGGCTATAGCCTTGGGGGGTGGGGCTGGCCAACTTCGTCCGCCGGACTCGGAATGGCGCGAGACTTTACGAGGCTCCTCCGTGTGCAAAAAATAGGCCGCGGGCATAGCCACGCCCAAAAATAACCGCCCGAAGGCCGGGGCGCCAAGTTCGTCTAGCGGAAAAAGGCCACAAAAACGGGTGGGCGATACCCTTGGGGGGTGGCGCGGGCCAACTTCTTCCGCCGGACTAGGAAGGGCACGAGACTTTGGGAGGCACCTCCGTGTGCCAAAAATAGGCCACGGGCAAATCCGCGCCCAAAAATAGCTGCCCGAAGGCCGGGGCGCCAAGTTCGTCCAGCGGAAAAAGGCCACAAAAACGGGTGGGCAATAGCCTTGGGGGGTGGGGCTGGCCAACTTCGTCCGCCGGACTCGGAATGGTGCGAGACTTTGGGAGGCTCCTCTGCGTGCAAAAAATAGGCCGCGGGCACAGCCGCGCCTAAAAATAACCGCCGGAAGGCCGGGGCGCCAAGTTCGTCCAGCGGAAAAAGGCCACAAAAACGGATGGGCTATAGCCTTGGGGGGTGGGGCTGGCCCACTTCGTCCGCCGGACTCGGAATGGCGCGAGACTTTGCGAGACGCCTCCGTGTGCCAAAAATAGGCCCCGGGCAAAGCCGCGCCCAAAAATAGCCGCCCGAAGGCCGGGGCGCCAAGTTCGTCCAGCGGAAAAAGGCCACAAAAATGGGTGGGCTATAGCCTTGGGGGGTGGGGCTGGCCAACTTCGTCCGCCGGACTCAGAATGGCGCGAGACATTGCGAGGCGCTCCTGTGTGCCAAAAATAATCCGCGGGCATAACCGCGCCTAAAAATAACAGCCCGAAGGCCGGGGCGCCAAGTTCGTCCAGCGGAAAAAGGCCACAAAAACGGGTGGGCTATAGCCTTGGGGGGTGGGGCTGGCCAACTTCGTCCGCCGGACTCGGAATGGCACGAGACATTGCGAGGCGCTCCTGTGTGCCAAAAATAATCCGCGGGCATAACCGCTCCTAAAAATAACAGCCCGAAGGCCGGGGCGCCAAGTTCGTCCAGCGGAAAAAGGCCACAAATACGTGTGGGCTATAGCCTTGGGGGGTGGGGCTGGCCAACTTCGTCCGCCGCACTCAGAATGGCACGAGACATTGCGAGGCGCTCCTGTGTGCCAAAAATAATCCGCGGGCATAACCGCGCCTAAAAATAACAGCCCGAAGGCCGGGGCGCCAAGTTCGTCCAGCGGAAAAAGGCCACAAATACGTGTGGGCTATAGCCTTGGGGGGTGGGGCGGGCCAACTTCGTCCGCCGGACTAGGAAGGGCGCGAGACTTTGGGAGGCACCTCCGTGTGCCAAAAATAGGCCACGGGCATAGCCGCGCCCAAAAATGGCTGCCCGAAGGCCGGGGCGCCAAGTTCGTCCAGCGGAAAAAGGCCACAAAAACGGGTGGGCTATAGCCTTGGGGGGTGGGGCTGGCCAACTTCGTCCGCCGGACTTGGAATGGCGCGAGACTTTGCGAGGCACCTCGTGTGCCAAAAGTAGGCCGCGGGCAAAGCCGCGCCCAAAAATAACTGCCCGAAGGCCGGGGCGCCAAGTTCGTCCAGCGGAAAAAGGCCACAAAAACGGGTGGGCTATAGCCTTGGGGAGTGGGGCTGGCCAACTTCGTCCGCCGGACACGGAATGGCGCGAGACTTGGCGAGGCGCCTCCGTGTGCCAAAAATAGGCCGCGGGCACAGCCGCGCCCAAAAATAACCGCCCAAAGGTCGGGGCGCCAAGTTCGTGCAGCGGAAAAAGGCCACAAATACGGGTGGGCTATAGCCTTGGGGGGTGGGGCTGGCCCACTTCGTACGCCGGACTCGGACTGGAGCGAGACATTACGAGGCGCCTCCGTGTGCCAAAAATAGGCCACGGGCACAGCTGCGCCTAAAAATAACCGCCCAAAGGTCGGGGCGCCAAGTTCGTCCAGCGGAAAAAGGCCACAAATACGGGTGGGCTATAGCCTTGGGGGGTGGGGCTGGCCCACTTCGTCCGCCGGACTCGGACAGGAGCGAGACATTACGAGGTGCCTCCTTGTGCCAAAAATAGGCCGCGGGCACAGCCACGCCTAAAAATAACCGCCCAAAGGTCGGGGCGCCATGTTCGTCGAGCGGAAAAAGGCCACAAAAACGGGTGGGCTATAGCCTTGGGGGGTGGGGCTGGCCAACTTCGTCCGCCGGACTCGGAGTCGCGCGAGACTTTCTGAGGCGCCTCCATGTGCCAAAAATAGGCCGCGGGCAATGCCGCGCCCAAAAATAACGGCCCGAAGGTCGGGGCGCCAAGTTCGTGCAGCGGAAAAAGGCCACAAATACGGGTGGGCTATAGCCTTGGGGGGTGGGGCTGGCCCACTTCGTCCGCCGGACTCGGACTGGAGCGAGACATTACGAGGCGCCTCCGTGTGCCAAAAATAGGCCGCGGGCACGGCTGCGCCAAAAAATAACCGCCCAAAGGTCGGGGCGCCAAGTTCGTCCAGCGGAAAAAGGCCACAAATACGGGTGGGCTATAGCCTTGGGGGGTGGGGCTGGCCCACTTCGTCCGCCGGACTCGGACTGGAGCGAGACATTACGAGGTGCCTCCGTGTGCCAAAAATAGGCCGCGGGCATAGCCACGCCTAAAAATAACCGCCCAAAGGTCGGGGCGCCAAGTTCGTCGAGCGGAAAAAGGCCACAAAAACGGGTGGGCTATAGCCTTGGGGGGTGGGCCTGGCCAACTTCGTCCGCCGGACTCGGAATGGCGCGAGACTTTACGAGGCTCCTCCGTGTGCAAAAAATAGGCCGCGGGAACAGCCACGCCCAAAAATAACCACCCGAAGACCGGGGCGCCAAGTTCGTCCAGCGGAAAAAGGCCACAAAAACGGGTGGGCTATAGCCTTGGGGGGTGGGGCTGGCCAACTTCGTCCGCCGGACTCGGAATGGCGCGAGACTTTGCGAGGTGCCTCTGTGTGCCAAAAATAGGCCTCGGGCACAACCACGCCCAAAAATAACCGCCCGAAGGCCGGGGCGCCAGGTTCGTCCAGCGGAAAAAGGCCACAAAAACGGGTGGGCTATAGCCTTGGGGGGTGGGGCTGGCCAACTTCGTCCGCCGGACTCGGAATGGCACGAGACTTTGCAAGGCACCTCCGTGTGCCAAAAATAGGCCTCGGGCACAGCGACGCCCAAAAATAACCGCCCGAAGGCCGGGACGCCAACTTCGTCCAGCGGAAAAAGGCCACAAATAAGGGTGGGCTATAGCCTTGGGGGGTGGGGCTGGCCAACTACGTCCGCCGGACTCGGAATGGTGCGATACTTTGCAAGGCACCTCCGTGTGCCAAAAATAGGCAACGGGCACAGCCGCGCCCAAAAATAACCTCCCGAAGTCCGGGATGCCAAGTTTGTCCAGCGGAAAAAGGCCACAAAAACGGGTGGGCAATAGCCTTGGGGGGTGGGGCTGGCCAACTTCGTCCGCCGGACTCGGAATGGTGCGAGACTTTGCGAGGCGCCTCCGTGTGCCAAAAATAGGCCACGGGCACAGCCGCGCCTAAAAATAACCGCCGGAAGGCCGGGGCGCCAAGTTCGTCCAGCGGAAAAAGGCCACAAAAACGGATGGGCTATAGCCTTGGGGGGTGGGGCTGGCCCACTTCGTCCGCCGGACTCGGAATGGCGCGAGACTTTGCGAGGCGCTCCTGTGTGCCAAAAATAATCCGCGGGCATAACCGCGCCTAAAAATAACAGCCCGAAGGCCGGGGCGCCAAGTTCGTCCAGCGGAAAAAGGCCACAAATACGTGTGGGCTATAGCCTTGGGGGGTGGGGCTGGCCAACTTCGTCCGCCGGACTCGGAATGGTGCGAGACTTTGCGAGGCGCCTCCGTGTGCCAAAAATAGGCCGCGGGCACAGCCGCGCCTAAAAATAACCGCCGGAAGGCCGGGGCGCCAAGTTCGTCCAGCGGAAAAAGGCCACAAAAACGGATGGGCTATAGCCTTGGGGGGTGGGGCTGGCCCACTTCGTCCGCCGGACTCGGAATGGCGCGAGACTTTGCGAGACGCCTCCGTGTGCCAAAAATAGGCCCCGGGCAAAGCCGCGCCCAAAAATAGCCGCCCGAAGGCCGGGGCGCCAAGTTCGTCCAGCGGAAAAAGGCCACAAAAATGGGTGGGCTATAGCCTTGGGGGGTGGGGCTGGCCAACTTCGTCCGCCGGACTCAGAATGGCGCGAGACATTGCGAGGCGCTCCTGTGTGCCAAAAATAATCCGCGGGCATAACCGCGCCTAAAAATAACAGCCCGAAGGCCGGGGCGCCAAGTTCGTCCAGCGGAAAAAGGCCACAAATACGTGTGGGCTATAGCCTTGGGGGGTGGGGCTGGCCAACTTCGTCCGCCGGACTCGGAATGGCGCGAGCCTTTACGAGGCTCCTCTGCGTGCAAAAAATAGGCCGCGGGCACAGCCGCACCTAAAAATAACCGCCGGAAGGCCGGGGCGCCAAGTTCGTCCAGCGGAAAAAGGCCACAAAAACGGATGGGCTATAGCCTTGGGGGGTGGGGCTGGCCCACTTCGTCCGCCGGACTCGGATTGGCGCGAGACTTTGCGAGACGCCTCCGTGTACCAAAAATAGGCCCCGGGCAAAGCCGCGCCCAAAAATAGCCACCCGAAGGCCGGGGAGCCAAGTTCGTCCAGCGGAAAAAGGCCACAAAAACGGGTGGGCTATAGCCTTGGGGGGTGGGGCTGGCCAACTTCGTCCGCCGGACTCAGAATGGCGCGAGACATTGCGAGGCGCTCCTGTGTGCCAAAAATAATCCGTGGGCATAGCCGCGCCTAAAAATAACAGCCCGAAGGCCGGGGCGCCAAGTTCGTCCAGCGGAAAAAGGCCACAAATACGTGTGGGCTATAGCCTTGGGGGGTGGGGCTGGCCAACTTCGTCCGCCGGACTCGGAATGGCGCGAGACTTTACGAGGCTCCTCCGTGTGCAAAAAATAGGCCGCGGGCACAGCCACGCCCAAAAATAACCGCCCGAAGGCCGGGGCGCCAAGTTCGTCCAGCGGAAAAAGGCCACAAAAACGGGTGGGCTATACCCTTGGGGGGTGGGGCGGGCCAACTTCGTCCGCCGGACTAGGAAGGGCGCGAGACTTCGGGAGGCACCTCCGTGTGCCAAAAATAGGCCACGGGCATAGCCGCGCCCAAAAATAACCGCCCCATGGCCGGGGCGCCAAGTTCGTGCAGCGGAAAAAGGCCACAAATACGGGTGTGCTATAGCCTTGGGGGGTGGGGCTGGCCCACTTCGTCCGCCGGACTCGGACTGGAGCGAGACATTACGAGGCGCCTCCGTGTGCCAAAAATAGGCCGCGGGCACAGCTGCGCCTAAAAATAACCGCCCAAAGGTCGGGGCGCCAAGTTCGTCGAGCGGAAAAAGGCCACAAATACGGGTGGGCTATAGCCTTGGGGGGTGGGGCTGGCCAACTTCGTCCGCCGGACTCGGAGTCGCGCGAGACTTTGTGAGGCGCCTCCGTGTGCCAAAAATAGGCCGCGGGCTAAGCCGCGCCCAAAAATAACGGCCCGAAGGCCGGGGCGCCAAGTTCGTGCAGCGGAAAAAGGCCACAAATACGGGTGGGCTATAGCCTTGGGGGGTGGGGCTGGCCAACTTCGTCCGCCGGACTCGGAATAGCGCGAGACTTTGCGAGGCACCTCCGTGTGCCAAAAATAGGCCACGGGCAAATCCGCGCCCAAAAATAGCTGCCCGAAGGCCGGGGCGCCAAGTTCGTCCAGCGGAAAAAGGCCACAAAAACGGGTGGGCTATAGCCTTGGGGGGTGGGGCTGGCCAACTTCGTCCGCCGGACTCGGAATGGCGCGAGACTTGGCGAGGCGCCTCCGTGTGCCAAAAATAGGCCGCGGGCATAGCCGCGCCCAAAAATAACCGCCCAAAGGTCGGGGCGCCAAGTTCGTCCAGCGGAAAAAGGCCACAAATACGGGTGGGCTATAGCCTTGGGGGGTGGGGCTGGCCCACTTCGTCCGCCAGACTCGGACTGGCGCGAGACATTGCAAGGCACCTCCGTGTGCCAAAAAATGGCCGCGGGCACAGCCGCGCACAAAAATAACCGCCCGAAGGCCGGGGCTCCAAGTTCATCGAGCGGAAAAAGGCCACAAAAACGGGTGGGCTATAGCCTTGGGGGGTGGGGCTGGCCAACTTCGTCCGCCGGACTCGGAGTCGCGCGAGACTTTGTGAGGCGCCTCCGTGTACAAAAAATAGGCCGCGGGCCCAGCCACGCCCAAAAATAACCGCCCGAAGGCCGGGGCGCCAAGTTCTTCCAGTGGAAAAAGCCACAAAAACGGGTGGGCTATAGCCTTGGGGGGTGGGGCTGGCCAACTTCATCCGCCGGACTCGGACTGGTACGAGACATTGCAAGGTGCCTCTGTGTGAAAAAAATAGGCCGCGGGCACAGCCGCGCCCAAAAAGAACCGCCCGAAGGTCGGGGCGCCAAGTTCGGCCAGCGGAAAAAAGCCACAAAAACGGGTGGGCTATAGCCTTGGGGGGTGCGGCTCGCCTATTTCGTCCGCCGGTCTCGGAATGGCGCGAGCCTTTGCGCGGCACCTCCGCGTGCCAAAAATAGGCCGCGGGCTCAGCCGTACCCAAAAATAACCGCCCGAAGGCCGGGTCGCCAAGTTCGTCCAGCGGAAAAAGGTCACAAAAACGGGTGGGCTATAGCCTTGGGGGGTGGGGCTGGCCAACTTCGTCCGCCGGACTCGGAATGGCGCGAGACTTTACGAGGTGCCCCCGTGTGGCAAAAATAGGCCGCGGGAACAGCCGCTCCTAAAAATAACCGCCCGAAGGCCGGGGCGCCAAGTTCGTCCAGCGGAAAAAGGCCACAAATACGGGTGGGCTATAGCCTTGGGGGGTGGGGCTGGCCAACTTCGTCCGCCGGACTCGGACAGGCGCGAGACATTGCAAGGCACCTCCGTGTGCCAAAAATAAAGAAAGGCCGGGGCACCAAGTTCGGCCAGCGGAAAAAGGCCACAAAAACGGGTGGGCTATAGCCTTGGGGGGTGGGGTTGGCCAACTTCGTCCGCCGGACTCGAAATGGCGCGAGACTTTGCAAGGCACCTCCGTGTGCCAAAAATAGGCCGCGGGCACAGCCGCGCTCAAAAATAACCGCCCGAAGGTCGGGGCGCCAAGTTCGGCCAGCGGAAAAAGGCCACCAAAACGGGTGGGCTATAGCCTTGGGGGGTGGGGCTGGCCAACTTCGTCCGCCGGACTCGGAATGGCGCGAGACTTCGAGAGGCACCTCCGTGTGCCAAAAATAGGCTGCGGGCACAGCCGCGCTAAAAAATAGACACCCGAAGGCCGGGGCACCAATTTCATCGAGCGGAAAAAGGCCACAAATACGGGTGGGCTATAGCCTTGGGGGGTGGGGCTGGCCAACTTCGTCCGCCGGACTCGAAATGGTGCGAGACATTCGAGGCCCCTCCGTGTGCCAAAAATAGGCCGCGGGCACAGCCGTACCCAAAAATAACCGCCCGAAGGCCGGGGCGCCAAGTTCGTCCAGCGGAAAAAGGCCACAAAAACGGGTGGGCTATAGCCTTGGGGGGTGGGGCTGGCCCACTTCGTCCGCCGGACTCGGACTGGCGCGAGACATTGCAAGGCACCTCCGTGTGCCAAAAATAGGCCGCGGGCACAGCCGCGCTAAAAAATAACCGCCCGAAGGTCGGGGCGCCAAGTTCGGCCAGCGGAAAAAGGCCACCAAAACGGGTTGGCTATAGCCTT